>CM075877.1:19349792-19594305 GCA_038021265.1 Cyprinella venusta
GAACAGCAGAACTCTTGATCATCTTTACATTATCCATGATTCTACAAAAAAAGGAACCCTAAAAACACTGCAAATGTAAAAGTGTGTATACTTATTCCAAATTAGAATTACAGTTAGTAATGTAATTCATTACATTACACATTTATCACATGCGGTGTGTGTGTGTGTGTGTGTGATTCCACAAACCTGGAACACCTCCTATGTATACAAGTAGGCTTTATTAGAAAGGAAAATGTAAAAGATAGTAAAGTAGAAGTGAGGATCAATAAATTATAAATGGTTTATTACCATTCTTGAGAATAACATGTCATTTTTTTATTCAATAAAAAGCAACTATAGTTGGAAAACAAGTATTTTAAAACATTATCCCCCGGTTTCACAGACAAGGCTTAAGCCTATAGCCCCAGACTAAAATTCACATTTAAGCTGTTTTAACTGAAAGCAACTAAGGCCTAATCCTGGCTTAGCCTAAGGCCTTTCTCTGAAGCCATGCATGGCCTATACATTGGATCGTTATAAGTACATGTACATTTATTCATTTAGCTGACACTTTTTATCCAAAGTGATTTACAATTGCTATATATGTTAAAGGTCGCACGCCTCTGTAGCAAGGGGTTAAGTGTCTTGCTCAGGGACGCATTAGTGTCTGACAGTGGATTCGAACTCAGGTCTTTCACACCAAAGGCATGTGTCTTATTCACTGCATAGTACTTCATTTTTGGAATCTGATTATGGAATCCAAATTACATGTAATCAGTTACTACCCCAGCACTGTTTATTTTGTAATGAATGGGAAAAACAATTCTTAAACCAATGCATCTGAATTATGGGTGGGCATTATTGCACTTAGAAAACTTGATTCTGATTGATCAATCATGGTAGGCCTACTTAGTGGTGAAATATTAGTCTAAGACAATGCAGTATTATATGTTCAGTTAGTTTCATTATCATGGACTTTTAGTTTTCATCTTCATCATGTGTTCGTTTGTTCAGTTTTCCTTGCTCCTCGTAATTAGTTAATATGTGTCAGCTGTGTTCTATTAATCATCCTTGTTTGTGTTTGCTATATAAGTTGGTCCCTCATTCTCAGGCAATCACCGTTGCCTAAGGCCGGAGACACACTGGCTGGTCTGGCTGCGTGGCATGAGTGTGGCATTTCTGTTGCATGTCACTTACGTGGCGGGTGCGTCGCGTTTTCTGTGTTGTTGCACACCAGAAGCGTGTCTGACGCGGCGCTGCTGCTGCTAGGTGACATTAGCGGTGTTGCTCTTGCCTTTACGACAACAATTTCAACTGTTATCACATATTTTCCAAAATCCGAAAAATAGGGAAGTGGGCTGTCTATTTATTTCAATAATATTTTCAAATTTTGTGTAGCTTTAAAGAGCCTATATTTAGCCTGATGGTGGACCGTTACTCAGAAGACTTGTCTTCTGAGTAATGGTCCACCATCAGGCTAAATATAGGCTCTTTAAAACTACACAAAATTTGTACTTTAATAAGTACTTTGTACTTTAATTGTACATATAATAAGTACGACACATCATCAAGTATGTAATTACGTTTACATCGTAGCGGTGTATCGATTACATCATTGAATCGATTACATCATTATGCCACCAAATACTTTAAAACATGTATTTGTCATTGAATCATTCAGTCAAGCTTTGTTAAAAAAAACAACAAAAAAACATGATTAATCCAGTAATAAAACAAGTGAAGTATTTATGAGTCACTGAATTATTCATTCAGACTGATTTTTTTTAAATAATTTATTCATGTTTAATTAAATTTTTTAAATAGACTGCATCAATTGACATTTTGTTAGAGAACCTCTTGTAAATTACGTATTATTTTGTGTAGTTGTCTGTTCAGAATTGTGAGAGAATCGTGATCTCTGTTTGGAACAAAAAAAAAAAATCCTGATTCTTAATTTATCCAGAATCGTGCAGCTCTAGCACGTATGGTGATATGGATTATGTTTATGGTGCTTCTGTGTAAAGTTCCACAGGGAAAAAAAATGAGATCTTATGGGTATGGACTAACATGAGGCTGAGTAAATTATATCAGAATGATCCTTATAAAGATTTAAAATGCCACAGATGGCATCATTACACTCCGTGTCTTTTGATAACATCTGCCCTATTGCTGATACATCGAAGCAGAACTAATAGCATCTCGCATCGCTATATATATAAGATATTACCGCTGTGAGTGCCAATTGCAGGTCAAAACGTGTGCAGTTGATTGACAAGCTCTTATTCTCTAAATCCTCTTGATGTTAAACGTACGTTAATCTGTTTTGAAAGGCGGCGTCAATCATATCTTTCATACCAATATTCATTCTCCCTTAGGGATTGTTTCAGTTATTATTGGCTGTAAAGTATCAGCGGCAGAGGGGACAATCCCCTCTCATGTGCTGGAGTGTAATTTACAATGGCAAAGATAGAGAAGCCATTAAATCTGGTCATTCAGGCTTCCTCACACAGACAGAAGAGTTATGGAGGAGCTGACGCTCTCCAGAGCGCGTATAACGCAGGACACCTGATCCAACATTTATCACTTCTTAAACAACAGCGACAAGCCTAGCAAAAATCAATTACACATCCACTCAGGATGGAGACGCAGGCAGGCTGGGGGTGCAGAAATCCTTTCAGCGTAATCGCTCCAATCTGCCTGGATCTCCAAACGTCACTGACTGAAAATCTCATATGCGTATGAGCGCACATGTGCTTCTTTTGCCACCATTCGGATGTCTAATTTACGCAATCCCGCTCTTTGTGATCTGTGTGGGCTCGCCGTTCCGTTTCATTGGCCAGCCCGTGGGGATGTATGATCTTTTTCAGAGATGCTATGTGCTTCTAACACCATGCATCATTTGTGCCAGGCTCCTCTTGTTTGGTATCCAATGCGAGAGCAGTCTCAAAGACTTTTGGCTGCCATTCTCAAGAAAAAAAGGATCTGCGCTCTTAATCGCTACAAAAGGTTGATGCTCGGCTCTCATCAAATAGCCTGAGACGTTTGAGACTACTTAACTGTATTCTTCTGTTATCTGCCGGGCAAAATAATACTCTCTCAATAGAGAACCAAACCTCTGGTGATGGATACCCATAATCCCCCTCATGTGGCTTCTCTAAGTATGGAGGAAGCACTCGGTTTCTATGATAGTAATACACCCTTGTTCTCACCCCTGTGCAGGCATGTGATAGTGTTCATTGTGGAGGAGATCCAGATGGCTGTGCTTGTTTGAAGCCCAGCACACCGTAACAAACCCCTTGGCCAGCTGCTCCACTCATCCAGGGCTGTTGCAGGATTTAGATCGGGTCCTGGGAGCCCACTCGAGCGCCACACATTCCCACACACAACTGGACAAATAAATACACGCATACATAGACATTAAGCCATTTAACCAAGTCATTTAACCTTGCTTTCATTAATTACAGCTTTCACGTTGTCTGCTGTTTGGATACTTTCATTTAGACATTACCAGCGTCAGAGAGAATTTTGATAGCGAGACTGTCAACATTAATTATAGCACAGTGCATTGTTTGAGTAATTAAGTTACTTTTTGCCATTGCAGCTATTGTCATCGTGTATTCACCCCTATGCCATCATTCCCAGACGGTGTGACTTTATTTTAAGTATCACAAAAGCAGATGCGCTTTTTCTATACAACAAGACCGTCAAGCTAAAAAAGTAATGAAAAAAGCACCGCAGAGCATCATTAAAATAGTCCATATTAAGCCTCTTCCTCTCAGTCGTAGCTTTAAAATCTCAATCGTTGTGCATTCAAACCTGGCATATTATGCTCCCAAGTAGGACGGTGCATTGATGCAGATTTTCTAGTTTCTGATTCAGAAGCTCTTAATTTGATTAATTTGATCCAATTTCGATTTAATTCCAATCCATTTGGCATATTTCAGTATTTGTTTATCCATTTGTTTTCCAAACCACATACATACGTTTAGTTAATATTTTTTTTCACTGATCAAAAAGAGACGATGTTGACGAATTATTTGATTTATTTGATATTTATATGATGCTGCAAATTTGTTGTTCTTTTCAGACATCTGGCGGAACTGCCAGACTGGTGAATGTAGTAAAGCAATTGTAGCAATTGAAAAAATGTCTCACGAGTTTTGCGTCATCTGATCGGCTCTTTTGATTGGCCTCTATAGAGATCATCAATCAAGCAACTATATAAAATGATTAATCGGAGCAGTTTTGTGACAACAAAATAAATCTCTTCAAGACACATGAAAATACGGAAGCCCTGAACCGCAAGGTGAGGGGAAAAAAAGAAAACTTATCTCGCTATAACGACATATTATGTCGTTTTAACGACATGTCATTTTAACGACTTAGTTTGTCGTTTTAACGACATATCTCGTTATAACGACATAATATCTCGTTAAAACGACATAATAAGTTGTTAAAACGACTTAAGTCGTTAAAACGACATAATATCTTGTTATAACGACATAAGATTTCTTTTTTTCCCCTCACCTTGCGGTTCAGGGCCTCCGTATGAAAGTGTCTGAAGTCTGAACTATCAGTTTTGTCCATTAAATTATGTAAATGTAGTAAATATTTTTGGTACAATAAGGCAGGTGAAAGTGTTCTTTGTTTGAATTAATTACACTTAAACACAACATCGACTCATTTTATGCAAATTAAAATTTTCTCCGGGAAGCTTCAGATCTGGCATTTCGATTGAAAGCAGGGGTATTTCTCTATTGAATCACCTTTAGAATATTAGATGCCATAGAGATGGTGTGAAGACCGTTTCCTTCCTCACTGGCAGAGGATGTCAGCACTTTTTTTTTTCAGTTGCTGAGTGTCTGACACATTAGGAGCTATTGTTGTCCCCTCAGTAAGTAACAATCGTCCATGCAGTCATCACGTTCAGGCATCGTCAATGATAACTGGCCCCTTCCTGAGTCTAAGAATTATCATCAGGCTCTCTCATCCTTCCTCATCAGCATGAACTATTAGCGTGGTCTCTAACGCATCAATAGCCTCACATCCAAGGGAATGAGTAACAAAAGGCTCTTACGATGTTGATGATAATGGCAAGGTTCCTCTCTGTGAACAAGAGGGATAAATGCAGGTAAACCAGCTTCTTGGATTTTGTCAACGGTGTAAGAAAAGCTCTTTTTTATCTAAGAAAAGTTTACATTTTTTGTTTCATAATCAAGCTACAATTTTGCTAGTTTTGGTGTGTGTGTAGTGTGTGCAGTTTACGATATTTGCATAATCATATTTTTATAGAATTGTGCATCGCATGTCAAGCTCACAACACCCACGCCAATCCACATGTTTACATTCTGGAAGAAGCTGGGTTGCACCATCACATTATCTAGGGCTGTTAGTCCACTAGAAGGATTCCAAGCATTTATGTGACATTTTCAAAAATGAATTATTGCTTTAGTCTAATAGAAATCCAACTTTTAAACCCTTTTATTGTCATTTTTTTCTTTGCAAACATGCCTATGTTGAATCTTCGCTTAAGTTCCCTTATGTTAGATCAAATGAGTCAAGGTCAGATTATCATTCTTGAAATTTAAACCTTACACAACTGCAATATATTGACTTCAACAGCAAGTCAAGTTTCCTTCGATAAGTTAAATGTTGTGTTTGATTATGAATCCTATCCATATGCAATAACTTGAAAGGTACATTGGTAACACTTTACAATAGGGGTGCACCAATAAGCATTAATTCATGCTTAACTAATGCACAGATAATACTGAATTAATGTGTAAATAATGATTATTTAAGCTGTTCATTAATAGAGTCTATAGGATTAATGTATTAGTTCATACATAAATTGTTATTAATTAAATGTAATTAATAAACGTGGATTAATTCCATAATAACTCATTTTTTTAACTAATAGTGTTAATATTTTAATTACCAAAATGAGCCAAAGCCTTGTATTTCAACTTCCAGAAAATATGACAAGTATCGTACATTAATACATGATTAATTACATCATTGTTAGTGCAAATTCACGGGCAAACAATTACTAATGACTAGATAATAATGACTACAATTACTAAATGACTAGTTAATAATACCTTTGCAAATCATTAGCTAATGATTAATTAAAGCAGGCAACTGGAAGTTGAATTGCTTAGCTTTGACTAATTGTGGTAATCAACACATTAATTTACACTATTATTTAATAAAATATGTTATTAAGGAATTAATACACAATGACTCATTGAATTAAGCAATTCATGTATTACTTAATCTATTAATCATATAGTATCTTTATTAGTTGCTGATGCAGTAATCATTAATTAATGGTTTAGTTCTTCATGAGTTATAAATTAGCTCATGATTATCTGTGCATTGGTTAAGTCTGAATTAATGCATATTAGTGCACCCGTATTGTAAAGTGTTACCGGTACATTTACACAGAATCTTGAAATGTGCATAGTTTTGCAGCAAATGATAACTGTACAACTGTTTATCAGTCAATTCTGCCCATGCACAATTTTTTTTTTGAGTCATGCATTTTATTTGTTTTATTAACACCATGATTAAATCGTATTTTCCCCTTGCACCTCCCAAACTTCATGTTTAGTCGTAGTAAAGTAAACCAGATACTCTACTGGATCCTCCACAACAGAGCATTCAGAAATGGCCTTCCCTCAATTATTGGGGTGTGGGTGTACTGTTACCTAATTGGCATTACTTCTTTAGCAAATCTAAAGCAACATACACAGCACTTGCACATAAATAACACAATCAGTAGGCATATTTTTTTATGAATTATCACCCTTAGTTTTATAATGGCAAGTGCTTTAAAAAAATAGCCATGAAGCAACTCATTTTTGTTGTTGCTAATGTCCAGTTTCCATCTTACACTTTAACCTGCAAAAAATTCAACTCCCAAGAACAATATCAGGAGGGGGAAAATAATCAGTGGGCATTATGTGGAAAGTGTTTTATTCTCTGGAGCTCAAACAGATGTGAATGCATAAATCTGCTATTGTGCTTGTTTGGAATACACACGCATAACGAGACACACTCTCCAAAATACACCCACTTACTTCTACTATTTGCAGTCAGAAGCGTTGTAAAGAAGCATTGTAAGCTAGAAGCAAACAGAAGCACAGAGAGTTCTGGTTCTATAATTATTACAAATGTACATGTTAAACGGTTAAGTGATAATCAAAAGACCAGTGAGCTTTACACCTGCCTCCAAGTGATGGCAGCTCAGGTTGTAGTGTGATGGAAAAGGCCATTAACACCAAACTGCTTTTTTCAGATTGACTGGTGCGTGAACTACATGTTGTATTGGCAGTGGAAATGATGAAATATTATATAAACGATGGAGCTCATTAAAATCATATTACAGTTTTAACCTTTCCTATGCGCTTGAGAATGGCTTTTCACAAACAGTTTTTTTTAACAAAGCTGAAGTTTGCATAGAAAAGTTTCACAATAAATTGTGAGATAGTAGATAATTTTCACACATGAGAAGCTTAAGGTATTTTCACACATATTGAGCTTAAAGGTATTGTAGGTAGGAATATTATAAAAAAAAAATTCCAAATTTGTTTAAACTTTCTATATATATATACCAATGCATAATTAAATTGTAAGTACTCTGATATAAAGAGTATAAAAATCGAGTGACTCTTTTACCGTTTTATCTGCACTAAACACACCTCATTATTTCAAACCGGGACGCAACAAAGGATTGGCTTAGGCGACTGTCACTCTCGCGCAACCATGGCAACCACCCATTTGCCAGACAGGACCTGCCCACTTCATGTCCGAGCGAAACAAAGCAAAACTTAGATCTACATCTGGGGAGCGATATTTTTTTTCCTAGGATGTTAGGAGAAGACTTATAAATGCTATTAACCCCAGTGATGGGTAGGTTTAGAGAGGGGGTTGGGGTATGTTTATATATACAGTAATGTAACGTTAAGTAAATGGCGTTCATAAACACACTGAAAAGCAATTATGCGTGTTGATAGCATGCCAAAAATGGAAATACGAATTGGCTTGTCATACATACGCCATTTCATGAGATCTTGTCTCTGGAGTGTAGTCCTCATCAGAATCAACAATGCTTTCATCATGGAAACTCTTACATGCCGAACACCGAATCTTACACGTAATTCATCTTCATCACAATGCAAATGATGGCAATGGAAAAATGTGTATCATGCAACCTGTTTTTAGCTTTGCCTTGTAGATCGTTAGCGAATCAATAAATATATATTTTAAACTTTACCAATAGCTTGATAGTGAGTACTAAAATACATCTTATTTGTTTATCTTCATAATGATAAAGTTAGATTTTTTTTTTATTACATGTGATTCTGACATGATGTCACTACATGCACTGCGCTCGTTATTCTCCGCTCGTCTCAGGTACACGCGTATTCATGTATTTTGAGGGCGTGGCTTTGGAAGGAGCCCAGAAGGGAGGGGGTGGAGTGAATGGAAATAATGAGCTGTCTTTAAAACAGTCGTAAGAGGTCTACAGACACTCGATTTTTATATTTCCTATTTCAGAGTACTTACATTTTAATTATGCATTGATATATACAGAAAGTTTGGAAAAATTTGGAAAAAAGTTTTTTTTTTTTGTTGTTTTTTTAATTCCTACGTGCAATACCTTTAATATCTTCCTTAACAAAAATATCAATTTCCTCGTTGTGTAAACAGGAAGTTACACAGTGCAGATCTACTCTAGGGACAACATATTATGAATATCTGACCATCAGTCTCTCTCAAACTTATTTGCCTAGAAATTGCTCCTCCATCCCTTCCCATTTGAGATTCTTCTCGCTCAGGGCTGCCGTCGACTCCAACGTATTGATGACTGGTTTGCCTCCCCAGACGAATGCATTAGTAATCTGCAGGCGAGGCTGCGTTGGGAAGAAGGAGAGAGCATCTCATTACACTCTGCAAACATCAACAGGCATGTACCATATTCATCGACCTTATCAGAGTGGTGCTCATCAGGGGCCTGGGCTCTTATGCCCCTCAGCCTGGCTCCAGTAGTCCCACTCTGCCTTATTAGAGTACCAGTGAGGCCTTCTTATCACCATGGCAATCTGCGCCTCATAAACAATGCAGCAGCCATGGGAGATCCACCTGGACCAGAGGAGACAGAGAGATTGAGGCGTGGAGGATATGTGAGGCATGTTCACACACACACACAAATTATTGTATCATGTGCACAGTCTATATAAAACGAAGGAACGAAATAGTAAAACGTTCTGATGTATTAATAAATCATGGGATTGAATTGATCTTTTGTGGCCATATACATATTTTGTTCTCCGCATGTCATGTGCAGGGCTGAATATATAATACAGAATATATTTTGAAATATTATTATAATTTAAAATAAGTTTTCTTTTTTCATTTATTTTAAAATGTAATTTATTTCTGTGATGCTTATTTGGAGCTCAAAAAAAGTTTTTAATATGTAAAAAGATATGTAGTTAATATACAACAATGTAAATGAAAATGCAAACAAATTTGACAAAATTTCATTAATTTAATTTCGACTTTCAAATCCTCCAAAACTGGCCCCATTTCCATCCACTATGCCTCACCATAATCTTGATTTTTGCTTTAAAGCTACACCGTGTGATTTTTACCCCCATCTAGCAGTGAAAATGTTTATGACCTTCCAGTGAATATTAGTTTCTGTTCCTCTCAATTCTGATTTCGTTTTAACTCCTACCAGACTGATCTCATGAAGTAGCGTGTGTATGACACGCCAATACCTATTTCCATTTTTGGCGTGCTATCAAGACGCATAATCGCTTTTCAGCGTGTTTATGAACGCCGTTGACTTAACGTTATATAAATATATGACTTACCTCAACCCATCCCTAAACTTAACCGTCACTGGGGTTAATGGCATTTATGACTGTTCCCTTACCATCTTAGGAAAAAAAAAGATATGACTTACCTCAACCCTATCCCTAAACTTAACCGTCACTGGGGTTAATGGCATTTATGACTGTTCCCTTACCATCTTAGGAAAAAAAAAGATATGACTTACCTCAACCCTATCCCTAAACTTAACCGTTACTGGGGTTAATGGCATTTATGACTGGACATTTGACGGCGTGTGCGGACACGCGGAATGACGCGAACGTTAATGGCGTAGACAAACACGCACACACGCGGATACACGCGGATAGCTCAAAATGCGTAGAGAGAACACGCCACTTGACTCGAAAGTGGCGTGTATGTTTACGCAAAAGTCATGTCATGTTGCTCCTACGGTGGCCAGTGTAGTCCAAGATTAACATGGCTTCCAGTTCGACCTCGTCCATGAGTGTTAATTCAAACGTAAACGCGAAAGGCGAAGCTTGAATCAACGGGTATGTCCCTCTTTGGCTAATGTACTTTCAAGACGGAGGGGCAACATGGCGACCGACATTAGAACCCCTTACCCGTATGTATTTTCAATGGCATATTATACACTTACGAGAATACTTTATTACTTGAACAAAGTAAATATACATTAATGAGCACATATATTTTTGAAAGAACTACGTGTTTTTAGCTAAGAGTAAACTAAAAGAGTTACACAGTGTAGCTTTAATTAAAGAAAAGGAGACTAGTGGAAATTAATTTATCTTTTAATCATCATGTCAATCACGCTTTATAATTCGTCAAGTAAATAATTTACTTTGTATAAAATTAGTGCAATCTTTCAAATTGTTGTGCATTTTCCCTACAGCTTCTTATAAATAATTCTGACAGGATTGAGAAATCAATCAGTTTGCTGAATTCTATTTGCATTAGTCGTCAATCTCAGAGGAAAACCCATACGGCATCCAAACAAAGCTTCATGCTGAGCCATATCTGGGCTGCGGAAGGCGGACTACTAAAATCAGAAGTGTGATCTGTTGTGCTTCCCACACTCTTTCATGCCTCTCGCCCTTTTAAAGCGGACCACATCAAAGTGTGAATGTGTGGCAGCGACTGCCATAAACACTGATGAAACAATAAAGCGAGTGTAAACGATTTCACTGTGACTTTAATACCAGTTCTAAGAGAAAATCTCCTCTTTTCACTCCGTCCTTCCGTCGCTTTTCTCTCCCTCTCAGGTGGTAGGCCGAAGTGACAGATGGAGGTGTGTGGCCTCTACTTTTCAGCATCCTACTTTCTCTTTAGTGTTTTATTTTGCCTCGTATATTTAATGGGACGCTCTGCGGTGCCTCAGCCCTGACCTCGCAGAAGTGCTGACTGGCAGTGATGGAGGGTCGACACGGGTCACCGATGCCTCTATCAGTCGCTGACACCGTCTGTCAGGCCAATGCACAGGGAGGAACAGAAACCAAAGAGGGGGATTGTGGGACAGCACTAATCTCAATGGCTTTAGATTAGCTACTCATTTGCCTGAGTAGCCAATGTCCTTCGCACAGGTGGGCAGTTACAGTAGTTGACCACAGCGATGAGGAAAAAACAAATGACTCTGACAGAGAAGGGAAAATCAATCTGTTTGCAGTGAATTAATCTACATTACCACTGCAGCAGATCCCGCGGCAACCGAGAGGAACATCCATTATCTTTCGTGTGAGGGACTCTGTTATTGGCTAAGTAAAATGATGTATTGACTGATAAAAGAAGCAGCGTGCGTGGTTAGCTCTACTCTCGGAAAACCGTAGCTAGCAGGTCCCGCTCGGCGGTTGAGCGGATGCTCTGCTTTCCTTCCTTTCCAACTCCCTAGCCGAAATCGAAATCCCACCGCTCCACGTGCATATGCTGACCGCAGCTATTGATTTCTACATTATTTGTATAAAAACGGGACTGGAAGAAAGGCACGCAGTCAAACCCCATTTCTGGAGTGCTAAAATCTGCACCTTACACCCACACAGCATTAATTTGAATTGATCTGGGAATGACTCAGCATCTGTGTCACATATTTCCTTGAGTGTTGAAAGGAAAAGGGAAAATGGGAAAAACAGATGGCAGAAGGTAATAGACCCAAGGCAATATCCTTTTAGTTCTGGATGGTGTATTTACCGAGAACATTAATACTCAGGATAAGAATCATGTTCAAAGAGGCCACGCTGTGGCAGATGGCCATTTTCTACAGATCTACCGTGAGTAAGTGACACAGGCATTTTCTGTATCCACAGACATATGCAGCAATTACAATCTGAGTGGTGAGCGTAGAGCTCTAAATGGCTTTTTTCATTATCTGGCTAAATGGTTTAAAATGAATAAATTCATTAACTGTCTTTATAATTCAAATAGCTCAGCCACTTGTGCCGCTGAAAAGCCAAAGTGATGATATCACATCATCACTGCTGGAGTCCTTAAGCTTTTAAATGTCGGTGACCTGAGGAATTTCATTTACACTGTATTGCTATTACCAATACATTAGTGCATCTCTTATGCCGCGATTTCCATCCTCTTTCTGCACCTTCAATGATTCTAAATAATTAACAGCTAGTTCAGAGTGTTCTCCACATCATGAATGCAGCTGCTCATTCCTAGCCTATGCTACTCTGTTCTGCCACGATTCAGTCCCCCTTGGATCCCTGATGCCTCTTGTGTTCTTCTACAATAGCTAATCAAAATGGCCCTTTTGTCGCAGTGGTAGCCTCTTCTAGCTGTACTATTTTATATCTGTTACGCTCAGTTAAAACTAATTCACACTGCACTGACAGACACAGACTATCACCAGACTACAGTATGTCACTTTTCATTCCATGATTCCATGATCTGACAAATGCTGATTGAACATGTTCAGTCTGTAAAAACAAGTGCAGACCGGGAGTGACACTGATCCGACTAAACCCTTACGAATGTGTTTGTTGATGTCAAGTCTGTGCACTGAAAATGCGCCTTTAGCAGTGCTGCTATCATACAAGAGGTATTTGTAAATGTCAGCAAATATTGTTATGATTATAGTAATGTGTAGGGCATGCTAGAAGAGCAGAATAATCAGTTAGAACTAGCATGCTAACTAGCATACTAGAAAGCTAGCATGCTAACCAGTTAGCAGTGTGACAGTAAACAGTCAGCTTGCAAAAAAAAGAAGCAATTTAAACCTACCTAAGACAGTGTGCCGTTACTTGGTTCTGTCATGCAAAATTCAGCCCCTTGGACCCCAAGGAAATGTCTATTGTTACCATGCTATGATCTACTGTAGCTAATAAAAACAGCCCTTTCTGTTGTCCCTGTGGACAACTGTGGAAGCTTATAGCTGTAGTACTCTCTGTTACACTCTGTTAGTAGTATGTTTGCTATCCAACAACAATAAATGTATTAACATTTGAATACTGTTATATGTAGTAGCCTTCATTTGTAAAAATGAAATGTCCGTATTTTTGTGAGACACCAATGTGTCTCTGAGCAAGACACTTAACAATCCCTCTACACTCAATAGACCTTATTCAGAGCAGCGCCATGACAGGTATGAAAGTGAGGCTGTGAGGGATAGACTTACCGTGTTTCCAATGGCGTCCGCTGTAAAAAGCTGAATAAAGCGGCTAGATTACTTATAATTTTCCACAGTTTACATTGTCGGGAGTTTCTTGTCAACTGACATTTCTTGGAAATATATTTTTCCAGTGTTTCATGAGCAGAACAATCCGAAAACCCATGAAATAACAGTACAGCCCATTGAAGAGATGCAAGTCTATCCCTCACAGCCTCGCTTTCATTCTCATTAAAAATCAAAGATGGCGCTGCCGTGAATAAGGCGTATAGAATAAACCTAGAACTAATCAGAGCAAGGTTGTAAGTGACATATGTTGAATCCCATAGGAAGGTCGGTAAAAACATCTTTCCGATCAGCAAATGCCTTGATCACGGTTCTCTGTTCCTCTTTTAAAATAAATGCGCTGTCGATATCTTTTATAACAGACGTGATGGCAGAATCTACACATCTCAATTCTCCAGTGGCAGACACCTTTGTTGTAAACGAATTCAACCCAATTCTTTGTTGACGTGGATGATTACGTTACTGCTGATCATCTGACCATCATTGTATAAAGCCCGCCTTGACAATTTGATTGGTCAGAACAGCTTTGGTTCGAGCATAGTTACTCCACCAAGGATCAATTCCAGATCTCAAATGTGGTGGGCGGGGCTAAATTTGGCTGGTGTCCAGGCTAGTTCCAGTGTGGATGATTGCTACTTTGACAAATTCGAATCTTGTTTATGGACTGTCTGTTTGCGGCTCTGGTTGTTGCCTGGATACCCACGACTCTCTATACCAGTGCTTAACTTGCTTTGCTGTTCACACTAGTGTATATCTAATAAATTCACTTTAATGCATTCATCCCTGACAGATGTATCATAAATTAGCTGACTCATGACTGTTTCTCAAAATAGCAGCCACTTTGTTGCACATTTGTTCGACATAGAACTGTCGTTAAAGACACGCAGGTGATGGAGAAATACGTTCTGCTGATTATCTGGTTCAAGATCAAATCAATGTCTGATTATTACTGCAATTAAAAACCATGGCATGTTTGATCCCATTGCATTGTCATACTATGGTAGAGCACATTTGCTTACTTCAAAAACAGCGTTTTCATTCTCCTGAAAAACTGAGATGTTGAATAAAAATGTGATACTATAGGTCTATTTAAATATTCATCTATATACATATATATATATATATATATATATATATATATATATATATATATATATATATATACACACACACACGTTTTCATCCATGTCATAGTCTACTAACAATAATCTTGAGAGCTAGTTTCAGAAAACACAGAAAAACTTGTGGCCATATCTGGCTAACAACGCATTTGGGAAACACAGAATATCCATAAATATAGTTTTAGACCAAGGGGGACTAAATTCTAAAGGAGAGCCAAATGGTTCCTGTTGTTTTAGCCTCTCCGCCCGTATTTAATGGCTCCCCCGTTCTCTATCACCCCCTCATTACCTCCCTGCGTCTCGGATCTCCCGAATGGATGGCTAAATCACACCCGAACAGCTTGCGTCCTCCTGAAACCACGTTCTGTTTTACAGGCGTTCCGCAGAGGCTCAGAGATGGATGGAAGTGGAGTATTAGCATGCGGAGTTCAAGGCTCGCTCTCCAATCGAGTCCAGTGGTGGAGATCTAATTACAGAATCTGAACAGAGGTAGAGGGTCAATAATGAATGTTAATGTACAGTATTTCAGTCGCTCCACTATTGTGAGCTTTTCACAATAGGCTCAGAGAAATCGACCTTGTCAGAGATGACATGGCAGCCTGTCTGGCATCTGCCCTGGCACCTCTGATGAAGGTCACTCAGCCCCGGTGACAGCGATGAATGCAGCCACACTGATTGTGCTAGGAGTCTGATGATTAAGGGAACTTTAAATGAGGTTTGGCTCAGCTTGCAGTGGAGTCTGCACTGACGCTCTTTATGCGGGGGTATTAAAGAGCTGTTCCACGAATGTCCTCGGGGTCCTTTGTAAGGAATGATGAAAAATGAAAATGAATCTTTCATGAGATTTGGCACAGTTGACTGGACCATATATTTTGTTGTGATTTGCAATAACAAAAGAGCAGAATGACATTTTCCTGCCTTGTACTGAATTTATATTGTGATTAAAATGGGTATATAGATTTTTTTTTTTTTGCCTTGCGTTACAAAAGATCAAAGGCCATCTAATGGCATGGTCCCTGAAAATGGCTTTAGGTAAAAATGTCATTAACCTTTCAGAGCAATCCTGGTGTCTACATCTCCTCCCTCCTTTCATGCAAATTCCATGACACCCAGAGCAACAGATATAAAGATGCAATTCAAAGGAGGGAGAGACTACATGAATCTTATGAGTCAAAAAGATTAATTTTTCTTCCTTACAATGTATGATGCTTGTAACACAGAGTTCAGGGTGTAGTGGATGCAGTTGTGTTGTATGAAATGCTCTGCAGTGCCAAGCAAAAATGGTCACGCAATACATGCTGTCACAGATGGAACAGGAGTCAGACAGGTGGTAAGTGAAAGTGTTTCTTTACAGGTTGCAGATCCATACAGACATATGGTGATGCAACCAGACGATATTCAGAATGGAAATTAGCTCAGGGATAACCAGAGTCTTTGTTTACAGATGCGGATGGAGTCACCGGGAACAGGCTGATGACCGGAGACTGGACTTCCGTGTGAAGGTTAGCAGGTGATCGATAGAACTCGGATCGGTAGCAGGTAGGTAGCGTGATAGTATGTAGTGTCATGTAGAGACGAGACAAGAAAATGACTGTGTGAAGAGGAGTTGAATATATAGGGAGGTGAACTGATGAGGTGCAGGTAATGGTATTTAAAAGCCAGGGGACTGTGAACGAGTGGGAGGAGTGAGTGAAGCTGGTGGAATCCTGACACATGCTTAATACATGCTTTGTGTATAGAGGATATGCGCATGACGTCACCGTCGACCGGAGTGCCTGCAGTTACTCACAGTGAGTGGCAAAAAGACTGAGCGGCTATATTTGTTTTTAGCGTGTATGCCACGAAAAACAAACATAACACATATAAAGTGGGAAAGAGCTTTGCGATTGACTGCACAACTAGTTTTGACAAAAAATCGGAGATATATTTTTACAGACTGCTATAGAAAGAGGAGCAAATGGATCGCTGCTATTCACAAAAACAACTGGACTCCAGTCAGTGAAAGGTGGATTTGCAATTATCATTTTGTGTCAATATGCTGAATTTAGGTGTAAAACCATACCCACATATTTTGTATTGTTATGTTTTAACAGCTCATCAATTAAATATTTATCATTGCATATTCTGCATTATTGGATATTTTTTTAAAAAACACTGACCAAAAAAAAAAAAAACTATAAAGTTTAGGGGTGGAGGATAAATTATGATATATATATTTAGACCTACCTATATTGTATTTATATAAAGCGTTCACAGGCAAATTTGCTTTATGTTTAGGTCTATATTGCTTTTATTTCCCTGGTGTCAAAATCAGGCAAACATAAATGTCAGGCAATATGATTCCTGGCTGCATGTCATATCCATGGATCACTGGATATTTAGTAAGTTGTAAGGAACACTATATTGAGTCCAATATTTAGTTTAAATTGATAAAATTGTTTGTTTTAGTTGCATTTTCACAGTTTTCGCTATTAAATTCAGTCACGTATTTGATCCCTCTATTAATTTTGTTCCCTCTACATCCAATTTGTTCCCTCTATTAAGATTTAACCACCTCTATTTTGAGTGTTAGAGCATCAAACAAGAATAAGAAATAAATCATAAAAAAGATAATCCATTGGAGGGGTGATTAAAATGATTATTGTTATTTGTGTATTAACATTATTACTGTTTTCAAATGTGATTCATTGGGGTGTTGTAAGTTGTAATGTCCATTTTGTTGTGTTTGTCCGGTATGTTTTTGGCATGCAGTCTTTGAGAATATGTGATTATGAAGACGTGTATTGCCATTATGTAATTGGCATGGTTGACACAATATGGTTTTCTAAGTTTTTGCATTTTTACATTATAAAAATAAATTTTAGTTCGTTTTTTTTAAGCTGTTTTCAAACAAACAAATGCCAACAATGTATTACTATTCTTGTGGATTCAACGTAGGGAACAAAACACACCCATTCATGTGGATATTATACATGTTTATTTGACAACTGAAGCTTGAGATTTTAAGAATCAATGTCAATATTATCAATATATTTTTGACCATCTCTAATCCTTCTGTTTGTTCCTTCGCTGATGTCAGCAAAGCCTGTAAGAAAACTCAATCCATACTTTGTTTCAAAAATTTCAATATGTACTTTTTTTGTTGGAACTTATTGAGTTCGTTCTGAAAACCAGTGAGGCATGTAAAAGCCATTTCCCATTAATCCTGCGTCAGAAAGAGCCCTGGACAGATAAGGGCTGACCTATGGGCAATAAATCCTTACCCTCCTTCAGTCGGTCTCTATGTTTGGGCTAATTGGTCCGGCTGCATTACGGCAGCTGACCACATAAACAGTGTGGCTGTGAATCTTTTCGGTCTCATACGTGGGATGTGTGCGTGCCCATTCTGTGTGTGTGTGTGTTTTGTGCCATGCATGGGTGGTTTGCTCCTGCACTCCGGCTCCGTATTTCGCTGACTGTGCAGCGTCGTGGAGATGAGGCTCCTCCACAGTGGGACAGTGGGAAAATTACTGCTGTCATTCCTGCATTGGCTGACTGGCATTGGATTTGTGGTTGTACAGAAAAATGATGTGATAGATTTATTCTCCAACAGGGTGCACGGCCATTATGATGTGCATACCAATCAGATACTTTCTCAATTTTAAGAATAAACCTATCAATCTCACCTTCGCATAGATCTGCCTTTGAAATGCATTGCAGTGGACCATTACTTCTGATGTCTAGAGTGCATTTCTGGTTTTCCCTGGCAGGAGATGCGTGCATAGGAAAATCAATAAAGCACATTTAAACAACTCCTGTTATAAATATTATACAAACTACATCCCTTGTTCATTTTGTCATTCCTTATTCAGTGTAGCTAATCTAAACGGATGGGAATGCAATACCACTTGCCAAAGCACAAGGCAGCTGAGAGCATTTTGAGGAAAATTGCCATCATTTGGCTCTCAACCATTGCACATGGAAAGTGGAGGTCAGAGGAGTAATTTGTAGAAATTGGCAGACTCTGTCAGACGCTGCTATTTGTGCAATTCCTTATGCTGGCCAGAGATGGCAGGAGTGAGCTCTGTTATGTTGAGTGCTGTGTCCTCCTCCCAGGCTTCTACAAATGATCTGTACTGGCTTTTGAAGTGTCACCATCTTCTTGTTTACAGTAATGCTATTAGAGGGGATGGAGTCACAAAACAAGGGAAAAAGCAATGTAAAATGAAAAAGCGTACACCATTGCAGTGTTTGGGAGAGTGCAGTTGTGCCGGATCTGACTTCTCTGCTAACTTTGACTGTATGAAAGATTAATTACCCTGAACATCAAAAGCTCTCTCAGCCAAGTCAGACAATCAAGAACCTTCCAACTTTAATGAAGGAGTCCAAAAGGACAATGCTAGAATAATAACTGACAATCGCTTCAGGAATAATAAAAGAGTGTGTTCACATGTGTGCCTGCTTACGCGAGTACTGTATGTCTGCTAAGAGCGGGCAGTAATTTGGCTTTTATTCAAAGCAGACGCTTCCAATTCTGCTGTGCTTCAGGGAGCAAGGGACATAAATTACTTTAAAGAACAATAACAGATGTAAGCAAGGGTATTGTTAAAGGTTCATGATGCACTAAAGAGGTTTGGTGGCCTGCTGCATGGAGTGTCAGTACGAGTCATGCTAGTCTCCCTGTGTTTAAAGAGCAGGCGACTAGCGCCTCAGGATAAACATGCCGCTGACAGACATCACTCAAACTCAAAACTGTGATTTCTCCACTGTGTGGAGGCTGCTGTGAGATAAATTGAGCCCGGTCTTTAGAGAAATGCACGGTATGGTCTCATCTGCGACATGTCCTGATGTGTTTCTGTGCGTGTTTGTGTGGCGTTCATGTACAGTACATTCACATGGGAATATTTGCATCATATGGTGTGTTATATGTTTTATTTTTCTGAGCAAATACAGTGGGGTTCAAAATGCCTCATTCGGAAGGTTTAGAGATATAGAATTGAATTTAAAGGGTTGATGAACTGAGACATCAAATTTTCCTTTCCTTTTGACATCTAAGTGGTCATCATATTATAAGAATATCCTGTAAGTTTCAGAACTGAAAACATCCTTGTTAGTACAGTAAAAGCTTTTATTGACACCAGACTCAGCAAACAACTCGTTTTTCAAAGTGGGGAACTTTGACGTCAAAGAGGATAAAACACCACCCCCGCAGAAGAAGATCAACTCCTATTTCAACACGGCCGTTAGCCCCGCCCAACATTTTGCGCATTACACAAATAGCTAAATAACATAGATGCCTACCTCGTGATGACAAACCTGATCGAGCTACCGAGCAATACAGAATATTGTGCAATGCCTGTTTGTGGAAGAAGACAGTCTCTGCATAAGCTTCCTCTGGATTCCAATAGGACTGCATGGATAAAATTTATTTTTAATGACGTTCCAGCTGATGAGGTGAAACATTGTCCGTCTGTTCGCTTCATTTCACTGAGGATTGTTTTGTAAACAAGACTGGATTTGCAGACCGATTAAGAGTAAAGAACGGTGCTGTGCCGTCTATTTTGGATCTGACAGGAATGGTGCAACACACAGACTCTGGGTCGAACAAGTATGGGCGAATCATTCCGATTGCCATTTTAAAACAGTGGACGTTTTCAAAACAATTTCCCCCACGTGCACTGACCATAGACTGTAAAAAAGGCACCGACGGGTGAGTTGAAACTCATTATAATATGCAAAACTGTTATCCACTCACAACAGTGGGCGTTTACGTCTTCTGTTAAGTCTTCAGTGCGAGACGCCCATAAAAACCGAGCGTTTTTCAGCTAGGCTCAAAACTAGGCTAGAAAATAGCCTATTACTTATTCATTTTGATGTTTTTGAATGCAAAAACCAATCGACAACTGAACATTTAAGATTCTTGATTTTATTTTTTGGTGTATTGTAATAAAGAAAATATTTATGCATATTTAATATCCATTTACTGGTGACTAGCCATAAGTTAACATATAACAAATAATAACAGCATACCAATTGCAACATGCCGAATTCAAAACTCACGTAAATTTACAGTTAATTTTTGCACAGAAATTATGCACAAACTATATTTTGTCATTTTAAAAGCGGCATTAAACGAGAAAAATGCAAAACAGAAGCATTTTTACAAATGGGCTTTTGAACCCCAGTGTATTGTGTCTGAAAACATCACTAGTGGAGACTCGAGCTGCTGGTGGTTGGCATTTTCAAAGCTCTGGCCACTGAACCATGTAACCTCTCTGCGAGCACTGCCTTAGCTCCGTCCCAGATCACTTTCATCACTAGGCTAGTGTCTAATCAATCAAGTGGAAAAAGAGTCACAGTCAGCAATGAAATCGCCATGAAATACTGTCTAGATGCAGGATGAAAACACAAGTCTCATAGACCAGCTCCCTTGTAGAGTTAAATCAGTTGATTCTCCATGGATTTGCCAGTTTTACATGTGATATTATATAAGCGCCTCATTGATCTCATCCGAGCCAATTGTAGCCACAAATTCCTCCCTGGGAGTCCAGCCTTTGCCAAAATCAACATTCAGACCTACTAGCCGCACTGCAGGATTTGGATTCAGGCTGTCCCACACGTCGTTGCTTTTTAACGTCCATCTTGTGCGCGTAGTTGAATTAGATGTGCTCTGATCCATGTCATGGCTAATGTAATACGGTGCACCCTGACACAAGAAAGAGAGGCGTGATTAGATAAGCATTCAGAGCAACTGTACCATGTGACACACCCTGACACTAACACTCAGTAGGCATCACAACTTGCGTGCCGCGACTATAAAACGACATATGTTTTTGATGTAGCAGCTCATGAAATTGACACGAAACAGTGACAAGTGTGCCGTGAAGACATTACTCACTTGTGATGCCTTTATGTCCCACGACGTCCAGTTCCATTAGATGAGGTCTGAACTCATAAAAGGAATTGGGTCTAATAGCATTGATACGAATGGCACGCTATACACCGACTCTGAAAGAGCTCTAGATTATTCACAGTTGCCAAGTGCCTGGTGCCTTAATGCTTGTCCATCTGTGTGACACAAATCACACACTGTACGATTATACTAATGTATAGTTATATCTTTGCCTACATACTGTATAGTTGAACTACAACTGATGGGATTCCAGCTGTACTGGCATCAAAAACATTAGCGCTGAGGGCAACACAGAAGCACAGTGAGTCTGTCTATCTGAGCGCTAAAGAACACGTCAGTTTCTGTGAGAGAAGGTGGCAGGCATTTATAGCTATTGAGCGATTGGATTCTGGGCTGATGGAGAAGATGGCTTGGCTTCTCCAGAGCCCGCAGGCATGTTCAGTAATCAATGCACGCTTAAAAAAAGGAGGATAAATGGGAGAAAAATGAGGTGTCTAGTGATGACGAGTATCATAACGGTGGTTATGGTGAAGCCATGGGATATACAGTAACAAAGCTCAGGCTATTTGTGTGTTTCCCATTTGTCTTTTTTAACTTTCGGGTTATTTTCTTCTTAAGACCTTGAACTAGCCCCATCCGTCCCTCAGAACTGCCTACGCATGTTGACTCATTGCCTATGGTCAAACATTGGCTCCACTCTCGGATTGTGGTGTAAAAACACTTGTTTTGGAGTGAGAGAGATTGATTGTAGTCAGGAAGAGAAGATTATTGAGATCTTTTGTGTTTCAGTTTATCATCTGGCCCTAAAATTTCTGTTTTACTCGTGACTACAACACCAGTGTGATTCACTTCTCAGGTCGTTATCCAGACATTCTCAGATGCTTGCGTCATGCTGCTAGATGGGAAGGAATGATTGACAGCTATTTGAATAATAGACAAGCACCCTGCATGTTTAACCATGAGATTATATTTGCTGCTCACATTTTTATTGGTAATTATTACTGCCAGGGAGCACAGCAACACCGGGAATGCCTCTAATTCATGTTTACTGATGTGTAAATTCTCTGTAATCTGAATAGCTTTGTTAAAATGTCAGGGATGCTATTTTGTCTGACTTCAAAGTGCAATCCACAGACTTCGCTGGCAATTTGCTCGTTTGCAATTTTAATTTATAGGTGTTTGCATGTTTTAACCAAATGCTGTTTTGCAAACCAATGAACATCAAAAAAGATTATCAAATTTGCTTATAAGCAATTCTAAATTGTTCCGATTGTATAGGGATGCATTGATGTAATAGCTGGAAATTCAATACTGTTTTGCCTAAAAATGAAATGAAATATGCAGTGTGAAATATAATCTGGCCAACAGCCATATCACCCTGTAGCCTAAGACTGGTTGCCCACTGAGGGGTTGAGCCTGGTCAGGATCTGGATCGGAGACCTCCTGAGAAAACTAGGTTGCTGCTGGAAGAGGTGTTAGTGAGGCCAGCAGGAGCTGCTCACCCTGTGGTCTATGTGGGTCCCCAGTAAAGTGACAGGGACACAATATGGTCAAAGAGCACCATCCTTCGAGGTCCTGTCTCTATGTGATCACAAAAAATCCCAGGATGTCTTTTGAAAGAGTAGGGGTGTATCCCCGGCATCCTGGCCAAATTTGCTCAGTGGCCTCTGTCCATCATGGCCTCCTAATTATCCCCATTTATATATTCTAATTGACTTCATCACTCTTGTCTCCTCTCCACCAGAAGCTGGTGTGTGGTGTGCGTTCTGGCGCAATATGGCTGCCAGAACGCCCAGGTGGATGCTGCACATTGGTAGTGGTTGAGGAGATTCCCCCTTCTACCTAAAGCGATTTGAGTGCACAGAAAAGCGTTCTATAAATGTAATGAATTATTATTATCATCGTTTTTTTATATTAAATAATACAAATATATATTTTGTCATTTTTTAAAAAAGGGTTGCTAACCTGTTAAAATTTAATATCAAACATGCAACTTATAAGGCCACTAAATACAATGTAGGCCTACACTGTATAAAATCCGTTAAATTTACGGGAAAACCCTGGCAGCTGTGGTTACCAGAGTTTTCCTGTTAAAAATACAATAGCAACATTGTAGGTTTTACAGACTTTCGACTGTATTTAATTTGCAGCAAAAGTGAACTTAACACTTTTTACAGTGTGACAATGAGTTCACTGTACCTCAAGTGGCGTACACAGTCTCCAGATCTCAATCTAATAACACAGCACCTTTGGGATATGGTGGAACGAGAGAGATATGATTTTTGTTTATTTACTATATTGTTTATGTCATGTCAATGTTTGTTGTTTGCTATTTATTTTTCAGCTAGCAAGCAAGCTTGCTTTTTTTCAGCTATAGGTTTAAATTCAATTTTGAATCTCTGACTTTCAGTGTGGCCTTTTGAACCCTAGTGTAGTTGCTCTGTCAATGCTCATGTCTTATATCGCGAGTCACGCTCAAATCATTCACAATTGATTATTCAGTATCAACTGATGCTGGGGGGTTTGCCAGATAGATTTGATATCGCAGAGTCCAGTACTGAAGTATGTAAGTTATTACTTTAGTGTCTGACATCGGCGACCAACACTCACCATCCCTGACCTTGGAATTTCAGATGCTTGGAAATGGATCTTGTTTCCATCACTTTCGGCCTGCATGCGTACAGTGCGAGCATCCTTCATTTGCTGTCTAATGTTGACAAGACTATGAGGTGTGGGCCTTTGGCTGTCATGAGACACTATCTGTCACTCAAATGTGCTTTGACTCATTTCCTCTTTCCATAGCTGGTTTTTCCTCTCCGTCTCTGATGACTTCATTAGATTTGGGCATGCTCTCTCAATCAAAACACCATACGGACATGTCAAGACAGAGTGCAGAGCCACTCCTTCCCTGTTTTGTTCTGCTAAAATATATCCATCTCCTGACATAATCTCCGGCTTCTCTCAGGACATGGATCATCTGGGTTCGGTGGACGATTTGATTTATAACTCTTATTAACCCATTCCTCTCCTGTCCTCCGGTCATTACGCTCGCCTCATCTGTCCGGCACCTACACTCGGTCTGTTTGTGAACTCTCTTCTCCTCCTTGAGCTGCGGGTCTTGCCGGGGCCTCTTTGATTGCGGTGTTTAATGAGAGGCAGCCACCACAGAGAGAGAGAGACAGGAAATCCATAACCCAGAGAACAGTAAACCCTGCCAGCCATTAATCACTGACAGCGGCGCTCCTCCATGGCCTTCACCGCTGACAAAACCCTCCCTTTTTTATCCTCCCTGGGAATGTGCGCCAGTCCTGCATGCAACACATAGCAGACTAGACACACTTGGCCTGTTAAACAGCCCACAACCAGTCAGCGCAACCGACCCATCCAGTGCGCATCCCTAAACCAACCCATCACATGCACAAACACAGCCTCGAGGGGACGTTCGAGCACTGATCCAGCCTTCAACAGTGAATGCGACTGACTCAGGGAGTTAAATCAATTCGCTCAACTGTCCCTTAGCATGAGTCTCAAGGTTCTATATGAACACAGCTGATCCAGCGGGCTGCTCTTGAATGCCACTTGTGGCTGACAGTAGTTTAGAACCCTCACACCAAAAGCCTAAAGACCTAACCGGCCTTTAAAGAAAGTAAACATTTTGTTATCGCCTTGTATTTCGGTGTTGTGCTGGGTAGCCCCGCCCACTGTGAGATGTCTTTAGCTGTATTAAACATCAAATATCTTTGGACTGGCTGATTGTTTCACATTGCTCAGCAAACAAATATTTGCAAATACTTTGAAATTTATTCGAATAATTTTTTTTTATTCTACAGAAATATCATTATTTTTCATTTTGCATTTACATTGCCCGGGAATCAAACCCACCTTGTCTTTGCTAGCATCATGTTGTCCGACCGTTGTGGATCCATTGCATGCATAATTTTAGTTCTGTTTTACCTTTAGTGATGTGAGAATCAAATCTTTTTGAAACTTTTAATCATTTGAACCAATTACTTCACAAAATAATTCATTATTTTGAAGCGCTCAAAATGAAAACTCAGTCCAAACATGCATGAAAAACATCCAAAAGTTGAATCTATTTCATGCAACTGATATAGATATATAAATATATAAAACATAGGTATTTATAAATATATAAAACATAGGTATTTAGTTGGTTAAATTCTTGGTGTGTTTGTTTTATGGAGAGCTTGGTTAATCGGGCCAATAGGCGACTATTGAAGCCACACTGTTGAACTTTTGGCCACTAGGGGGCGCTTAACCTGTAACTTTCACGTCTAGCGTCCCTAGAGGCCACAAGCTGTGCAGCACTGTCGCAAATTACAGTCAAAGTCAAGAAACAGTCAACCGGTCAGCCTCCCGTGTCTTTAGATTGTGTGTGCTTGCAGTGTTTGAGGCGGGCAGCCTTGCCGCGCTCGATTCCCTTATAGCAGTCTGCTGAGAGAGAGCGAGTAGGGTGAGCCCTGTGGGGCTTATCATGTCTGTGAGTGAATGTGGGCACGGGGCAGCGGGCACATTCACTGCACTGAAAACACCGTCCGCCTGAGCTGACTGTATGTGTGTTGGTTTATTTTTACAGAAACCGTGGGACATGTGGTGTGTAAAGTTAGTGTTTGTTGGTACTGAGTTGTGGGCATGTTCACTACATTAATGTAACGCTATATTTGACATGAGTCGATTTTATTTGTGCGAGCCCTGCACTGAGGTGGGCTGTGTTTGTGTGTAGAAATGAACGCTGGGCTGAGGGCATTTTATTACACTCATTACCTGATTACGCTGTGGCTGGAATACCAGAAAATACCACAGTGCTTATAAATATGAATTTATTTGGGTTACCTTAGAAACGGCATTTGTGTTCAGGCAGGGGTCAGTATCGGTCGAACACCCTTCCTCTTTTAGCTTTTTTTAGTTTCCTCTGATAAAACCGTTGCCTTCTTCCTTGTAGCTGTTGTTCGGCCATGACGAAAGCATACAGACGGCAATCAAACGCGAGTTGAACACTAACATCAGAATTTGAGGAAGTTGTGGGTGGTGGGGGAAGTGACGTGTGCCTAAAGAGGTCGAATTTTGTAGGGTTTTTTTTGTGCTCTGGTTCAGGCTACGGCAGACGTGTCATTCAACCTATTGTAAGTCGATGTACCATCTCAATGGGTTTTGGTAATATATTATGAAGGTTGAAAAGTTCCACGGTGTGGTTTTAACCACAAGATCAACAAACATATACCGTAGATACTGGTTCATGGGTTTACAGAGATCGCCCCTATAGCGGCGAACTATTGACTTTTCAAAACATTTTGAAATGATATCATGAAGCCTTGTTTACTGAAATCATGTGACTTTGGTGGTTTGATACATGCTCAGAATTAATGGTTTGAAAATAAGATTTACAAAGGTGTCGTAATGCACATATCTAGTTGTATCTGCCTTGCCCTGTGTCTGTATTTACTCTGTTTCTACCTGAATTTCTTTTTGTTATTTTGTTAATAAACTTTTATTTGCACTTCTCACCTCCTTTCTGAAGCACCCTGCATTACATTGGGAGAAAATAACTTGCTATTATAACAATTTTAAAAAAAAAATGTTATTTAATTAATTTATTAAATGTAAATAAATTACTTTCCTCTTGCATCAATACAAGAGGGTATGTTTGCCCACCATGCATTAAAACATACGTTATTAGTGGATACATTTTTTTTTTAAAATCTTTTGCACATGAAGATACCTTACTATATCTACTTTGGGGTGCAAAAATAAACTTGTGAATGTTTTGTTGAATTTTTTAAATAATTTGCCTTCTGATAATATTGTTATCCATGAAAAAATAGAACATTTGAAAAATGCAACACAAAAAGTAACTTTTTGAAGACACTAAAAAGTCAGAAAAAAAGTGTGACTGAAAAAAGCTTATGAATTACTGTTCAAGAATAACTTTTTTGCTCTTGTTTACAGAGCCAGCACATGCAGTATGGTTGTGAGGGAGATGGTGTAGTCGACTGAATGCCAGTCTTGGAGGAGCAAGAAACATCTCCCCACTGCAGTCGCCGAGGGATCTCTGCCCAATCTGATTACTGCATTTGTCAACCTGCCACCCTGTTCTGCAAGTAAACAAAGCCAACACCAGATAAGACCCTGCCGACTCCTTCAACGCTGCCCGAGACAATTCCACTCGAATGTAAATGCACCCATCCCCCCCCCCCCCCCCCCCCCCCCCACACAAGCTAATGCACACAGGAAACACATTGGAAAATAGCCAGGATGCTTCCAGTTCTGTTTATCTGATGGACAGAAGACAAAGGTCTACATTACAATCAAGCTCTAATGCATTGCATTACACATGCCACATCCTCAGAAGACTTCTGGTCATGTCCTATAGTGTCTCCCCTGGAAGGCTGTAACTATAGCTCAGTGTTTCTGGATTTTCCTATTATACGACTGTCCCGGCAATTTATTTTTCACTTTGTTTTATTGCTGGTTCCTAAGGGTGTGATTGTTCCTGACATCACTGTGACATAAGTTCCTGAAGCCTGGACTTGGGTTTATACCAATAACAACCATTAACAGTCTGACATTCCTTATCAGGAACTGACTGTGGTCACTGTGGTTTTTTTAAAAAGAAAAAAAAAATCATCATATATTTACAAAATCGTAGAAATTATTTCCTAATCTGAAAATATTCGCATGTATAAGGATTCAAACCAAAGCCTGTGTCGCACTTGCTTAGAAATCCCTTTCATACTGTCAATATCAATTTATTAATATCAATTTATTAATATCAATATCAATTTATATTTTAGTTTGTCCTGGAAAAGATTGATCATTTTTAATGAGTAAAATAAGGTCTGTATTACCATTCTTTGAAAAGTTTTTACATGTTTTCTTTTTCTGCATACATTATTATTATTATTATTATTACTATTTTTATTATATAAATTGCATGAGACCACCTAAGCCAATTTTGATGTACAATATTTTGAAAATGCACATTCAAAGTATGACTCAATCATTTTTTGGAACAAAACGAAAATGTCTTTTCAAGTAATGTTGACCACAATTTTACTAATTTCCAAAACCACTACTTTAAAAACCCATTAGAAATTCTTGAGGGAAAAACTATTACAAATTATCCTTTTGGTTCGGCCTTCAAATGGATATTATAACTGAGGGGCTCTATTGCAATAAAGAATAATTTGCAGTCTGTAAACATTATGACCTAATTAGTGCCTTCTCAAAGCCATCATGAAAATGATGTGAATTATACAAAACCACACGTTTCAGGGTGACAACAGACACATGACTGAATTGCACCTTATTAGAAATGTATTGTCTTATAACAGAGGATTGAAGATGTAATACTTTATTATTGATTTGCATTATTCAATAACTGTGTATTTAGAGTGAATGTGAGCTCATAAATCAAGCTTTTACTTGACTTTCATTTACACTGTGGTCAATAGGCCATGTCATCGAGGAAGCAATGTGAAAACACATATTCCTCATAAATGATTAACACTATGATTCTGAATGAGGTCCACAAGCTAGTATTAGGACACATTCTTATAACCATTTTTTTGAAAGACAACTGAGCAACAGGGATCTAGAGAGGCCCATTGTGAATACGTCTGAAGGCTAATTTTATTTGCATTTGATTGTGTTTACAGTAATCAGACTTTCATGAATTCTCTCTCATGTACCATTAAAAGCCCAAGAGTGAACAGACCATGAATCTTTGGAACATGCTGAATGCATCAGATAAGTAGTTATAGTAAACATTTTAGATATAA
Organism: Cyprinella venusta; assembly: GCA_038021265.1. Classification (NCBI taxonomy): domain Eukaryota; kingdom Metazoa; phylum Chordata; class Actinopteri; order Cypriniformes; family Leuciscidae; genus Cyprinella; species Cyprinella venusta. The sequence goes on from CM075877.1 coordinate 19,379,118, forward strand.
ATATGATGTCAAGATATGTGATGGGAAGCTCCATTAAAATGCTGTTTTAACATAATCTTGTATTGAGGAATGACTTTGAATTTACAAAGTCTAAATGAGGAAATAATTACTTTGCTGAAATTAGAAACAACTCTGGGGGAGTCATAAAATGGAATGAAGATACAAGTCCATCAAAAAAAGAATGGAATAAAAAAGATACAGAATAACATGAAAAATTGGTAGTTGTTAATTAAATGATGTTAAAATAATGATGTTTCAGCAAAAATAAATCATTGATGTCTTTTTTGTCGGATTCCAAAGAAGACCAAAACACACTGTAAAAAATGAATTAACCTGGTTGCCTTAAAATTTTAAGTTCATTGAAATGGAAAAAATTTAGTAAATACAATGGAGATTTAATCATTAGAAACTCAAAATATTATGTTATCTGAACCAAATAAATAATTTAAGTTGACTTGACGAAAGAAAAAATGTTGTGATTACAAATCATGAAAATATTTTTTTTACAGTGATTCATTCTAGCCCTTTTTTTAGAGGAGAAAGGTACTCCATATTAGATTGTATTCTTATCTCAAACAACATCCATGCTGATGAAGATGCATAAATATAAAGCAAAGCTTTCCCCTGCATGCATGTCATCTCACGCCTCACTGTAAGTGCCTGAGGAACTCGCACCTCATGTATTAAAACACCTCCAGTTTCACACGTGTAGCAATTGGGCCTGTTACCAATGCCATGTTTTGACGTGGAGGGACGAGTCATTGAACCATGCAACTGTTGAGTACAAAGCTGGAGGTTCCCAAGGGAGCTTTGTCCCACTTTTCTTGTCAAAAGATAATAGCTAACTGAGCAGAAGAGGGAACATCGAACATATTAGTTTTTGGAGCATCCTCTCTGAACAATCCTATACCCACAAGATGGTGCCCAAACTTCTATTAACAGATACATTTGAATAAATCCACTTGCTCCCTGCTTGTATCTTAAACGGCTATGTACCGTACATGTATTAAAATTGCGGTGTTTGACTATGTAGAGTGAGGCATTTTTTTTACATTTATTTTAGATGGTAAAACAATGGGGGAAAGAGAGGGGTGGTGGATGGCTACATATAGCAAACCGCTTGGGAGGTCTGCATGCAATATTAATAGACCATTTTTTATTTGGAGTTATTCGGTGACCCTACCCATGATGCTAACCTTAACCTTATAGCAACAAATATGAATGATAGATGTGCAGAACAACGTGTTCACAATGAGTGTATTAAATCAAATACTGTAAAATAATATTTCAGGTTTAGTGGAAAAGCTTGTGTATTATTTGAAATGTAATGCTGTATATAATTAGTGTATTTTACAGTTGATTTATGATTTGTTTATGGTTAGTAGCTTTGTATTGTCATGTCACTGTCATTTTCACTGGGAAATCATGTTGACATGCATATTATTTTAAACGTCTTATCATTTACAGATTGGCCCTATTCACTTCCATCTTGCAAATGCATCCCTGTCACCCAGATTTCTGTTTTTATTTATTTTATTTTAGAATTTTAATTTTGTTTTGTGTTGTACTTTGCAGTTTCGTTGAAAAGGAGAGACTTTGTGTGGTAATAATCCACAAATGCCGTTGGATAAGCTTAATGGTGTGCCTAATGATAATTTCTGCATTCTGACTTATTTACAATGTTGGATTCTCATGCTAAACATCTAAACATATTGCCTGGTTGACACCACAACTTCTCAGTTGTAAATGAGAGTGGGTCTGGGGAAGGTTCATTCACAGCCCATTTCCAAAGGGGCGTCACCAACGGGCGTCTCTCAAATGCCTCTGGGCGCAATTGGATAGACCTAAAACCGATCAGAGCTGTCGTCGTTGTGTAAAGCGCACCTCAACGTTTGTGATTGGTGACTTGATTTGGAAAAATTGGAAATGGGCTTGACTGGGCTCTTGGCCAGACTGACTTGCAGAGCAAATCTAAAATTTGCAGGAAGTTAGTTTGGGTTTTTCCAGGCTAAACATGACCATTTCTGTGCCAAAAACAGTCCTTCCAGGTTTCTATAAGCCTGCGTTCCACTCCACAGTTAGACACACTCTTCACTTCCCATTCCCTGATGCCATTTTGGACAGAGGAAGTTTAAATGGACAGACCCTCCTCCCCTCGATTTTGACCGAGGGAGCGAATCTAGTCTGATGTACACTTCAAGCTGCTCAATATCCCACAATTCATCATAATTGTAATGTCACAACAGATCAAGGTCAACTGTTGTGTATTATTTTGAGAATTAATCGCATAATAGTGTATCGTTGAGATTTAATCGCATTATAATACGTGTAGCTACCTTATGTTCACAGTCAAAGTTTATAGCCTAGGCTACTATTGATTTTTTTTCCATATTTATAATGCATGGAAATCGGTGCATGAACAAATTAATAAGTAAAAAATGGTTTAAATAATAAATCAGATATAGTGAATTCTAAGTGATCATAAACCTTATTATGCGAAAGTTCCGCCAGTAGTGGGCACTCGACTCGTGCAATGTAAGAAAGAACACACATCTGAGTCCACCATACCAAGGGAAGTAAGCAAGTGAAGAGCATACAATTTTGGCCGTGGAACGCAGTCTAAATTTGGGAAAGTTTTTTCGAGTATACGCCTTATTCACGGCCGCGCCATCTTTGATTTTTAATGAGAATGAAAGCGAGGCTGTGAGGGATAGACTTGCATCTCTTCAATGGGCTGTACTGTTATTTAATGTGTTTTCGGATTGTTCTGCTCATGAAACACTGGAAAAATATCTTTCCAAGAAATCTCAGTTGACAAAAAAACTCCCGACAATGTAAGCTGTGGAAAATTGTACACTCTTAAAAATGCTGGGTTGTTTTAACCCAACTTTGGGTCAAATATGGACTAACCCAGCCGTTGGGTTAAATATTTACATTACATTTTTAACCCAACATTTCGGGTTTGTCCATATTTGACCCAAAATTGGGTTAAAACAACCCAGCATTTTTTAGAGCGTAAGTTATAGCCGATTTATTCAGTTTTTTACAGCGGATGCCATTGGAAACACAGTAAGTCTATCCCTCACAGCCTCACTCTCATACCTGTCATGGCGCTGCTCTGAATAAGGTCTGGCCCTTGTAATAAAGTAATAAAGGACGGAACTCCTTTTATGGGCATTACTCCCGGAAGAGCGCTTGCACGCACGTCAGCTATAGCAAGAGCACGCCCATTAACATGCTTCTTTCGTTGGTTGCTCGAGAAATGTTTGACAATTTATGTTTAGACCTCGAAATCATGTTACCAAAGTGTGTTTTTGGTTGTGAGGGTGAGATAACCCTATTATTCAGCTTTCCAAAGAACCCAGTGCTTAGAGAACAGTGGATACACGTTGTTTTTCCTGGGTATACAATGAGTTGTTCTAGTAACGTTGTTTGTTTGTCGGTTTCGATTGCTTGTTTTATAAGCAAGGCCAAGTTCGACGCTGTATCGTTTGAAACACAATATGGAGCAGTCCCAGGCCAACTTTAAAAGATCCCGGTCTTAAGTCGGAACAGCAGGCGGTAAGTAAAACTGCATTGACGTTAAATGTCTGTGTTTTGTTGACAAGGCCGCAATTGCTTTATGTAAGCAACACGAATTTATAATGAATCATTCAAAGGTTTTCCAGGGATATTGCGATGATGTATTGTGTGTTTAAATATATTTGTTTGTGACCACCAATCTGTAATCCATTTGTTTAATCTAAAACCACAACGTGCTACTTTAGCTCCGCCACTCCGGGTGCACCACTCCGGGTGCACGACTGTTTTGGATAAAATCGGTAGCCTACAGCTGTATATGTTTTTTTTTTTTTTTTTTTTTTTTTAAATCTGATAAAAATAAAGACTCTTCGGAAGTTTGGAGATATGAATGATGCAATATGACTTTCTCAATGCAATAGGATGACTTTCTTAATTTGTGTAAATCTATTTCGGGGTTAGAATATTTGTTTTCTCCCACATTCATTTCCCACATGTCTACAGTCTACAATTATGTGGTTTTGTTTACAGTGTATACTTTTTTCTTGATTTACCCTTAAAGAATGTAGTGACAGCATGCCCCATAGGTGGGGTACATTGTAACATCACCATATGACAGTTTAAAATACTATCTAATCTGATCCAAAAAATATACAAGTCAAACCAAAATATTTTCTTAATAAAATACAATTATTAACTTTTTCATATAAAATGTCATTTTTAATTATTAAAAATAAACTATTTTTTGAGTTTGATAACAAACACACCAAAAAATGCAGCTATACAGCATAGTTCAAAACAAAATAATAATTAATAATTTCTGTACATTGACTCTCAATCTTTATTTACTTTCTTATGTTTCTCTTGGTTTCTCAATAGCGCACTGCACAACTGGGGTTTAAACCCTGCTAATGTCTTTTGCTAGTTAGCGAAGCATTAAAGGACTTGCTATATATCAACTGTTAAACAACAGATTGGACTAAAATAACACCAGATTTGTTTAATTTTAAATAAACAAAAATAGAGATGAAGAATTAATTTAAGTGAGATACTTTTGCTATAGGTAAATAGGCTGCGTTCATTGATCTCTTGCTAAGATTTCGGATTTTTGGTGCAATTGTTTTCTCTATATATTGTTGAAATGGCAACTATAGATTAGCCTAAATACACCAAGTTTCTTCATGCTAGCATGTGTGGAAGTGTTTAAAACAAGTGTGTTACAACTACCCCCGCGTTACGTTGTGCACGCGCTCCTTTACTCTCAAGATTAACATGAGATTGGCAGAAACGGTGTGCGTTAGTAGCCTACACTTTAACTTAATCTTTTCTTCCCTGTTGTAATGTAAATCCGAGAGAAACGACTATTGAACAAGAACACATTAAGGCTGACTTGGCTTTGTCCATTGGGGATTTATTGAATCGTTGGATTGTTGTCGTTTGCTGCTGCTGTGATGAGTGACAGGTTGTCCAGCCCTTGCGCTGGCATGCACGTCATACGTCAGAGAATCTCCCTGCAGGAGGAAGGGGAAGATTATTTGGTTAAATATTACAATTGCATATGAATTAATATATATGTGCACTGATAAATCATCAGTAGGCCTAGCTTTTTCCATAAAAAAAATATAGGCTGGTTATTTTTGATTTCATGGTGACTTTATTATAAACCTATGACTATTTGTCTTGCATTTAATCATTAGGGAATTTTGAAATAGTTTATTTTTGTATATGCAGCTAGTGGTTGCATCTTCTTCTTCTTTTTTTTTTTTTTACATCGTGACTCACAAACGCTCCAAAATCGCTCAGTCCGGAGTTTCTCTCATTAGTGTGTGTATGGAGTTGGAAAAGATAAAAACCTGGATTGGAGCTGGATCCGTGGAGGATAACGCTTTAAACAGGAAGGAGAAATCTGTCTCTGCTCCACTCACACACGGCTCCAGACCGTATTCCAGGTCTGTGCGTTGCTTGGCGACACACGTAGCTTGACATTTCTTTTGGATCTAATGAAATTAGTGAAGAAAAAATTATACAAACTTAAAAAAACTCTTTTGCGTGAATCGTAAGCTATTGGAAATTAATTGCATATGGTATTACAATGAATATCAGCACGGCTGTGTGACTGGCCAAATCAGTCATTCTGATATTATTCTTACATTTATCATTAAATAACTTTATATAAATGCACTGTGACAGTTTACATTACAGTATTATACGGGGATAACATTACCATGTACCACGTGTATATGGCGCAAGTACAATTCGGCCTAAATGTTTAATTAAATAGCACTAACTTAGGCTACTTCTTGTATTAAAACCGATTTCCAAAATAAATCATTTTCAAATAAGCTGCGTGAAGTAGAATGATGCCTTTACGATATAATCGGTCAACATGCATGCTCACTGTACTGTAAAGTGTGACTAAATGCTGTTATTTGTGGCGATCACGGATAAAGCTGTTCCCTCATCTCATCTGTATGTGGAGTTGCTAATAACGGTGAGCGCTGTCCAAGGTGCTGCAGCGCGCTCCCGCCCCGCCCGCGCGCCTCCATCACACACTAACCGGGAGACACGTGACGCGATGTGCTGACAGTCCCTGGCAAAGCTCGCCTGAGAAACACATCGCACCTTGTCTTGCACACAGAACAGGGAGCGATATCTTCTATTTTATATACACCGAGGAAATAACAGTTATATTGTAAACAATTCTTAAGCTTGAACCGTTTTGTACTTAATCTTAATTGGTTATTGGCTCCATTTTTTCATTTTATTTTTGAAAAATCTATTGGGACTTGGAGATCCGCATACGCAATTGTATCGCTCCCATTTCTTCTGCTCATTCGACACCGATGCAGTGACTTCTTTTTTTTTTAATCGATGTGGAGGAAATCAGCCAGGTTCGTCCGTGAGGTTGATCTGTCAAGGGGCGCACAATGGTCCATTTCTCAAGGTAAAATAATTAAGAATTGTGTAAGTTTAATTTGAAGGCGTATTTGAGGTGATGTGCCGATTTCCGAGCGAGTTATGGTTGCGCTCAATGCAGTCACGCGCAGGTGAGATGCTGCAGATGGGCTTTATTTCTGTTTAATTATTCTCTACAGCCGATTCCTTCGTGTTTACCCGCTGGCCTTTGCTTCGTCTTAAGCGATATTTGATGACTCCCTATATGTCCTGTCCTCAGCAAATGAAAGTGAACGTGGTAGAGGCGTGTTAAGGTGTCTCTCTCGCTCAGTTTGAGCAGATGGTGGTTGATTATTGGCTATGTTTTGCGCATCTGAGTCATCGCCAACATTAATCAATGGAAAGGGAAAAGGATAACACATTGTGACTGGTATGAAGTCTAGATTTAAAAGCGCAGATTGGATCCCGTTGTTGCGAGACTGTAAATCTGATGCGCGAGGCTATTAGGAGGATTGTGTTTTGTTCCAGACCCCATCTACAGTACTCATTACCGTAATCGTTACGCGAATACGGTAAATAAGACTGCATTCTACTTTAATCGCGTATGATGTGTTGTGTAAGATCCATCCGTGAAAGGGGTCGGTTGTCATCGGGCTAAGTAGCCCTGTGTAAACCTGACAGTAAACACATAAGAATTCAAGCATGAAATGATTGGTTGAGATCAGTTGACAGACAGCCCAGAGGCCAGACAATTGCAGTGTCATTAATGCTTAAGAGGCGCGCGATAAGCCCCCGCCCTGGGCTCATTTTGGGATGCAGGACTTGAACTGAACGAGGTTCACTGAATTAAACGAGATTTTGCCCATTACACAGTTTCGATGCTTCCGCCCGTTTTGAGATTTCGTCAGTCTGCACAGGTCCCCCTGCTGAAATACCTGCAAAATACCATATATATATATGTATGACTCTACACACAGTTTGCTGTAAAAATGTTCGTAATTGTAATGGAAAAGGATGTGAAATACCACAGTAAAACCTAACTGGTTTTTAATAATACAATACAATACTAATGTAAAACATTTATATGTAAAAAAAAAAAAAAAAATCATTTGAAACAAAAAATAATCAATATGTGTAATTTTTAGTAATATACTTTTTATGATGATGAAATATGAATGGCCTTATTCATAGTTTCTTTAGATTTCATGTTATCACATTGGAAGGATTTATGATGTATGACCATAGTCATTATATTAGTCATTATATACGGACTTATTTTAGTGGTGTGTTATCCTAATTGTGTATTTTAAATGTGGGAACACTGTGTTATATCTTCATATTAGTATTGCCATAATTGCTGAAGAGACCAATTTTGATGATTTTTGAGGCATCATGTTGTCTTTCATTATTCTTTAAAATAGGTTGGTATATTACGTTATGTATTAAACAATATAGAAATGGTTTGGATGAGTAAAATATATAATGGCCAGAATGCTTCCTGTTATGCTTCGGACATTATCACTGTATTTTTACAGTACTGTATTTTCTGTACATTTAATAAAAATACAGTACCTACCCAGTTTTGCAGCAGCAGTAACATTTAATGGTATTAAAGAGTGAAGCTAATGAGAGAGAATCTCTTGAAAATGAAAATAAAATGGAAATAATAATAATTTGTGTGCCAATGGATACCATTTTTATCCAATTTAATTTTAGTTTTCAAGCCTTTTTTCCTCTGCTTTATTCCTACATACATCTAAAAAAATATATTTTTTTTTACCACCTTTGATCATTTAAGCAAAGCATTTGGTACTGTTTTAAAATAAGAATTTATAGAGACAAAAACATCAGTGCACCACATGATAAAATGCTTTGAAGTTTTCTGGCTCATAAGTCATAAATTGTAATCAATGAGAATTATGGTGGGAAAGCAAACAGAAAAGTAGCTAAATAAAAGTACTGTTGTAATTGAAGATTTATGCAATCAATATCAGCGTGAAATTAGTGGTTTCAATATCAATATCACTGTGAAATTGTGGTTTTTGTGTATGAATGATTGTGTTGTGTGTATGCTATCTATCTTTTTAAAGAGACCATTTTTTCTTTGATTTCTTATGAAGAAATTAAGATATTCTTTTCTATTCTTTTCAGATTATGGATCAATATATCCAAACGGATGTGAATTGAAGGTTTGTGAGCACTGAGGGCCCTATTCGGGCCTGCACGTTAACACTGCAAAGTGTACTTTTTGTCCACTTGTGATTAGTGCTGACTTAAAGCCTACATGATGACTTTTAACTAGACTTAAATGACCCTGACATTAATGACCCTTAACACCCCTAATGAACTCTCTGCTGTACAGCACTACACATGGCTTCGATTTATATAGATACTCTGATGACTTGGCCCCACTGTAGCACACTTGGATCCCACTGAAGGTTTTTTAAGCAAAGCAGTAGCCTTATTTTTCTAAAAAATTTTTTTAGAAGACCACTATTCGGGCTTAGCGACGCCCTTTATTCGGATTTGTATATCTAGAAATTGAATAAGAGTTGGCCGTAATACAGGCCTTCTCCCTCTCTTAATGAACAATGAGTAAATTACCCCAAATGCATAGCAGTCCTGTATGCCATTGGGAGCTCTGTTACACTTTAGGAGCACATCACTAAGAGAGCTGAATTATTTTAGTTTTTATTAGTTCTATTGTTAGTTCTAACTTCCTTTACCATTCACAATGAGCTTCTCAATGCGGAACGGTGCACATCTAATCTGGATAGGCCTAATGGTTTGCTGCCTTGTCGACATGGGGGCCAGCATGGAGTTCACTGGCGCAGAAGGCCAATGGGCCAGGTTTCCTATGTGGAACGCCTGCTGCGAGAGCGAAATGAGTTTCAACATGAAGACCAAAAGCGCTCATGGACTTTTAGTGTACTTCGACGACGAGGGATTCTGTGACTTCTTGGAACTGCTCATCCACAACGGTAGACTCAGTTTGCGGTTCTCCATCTTCTGCGCCGAGCCGGCGACGGTGCTCTCTGACACCGCCGTCAACGACAGCCGCTGGCACGCCGTGACCTTGCGCAGGAATTTCAAAAACACTACGTTAGTTGTGGACGAAGAGATCAAGTGGGTGGAGGTTAAGTCGAAAAGGAGGGACATGACGGTCTTCAGCCATTTATTCTTAGGAGGAATACCTCCTGAACTGCGATCTGTAGCATTACGCCTCACGTCTTCAGCCATCAAAGATCAGGTCCCCTACAAAGGATGGATAACCAATCTGAGGGTGAACAGTTCCGAGCCGTTGCTCATCGGTAGCGAGGGAGTCAACAGCGACATTTGCGAAGCCGACCACATTTGCCTGAACGGAGGAGTCTGCAGCATCATCAACGACGAGCCAATTTGCGACTGCTCCGAAACGGGATTCCAGGGAAAAGACTGCAGTGAAGGTAAGAGGCCTGGATTCGTCGTCTCCATTGTTGAGGTGTTGAAATGTCTTTTGAAACACAGCCCTTCCACTTCTTTTTTTTTTTTTCGTTTCAACATTGCACTAGTTCCTCAAAGGCAGTGCATGCTACATCATGTCTGTTCCTGGCCTCCACTACAGGCCTAGTACATTACATGATTAGATTACCACTGATTTCAGTCTGAGAAAGCCATTGTTCTGAAGCAGGCGATCATTTAAATAGGCTTTAGTGCCATCTGTGTCAATTCCGGAAAGCCTGTGTTTTTTGATAACATGACGTCAGCAGAGACTCCTCACTCTCTTTTTAATGCTAAATTACCATAATATCCTCTTGACACTACACTGGCATTACAATTAAATATGAAAATGAGTTGAATACATGCACACAAGCCCATGATTGAAGTATGATGATTTGAATATTATTCTCCCTCTGAATTGAAGGGGTTGGATGCTCTAATTACGTAATTAGCCAGATGTTTCATAGAGTCACTGAAATGACTTGGGCAAAGTTGCAATTTCAATATCACAGGGATATAAAAAAATGACATACTCAATGTAGCATTCAGCAATCGTCACATAGCATTTATTAATCCAGCTTTACCAGTAAACCTCCACTGCTGCACTTACAGAATTATTGTAATTACAGATTGACGATGTAACTAAATGGGGAAGGCTGTTTATGCTAAGATCTTTTGAAAAAGGATGGTTGTATGCCTATCACAACAATTCAGATTTTCATGTAAAGTCTGTTCTTTTTTGAATATGTATGTTCTGGTTGATTTCCTGGTTTGACTTACTCCCTTGGTGTCCGATTTCACTGTTTTTATGTTCTTTCCATCTTTTTCTTCATTTTTACAACCGTCTCTGTGGACTGATCTTGATATTGATGGATGTTGTCTGGGTTAGGCCGTTAGCCGAAAAGGCACCATGTTGCCAAGGAAACTACAAACCCACTGAGTAAATTTTGCCCTCCTAAAGCACAACAGAGAGACCGCACGTTTCACTAACAAATGTTTAAACTATAGTAGTCGCGTCGTGGTACGCCGTTTGCTGGGCTCTCGGCGAAATGGATAGTCTAGTGTATTTGATGAGATTATGACAAAAGGGCAGGGCCCGCAGATGCTCGGCAGCTTGCCTAAAAGCAAGATGTGCCGCTCTCCAGCCCATGCGCTGGTAGAAATGCGAATCTTTGCCGAGTGAGTCAGAACAGACCTGCCCACGCAGTTTTGAGTGGTCTCCGTCATGCTCTTTGAGATGACACATTAGGAGATGTGGACATGGTGGAGGCCACAGGACGTGTAGCTCTGAATCATTAGTGTTATTTATTCAATATTGGAGGATCTTGAGGCTAGCGGTGTTAGGCGTTGGCACTGCGTGCTTGAACATTATCAGTACAGTTAGATTTAGAAATACACCATGTACCAGTATGTGTGTGTGTGTGTGTGTATATATATATATATAAATTGGAATCCAATGTGGTAACTGAACTACACTCTTAACTCTTTCCCTGCCATTGTCGTTAATGTCCGGCTTCCCATGTTTTCGCTGTTATACAGTGATTAACCTCTTCTGAAATAATAGTGAATCTCCAGATCAGAAGACACGTGAAGAAACAGCAGAAACAAGTGATACCATGTATGCAGATGCGTGTAAAAAACCCCCCGCGATCATCAACATTAAACCGCATATAAATCAAAACTGCCTAATGTTACCAAATTAAATGCTGAACCACGTGCAAGCTTTGGGGGTGTTGATGGACTTAATCTACTCTGTTTTGATCATCATTCTGAATACGATGTGGATGTAGCCTTTGACAAAAACGTGATTTTTCTCAGCTTTTTGCTCAAAAAGTTACTTTTTTATGAAATTTATCTACATTCAAGTGATGAACAGAATGCATGAAGCTAGAATAATTTTTTTGTTGTTGTTGTTTAAAAGCTGAGGGTCTGTTCTTTCTTTTGATATATATTGTATTTTCAGATATTCACACAACAAAATATTCTGGGGGCCATGACAATTTTGTGAAAATTAAACATTTCAAAAATGCTGGTGGGGAAAGAGTTAAAAATAATTTTATTTTTTATTTATTTTTTTGCAATGCTTTAGAAGAACCATTTTGGCTTCCCCAATTAAGAACCATTTTTTTCTTGGTACAAAAAATATAATAACCTTTTATTGCTATAATAACCCTTTTGTGCAATGGAAAGGTTCCATGGATTTTAAAGGTTATTCATGGAAGCTTATTTTTTTAGAGGGCATGATCCCTCCTTTTTCTGTCAGAAATGTGCAGATGATCTTTCGTTAGATCTTTGACTGTTTTTGCTATTAACACAATATCAAACCTCCAAATGGCACCATGAAGGCTCAATTCCTCAAATGAAATGGAAGTGGGGCTGGTGTATCATTCATTAAAACAACAGCATCATTTTTAAACTCCTCTTAGCCTAAATCTGTCCTTACTTAGGTTATTAATGCAAATCTGGCTCATGCAGCTTCTGCTGAGGAGAAAGCAGGCCACTTTGACTCATTCTACCTCCATTCAGTTTTGTGTGTTGTCAGCTTCATGACTTAGGTGATCTGTCAGCTGACCACCAACTGCCATTGCCAATAAAACAGCCCGACTCGTATTTTATGCACCTAAAAAACGGATAGCTGCATATTAAATTGTTTGTTGAAGAATTGCTAGCTTTTTGCTTTAGATATATGTGTTGCTTGCTTTACCCTGTCGTTATGTGCAGTGCCTTGAGAGCGTTTGTACGTGTTTGTGTATTTCAGGCAAGAAAGGGTGGTATGTGGATTAAATATGTCCTTTCTCTCCACACGTCCACTCCGTCATTCTCTCGACAGGCAGTTGTGGTAATAACCTTCTTTAGCAAAGCAGGTGGGGCTCTCAGCGGGAAAAGCAGTCCACACCGCAAAGAATAACAGTGCTACGGGTAATGAGATATTTTTGCCCTGCTGGGGTTAGAGAAAAGGCCTTATTTTGTGTTATTATGGTTAATGCTCTTACAAGTCTGAATTGGAAAGCCAAAAGAGTCTGCTCTGTATCAGCTTGCAGCCATTGATACCTTATCTTTATGCTCTATTAACTGTATAATGTGCTCCGTCTCCCTGGTTAAAGATGGCTGTAAGGGATCTGCAATTGACGTCCGTGCGGTTTCATGTGCTAGGAGACTTTGGTTGGAGAATTGGATTGTGTTGGAGGGCTTGTTTACAACAGCGATTAGATTGTTTCACCTCATCTCTTATCTTTTGTGGTGGAGCCAACGTTGTAAGGGCCGGTTCCTGGCTGTGCACTGTTTCGTTTAATGATGCAGTTATATTTTAAAGGTTTTTTTTTTAACCTCCGCTTTTGAATCAATGTAAATTAATGCGGGCGGTGTAGTGTACGCCTATTAACCTCTTGCTAACGAAATAAAAGGCCTGCTTTAATTGGATACATCAGCATATTAATTTTAGTGAGTCATTTAATCTTGTCACTAGGGGCCAGTTTTGAAGTTGACAAAGAGAAGATTTTAATGGATAATTCACCCCAAAATTTAAATTCTGGTATTTACTTGCCCTTATGCACTTTAAATAAAGTAGCCTGCAAGTGTTACCTTAAAGAGCAGTGTTTTTTTTTAATATGTCAATTTATACCAACAAAATTTATTTACGATGCTTTAGCAATATAAAATTCATTTAATCATATTTGGTTAGCATTTTTTTTCCCCCAGCGTGTTCTCCCAAACCTGTCTGACTTTCTTTCTTCCGTGAATCACAGAAGAAGACATTTTTTTCAAACAATTTTTGCCCATACAATAAAAACAAGGGTCAAAACAATAGATGCACCATGTTGATTTTCACTGTAAGGACAAAACATTTCCACAGAACAAAAAGTCAACAAGTTTGAGTAAATGTGATCTGTACATTAAAAAACCTACAAAAAAATTAAGTTAATAATAATAATAATAATGTAGGTTAAAAACTGGTCACGTCTTAATTTACTTAGGCACTCAAGTAAAAAATTATCATCAGTAAGTTATGACAACATATGTTTTTACATTGCTTTAAATCATCAAAATAATTTAAGCAATTTTCAACAAGATTTAATGAAGTAATTCACTCATTTAAGTCATGTAATTTAAACTGAAATGACTTAAACATCCAAATTTATTGCATTTATACCCCGTTGACTCTCACTGTGTGGACAAAACGTTATTTTGCATTCCACAGAACAAAACAAAAAAGTCATAGAGGTTTGAGTAAATGACCAACATTTTCTTTTGTGGTAAACTGTCCATTTAAGTCAAAGGACATTTGTATAATCTGTACATAACAATACTTACATGAGTTAAGCAAATACTAACAATGTAGGTCAAAAAACGGAAATGGATTTAATTCAGCCGCACCAGTATAAAATCCCCCGGCTATTATAATATCTATGGGCTTTTCCCGAGTCTTGCAATCGACTTTCACCTTCCTTGATCCTGTAAATTCGCTTGATAATCTTGAATGGAGGGGGAGCCCGTGTCAAATACACTGTATATTGAGAATTCCCCTATCAGTGGCGGATGAACCCTTTCCAGATGGACTAAGCTCACTAATCTCTCTGTACTGTAGATGACTGCAATATGGAACATGCTGCACATTGCTCCCTGCGGGGGAAATGTTAAACTAGATTTGGTGAAGAGGATTAAAATCCCCATCACTGGCACAGAGACTATACATCAATGATGTAGTGCTATGTTTAGAAGCTTTTACAATTAATACTCTTGTTTTTGTTATATTTACCACCAGTGGTTTCTGCTCAACTATAAGCAAATATGTACCTCAATAAACTCTAGCATAGTGATTTAGGTGTTATCAAATGCAGTGGAACTTTTTCAGACCCTTCCAACTGGATGGTCATTATCTCAGTTTTTTGATGCTTTAGTCAATCGTTGTGGACAGCTACATCTTCAGTGACTTTGCCGCTGCGCTATGCGGAGCGTACGCTCGTCATATGATCCCTTTGGGCGAGTTCCACGGCAGATCAGCGCGTGTGCGTTTGAGAGTAACATGCTCTGACTTGCTGAAAACTGCTTTAAACGAGCATCTGGATCTACAGTCCTGTTTGTAAAGGGTTGCATGAGTGCGGGCGTCACATCGCGTTTGCCCCCTGCTTGCGCCGGCCCATGCCGGGGAAGGGCAAGTGTGTGTGCGTGTAGGTCATCCTCAATTTCTATCTCTTATTCGCTGCCAAATTCGGGGCAGTATGCAAGGCCAGCACTTAAAAGAAGCTGTCAGCTCGATGAAAGCCTGCATGTCGCTGGCTCTGTGTGAGCTCTGCAGTGCTAAGGAGAGGCTATATGATCCTGATCTGTCAGTCAGTGAAATGTAAATACAACCGCTGTTCGGTCAGCCGGACTCTGAGAAGACCAGGCTGTGCGTATGTGTGTGTTCTTCCAAAATGGCTGCTGCATCCACACACAAACAAATACTGTACATCTAATTTTCGGCCCAGTCCTGGAAGGTTTTGTAAGCGAGAACTTGACACACGTGCCTCTGCAGTGTGCACAATCAATAGAGTGGGTCAGTTAAACTGCTGTAAAGCAAGTGTAGATGGCTAGTTAGGGTTTTATGATGGTTGAAGCTAACTAAACTGTTCAGGGTTAGTTTTTTTTAAGCAGAATTGTTTTTCCTTCCAAGCTGTCAGTGGGACGCGTTTGCACATTTGTTAAAGCAATTAGGGTTTGTCAGTCTCTTCATGAGTTGATAAGAGAGGATAGAAACTGTCCTGCCATTTATCACTGCAACACTAACAGCAAAATATTTCTTTGTCATCTTTTTCTGGCATGGCACGCTTTTCTGTTTATGATTTTTTTTTCTCCTTTGATTTGTTTATTCATGCATTCATCAGCATTTTTTATTTTTATTTTTTTTGTGGCAGTAGTGGTGCATGCAATTTGTGTTTGGTCGGGTGGAGGAACCAGCTGCGGTAAGTCCCTGGTCATTATTCTCCTCCTCAAGATGCAAAACACGGAGGTAGGATTGGATGCTTTAATTTTGAGATAGCCAAGTCCATTTTTAGGGAGTCTTGGGTGAGTTGATCCAGGGACTGAAAGTGTCACCAGAAGTAAAAGGTGTGTTGAATAAATGCATGAATGAAGGTAATGTACCCTTTTTGTCTAAGAACAGATAAAAGGTCATTTGCATTTTAATCCAAATTAAAAATGCCAATTTAAATTGGGTAATTACATGACAAGCATATGCATATTCAGGTATTGTACATTTCTTTATTACTGACCTGACTTGAATGATGTCATTTTGTCTTATTAGGTTCATGTTGCATCAGCTATCTGCATTTTTATTTCCGAACACGTGCATGCTTCACATCTAGCCCCTGTAAATTTCCCTCACAAGCACCATGAACGCCATTCAAAATGATAAATATTCCTACTGAAGATACAAATTGTTTTGAACAGCCTTTCAAAGCTGATCAAAAAAACAATCTTGATGTTTTAATGTGCTATTTAATTGTTTTTTTCCTGAGGGAAAACAACATATTTTGCTTTGCTTTGTATAAAACAACTTCTCTGAAGTAAAATCATAGCTCTTAGGGGTCCCACCCATTTCTCTCCATCTTTTAGTTTACTTTTAATTACGATTTGCATGTTTGCGCATGTTCATTGATATACTGTGAAGAGTCTTTTTCACCATGTGTTTTATCAGCTTTTGAATGACTTAATAATGTGTTATCATCATCTCACCATAGAACATCACTCTTTCAGAGTACTATAGACTCAATGAGATTAGATCTTGAGGAGGCCAGAGGACATTTAAAGTCAAATAAACCCTCTGGTCTTTGCATTTTCCATGGTAATGAATGTTTGGCCTGGGCACAGGATGATAAGACGCATGGTAACCACGGTAATCCTCAAGGCTGGGCCACCTTCCAGTCTGCATGCTTCTTAATCAATGTCTCCTTCTCTCTCTTCACGCCTCGGCCGCCCCTCCAGAAGAGGCCTATGTAGGAGGTGGGTTGACGTTTTTTTCTATTTTCTTTTCATCCAACCCCTGTCCCTACTCATGTACTTCTCTCTGTCTTCATATTTCAACTCGTTCTTTTAGAAATATCCACTATTTCAAATTTTATTTGACTATGGTACACAGACAGTAAGTGGAACTGGTGTACAGCACAGGTAAAAGGTATGCATCTTCATTTTGCAATATTATTATTTTTAAGAGCACTTCTTTAATTAGAGGTTGTCTGTAAACACATGGTTCATTCAAATCGGTGTGCTCTGCTAAGCAGAAACCAGAGGCTGGAACAAAATGGACGCCGTACTGTTATTATATCTAAAGATACAGACACATGAGCTTTTGAAACCTCATATAATAAATAAAAAAGAAAACACAAACTCACGTGAAGTGTTCACTACAATGGAAAATCTGGAGAATCTGGTTGGTAAGTACTATAGACAAATGACAAAATCTGCTATTTCTTACTAACAGAGTTTATATTTGAGGAGAAAAACCTACACTCTCCATTCAGATTTATTTTTGGAGGTATATATATTTAAATATTTTGGCTGTGGCTCACATGAATCTAAACAGACATCAAATTAAAGGGTTAGTTCACCCAAAAATGAAAATTATGTTATTAATGACTCACACTTGTGTCATTCCAAGCCCGCAAGACCTCTGTTCATCTTCGGAACACAGTTTAAGATATTTTAGATTTAGTCTGAGAGCTTTCTGTCCCTCCATTGTCCAGAAAGGAAATACATTCATCATCAAAGTAGTCCATGTGACATCATTCGGTTAGGTAGAATGTTTTGAAGCATCAAAAATACATTTTGGTCCAAAAACTACGACATTATTAAACATTGTATTCTCTTCCGGTTCTGCGTTCACGAATCGGAAGTGGCACTGTGGTGAAGCTAGACACTGCTGACGTTTTCTCTGATACTGGTTACCAGAGAACACGTCAGCAGCGTCTTACATCAGCAGCGTCACTGCGGACAGAACCGGAAGACAATACAATGTTTAATGAAGTCATAGTTTCTATTATTTTTGGACCAAAATGTATTTTTGGTGCTTCAAAACATTCTAATTAACCCACTGATGTCACATGGACTGCTTTGATGATGTCTTTATTTCCTTTCTGGACAAGGACAGTATACCGTATATACATTTTCAATGGAGGGACAGAAAACTCTTGGATTAAATCTAAAAGATCCTAAACTGTGTTTTGACGATGAACGGAGGTCTTGCGGGCTTGGGACGACATGAGGGTGAGTCATTGATGACAAAAATTTAAATTTTTGGGTGAACTAACCCTTTAAAGATGAAATGGGTAATATTGATTTATCCCAATATGAGCTGTAGATATTTTGTTTTTGTATCGACACATTTTTCTGACAAACCATTATTTGCAACCTAACTTAACTGATCATCGTCTTCCTCCTGTGGAAGGTTGACCAGGCGGGCGACGAGTTTGTTGTTTGGCGACTGAGAAGTGATTTATTTCTTTTCTAATCTAGATGTGTCTCTTTCGAGTGTGACTGATAAAGCATTGCAACCGCTGGGTTGAGGAAATGCTTTTTGAATGTTCCCTCACACCCACTCTCTCTCCCTCACCTTTGACCCCACCCCACCCCCACCCCGCGGGCATCCACCTTTCAGACGATGCCCGCATGTCAATGTGACAAAAAAAAATCCTTCCCATGATCCCGTTCTCTGTGCTGACTGTGCTCTTGTCTTCCCTTAAGGTCTTGCGCACCTGATGATGGGCGACCAAGGTATGGGTTTAATTTCTTACTCACCTTTTTGCCTCCATCAGCCACTCCCTCCTCCATCTCTCTGCCTTTCTCTCTCACTGCCTTGTGCTGAATCCTCATCTCCCTTCACTGCTGGTAGGGTTTTACTGGGGCTGCTTTCTTTCTGGCTTGGCGCTGAGTCAATGGATGGTTTGGTCTTTTCCATTTTTTCCCCTCCTCCCTCCCCTCTGTCTCTTGCTCTCTCTCTTTCTGCTTTTACTTCCCTTCAACCCATCACGCCGCTTCTTTTGCGCTTTAGTTTTTCTCTCCGTCATTCTCTCAACAGCCCCGCTATTCCATTGCCGCTTGCCAACTTCATTTTCATATAGAGGGGAAAAAATACTTTCAACCCAGTGGAAGATGTGAGTTACAGGGACTTCTCTCAGGGGTCTGTTCACTCTTTGTAAAAGTGCTAGTCTGAAAATTCTCCGAAACTGGAAAGCATTAGCCATCTGTTCGATATTCATGCAGTCTCCCTCATCTCTCCCATCGTCATGTTCTGGCATGTATCGCGATAGAAAGCATCTCCTCTTTGCCTGCCCTTTCTTTTTTTGTCCGCAATGCATGGAGTCTCTTCTAAACGTAACCTTTCATTTTTCTGTCTCTGAATCTAACACACGGTCATAATTCTGACTGTTGCCTCTTTCCTCTCCTTTTGTATTTTTCTGTATCTCTCTGGACTTTCTCTTCATGGAACCATTATATCAATATCATAGGGAAAAGAAAAGGTATATAATGCTTCTTTCATACTATGTAATGATGTAGTTCAACTTAAGCACTTCATGTATACTCCTGTATATGTGGCTTTACACATGCATCTGTTTATTCTTGTGTTTGTGGTACTGAAGTCACACTGATTTTTCTGTCACTCCCTACAAATATGACGAGGGGCTGGAAGGTAGGTGCGATGTCATGAAACTGCATCATTGTGCGATGTGTCAACAAATCTAATGTAGGGTTATCAAGAAAGACAGCGCATTAGAATTAGTCTGCTGTTAGAAAATCAGTTGCACAGTGTTGTGTAGATATGTATTAATACCTACAGGCAACTAACAGTTTGCTTGTGTTATAATCTATTGCAAAAAGTAATAATAATATATAGTAATTGCCTCAATAGACAGGTTTATCTCGGAAATATTAAAATTAAAACATTGACCACAAGAACAGACGAGAACACATGCAGATTTGGGAAACATTTGAACGTTTTTCTCAAAGCATTCAATATGAACATGTGTTGTCAGATCATCCCAAATAAAATCAGGTAAGAGCTCTTCAAGATATTCAAATTTTCATATTATGCAGACATTGGTCCCTTTTAGAACATTCCATACTGCCTGTATGCACACATGCATATTGATTTAGTAGTATTCTCTTTGATAGTAAAATACAATTTTTGAAGAACCCGGTGAGATCCAGCTAAGGTAAGTGGGCGGCACCCAACACACTCACCACTGCAAGCACTCACATCCTGCACCCGGCTCACAGACCACTGCATGCTGGTTTATCCACTGAAATGTAAAGGGCTCCACACATAGACAGATGGGGTTATGTACCTTGGTTTGAAAAATGAGGGATCCATGATTGGTGGAGCAGGTAGGTGTGCTTTCTGTCTTTCGCTGGGATCTTGATTGTTCTCTGTAAGGCATTGACACCCAGGCCATCACACTATCCTGAATGGGCTAATGCCCACAGGAGATGTGGGGGCTTCAAGGCTTCTCTTAGCACATTTGAATACATTTTCAGAGGCATTTATATTTTCTCTCATTCCATTTTCTTACAGAAAATTGGTTTTCATCTGTCTGTAAAATTGAATGAAATGGTGCGTGTGGCGGCTGACCTTGCCACCGGGGTCACGCTGGCATTATCAAATGAATTTTGCATTGTGATATTTTTCTGTGGATATATGCTTGTGTGTGTGAGGACCACGGTTGTTACAGAGGAATTGAATTAATTGAAATGTGCATTTCTTTTATATTCGGTTTATTGTTTGTGTAGCAGCTTCCGTTACATGCTTCAGTGAAGTCCTGCAATTAAATTGAAACAATCACAACACAAATTTACCAATAATTGCAGCCTAATTAATTACAAGGCAGCACATAATATAATTAAAGATTCAGTAAACTTCTCAATCTTGGGATCTTCAGTTGAGCTGTGCGTGGCCGAGAGTATAAATTACCACCATGTCGGAAATTTATTATAATTTAACGTGTGTGTATATATATAATTCTCTACTCTTATTAAATCACGTTTATGTTCATGTTATATGCAGCGAGAGACCGCCAGAACTAAATAACAGTAAATATTTGTAGTTTCACTTTTAAATTAGGCTTTGACTGAATATAATAACTGAAGTTATGATAAACGTTTTTTTTAAGCTATTCTGTTTCTCCCGAAGGAGTGTTTAAACTTGAGATAAAGTTCTTAAGTATAAAATAGGGAAGTATGGGATTTCACATGCTTGTCGTCTTAGCATTCGTAATAAAAGCTTGGGCTGGTTTTCACAAAAAGCCCTGCAAGAATTGGAATGTTACTATGGTGTTTAAATTACTTTTTTTTACAGTTGTTAAACACCATAAAAAAGCTTGAAAATTATAAAATTCAGATGTAGCGAGCAGGTCGACGGCCGTACTCAACCTACGAATCCACCTACGAGATTGTCACGTCAAAAAAAAGCATTTTAAAATGTTTTTTAAACCTCTAGTTCTTTTTGTAATTGCAATCCATATCCCTTTATTATGATACTAGGTCATTTGTTTAGGGACATTTAAAGATCAGGGGTCCTCTGAGCAGTGTCCTTGCTTTTATCATGAGCGAACTCTTTGTTTATATGTGTGGTTCCCTGTGGGAATGTATAAACCCGTTTTTACTTGACATTAGCCGTTTCGAAGACAAGTGCAAGTATCTTATTAAAATACGTGCCGTACAGCACAGATGAAGTGTGCGTCTGTGAGATTGTGCTTGTCTCCTCTTTGCAGCCGCATTACCGTCGTTATGCTAAGTTGCTTTGGGGAGGATAAAAGATGTGCTGTAATACGGGTGGTGTGCGGAAGGCCGGTGGGTCTAATTGCTGTCATTTCACTCGGAGAGAGCCTGTGAAGCTGAATCGTTGCTGCAGGCGCTGTAAAGCCCGGTTCACAGGTGGGACTACGCTGACTCCAAATTAGAATTCTTTAAATCTAATTGACATGGCGGCATAAAGAATGCCAAAAGTGGGGGTATTTATAGTAAATCCTCTGAATTGAGACCTCCTGCTCCTGTTTAAATAAGCAATGTTGTGGTAGACGTGTAAAATTTGTTCTATTCCTGAAAAGTCTTTGTGTGTTAGCTCTTGTTTTTGTTGCGAGTGAAATTATCCAGCCAGCTTGTGCCATTTAGCATGTTGAGCTTTTACTATAATTTAGAAAAATGCTGTGCTAGCTGCTTGGTCGTTTCTTCTCAGCCAAGAAACGCACCTCAGATACCATCATTCACTTGTGTCATTGTCGCAGATGACCCTGAGTGTGATAGGAAGAAGAAAGCCTGCTGTGACGTGTTGATCAATACGTATTTAAAATCCCATTACACCTGCCGTTGCACATCGGATGCCTCGTTAATGTAATTACAAAAGTGGAACGGCCTCTTAAATGACTACAACCGTACATTTGCTGACTTGCCACTGTCGTGTTCATTCATACACTGTGATGTATTAGGTGAAACACAGAGAAAATAAATTGTGCGCCAGTGGAAAACACACCACTGCCTTTTCACTAACTCGCTAACCCGCTAGCTAACCACAATGTCAATATTTCGAAATAAATCAATAGTTCTACCTCACAGACACAGGCGATTAAAGATTAAAAGATGCTAATCTACTCTGAAAACAATGACCTTTCCAGACCTATTATGTGATATTTTGTGTACAGGCTGAAAACGAAGTACAAACTGACCATTTTAATCTTAATTGTAGCGTAAGTCACACAAGGTCACACATTCCAGTTATAAGCACTTCCTGCAATCTAACAGCCATTCATCCATCACAAATCCCATCACCTTATACTCTGTTCCCATTCATCGCTCTTTGACACAAAACTTCAAAGACTTTTTTATAAGGAAGAGAGGCAGTGTTTCAGGCATGCTGCCAGTTGGAACTGATGCTATGTTGCTTGAAGTAAAAAAAAGTAGAAAGAAAGAAAATAAAGATTTTCTTTTTCTTTTACTTGAAGGAAGAGCATGTTGTGTTATTTATGGATTTAATACTGCCTCCAGACTCTCAGTATTCATATCTACAAGACACCAGTCCTATGCTAGACCTTATCTTAAATTGGGCGCACATTTCAATCAAACACAGGAGTTTCAGTAGGAATCATTTCGGATGAGATTTCACTCAAAAGATATAAATATATGGGGAAAGCATTCGAACATCAGTGTTTACAGAAAACTTTTGTTTGTAGGTATTTCCTCTGCTGACTAGCTGTCACTTTGAGGGTCATTCTTTCTTGATCATTTCTGAAGCACTCTCCACATATGCTTTTCTAACCACTTCAGACTATAAACAAGAAGTCGAAAGCAAACACAATTACAGCTGAAGTGAGACACGTTCTGATCATTTGCCATTGGTGTTGTTTTTAAAATGTGACCCAAATGGCTGCTTCAATATATTACCACTTGTAGAAGAAAATAGAAACACGTTGCAATAAGGTCTACTTTGTTAATGTTAACGTAGTTAAACACCAGGTATCAAGAAATGACAATGTACTATTTTGAATAATATGTCGTCATGTTAAATAGAACTTCCAATACATTAACATTGATATATTTCACATTGAATAAATTAAACATCGGCTTTGCGCTGGAGTTCTGGTCGTCTTTGGGATTCATTTAGCAGTGATCGGTTGAGTGAACATGATCACTTTTATTACATGGCCATTTTTCAAATAAATAAATAAATATATTTACGTGTAATATTGAAATGTATTTATCAGCCTACCCAAAACATGAACATAATGCAGTTAATGGATATATAATATACAGCGTTGTTATGGCTAACAGTGACTAAAATCTGAAATCTGACAATCGAGCCATGTAATAATTTGCGGACAAGCATGAATTGGCAATATTTATGAATTTATTATTAAATACTGTTAAAAAAAGAATGAATGGATAGAAGTAATGTTAATAAATTGAACCTTACTTTAAAATGATATATTAAGCCCAGTTTACACACTTGATTCATACACCCATGCTGGCGTTTTCTGCAGATAATGTACACGATTTATGGCGGTGGTTATTTCCCAACATTTATTCAATTGGAGCAGTCTGTAATGGAGGACAGCTCATTTCATGGGGTTCAGAGTCATGGCTAACCCCATCAGAGCAGCAGACATTTTAGGATTGTGTCTGGGCTAAAGGTGCTGAATACTCAGACAGTCAGGGGACCACAATGAGTTCACTGTCGCCATTTACGTAGAGCCGATCATTGTTAATAAGATGATTTTCTCATTAGATTCCTATAATGAAATTAAAAAGTAATCAGCAGATGTCATTCATGCGTTTTTGGAATGAGGGGTTTATCTTTGTGAAGGCGGAAGGATTTCTTGATGGGTCAGTCTAGCCACTGAGAAACGCTTCTCAAATGCCACTATGCCTGACCAATTCAAAATGTATCACCCACCTCTTCTAAATGGATTTAAACTGAACACTGATCCCAGTGGCCCCAATTTGCCAGTTTCTATGCAGCGTACTGAAATCTAGGAATACAATATTCACCATTGATATTTGAGAATCGAGCCACAATACGGTGTAGATGGTATTTAATTAATGTGGTGCAGTGTTTTTCTAATTGAGTTAAGAGATTGTCGTCTTGTTTTTGTCTTTATGCAAATGAAAGTTCCATAGATCTTTTTTTTTTCTCCATTCCAGAGAGATGTGAAGCAGTGTTATGGAATATTATTTTCTAGTGCTATTTCTATTTGCTGAGAGCCATGCCATCAAGTAATGACTAGCAACATGCAATTATTATTTATAATTATGTGTCTACTAACACATTTATTTCAAGTATTACAAACGATCATTGAAAAGGTGTGAATATATTAGATATTATAGCCGTACGTCATGCTGCAAAGTGTTATGTTGCAATCATTGAGGCAAAAATAGGACCGAAAAGACTACGTAAAGAGAGGGAGAAATAGATAGGCTCTGTCTTTCTTTCCTTTGGAGTTGAAGCAACACTTTTATCTTGCTGAAGGAGAGGAACATGCTGAGCCTAATTTGCTGGAGCAATGCTTGCTGGCAGTATTTTTCCATCAGGTCAAGCTATTTTGAAATACCCTCAAGGTGTGATAGTGCTTGGACTCATTGTTGTGGTGTGCCTGCCAGAATGTCATTACCAGCATTGGTAGGTGGGTGCTATCCTCGTCCAATGCACTGCACGTCCACATGCGTGCTGGGGTGATTTGATAGCTGATATAACCTTTTGGAGGAGATTTAGTAATATTAGCCTGTAAACATAATAAATGAATGTCTATCGCTTACTTTTGTTATTGACTCGTGGAAGATGCATAAATGGATGCTTTTCGTGCTGCAAGCAACTTAACAACAGTCTGCAAAAGTACTGTATAACAGTCTGATTTCATGAAATGGTGTGTGTATGACACGGCAATTCATATTTCCATTTTTGGCGTGCTATCAACACGCATAATCGCTTTTGAGTCTGTTTATGAACGCCGTTGACATAACGTTACATTACTGTATATATAAATATATGATTTACCCCAACCCCATCCCTAAACCTACCCGTCACTGGGTTTAATACCATTTATGAGTCTTTCCCTACCATCTTTGGAAAAAAAATATCGCTCCCCAGATGTAGATCTACATTTTGCTTCGTTTCGCTCAGAGATTTAACTGCGTAGACATACACGCGGATAGCTCAAAATGCGTATCGATAACACGCCACTTGTCTTGAAAGTGGCGTGTATATTTACGCAAAAGTCATGATGTCATGTTGTGTATAATCTAATATACAGTAAGTTGTCTTTTAAATGGAGACTAAAGGCCTGTTCACACCAAGAACGATATCTATAAAGATCATAATTGCTGTATTAGCATCCACACCAGCGGACAAAACAAAATCATTCAGAAAGTGATTCCAGCGATATCTTTTCTCTGTGCCGTTATTGTTATAGTTGTGGTGTGTTCTCTGCTATTCTTTTGGATTTAGAAATGTTTTTAGAACTATATCTTTGTCATTATATTCAACATCCTTGGTGTTAATGGGTCTTTAGACTTAAATTAACTTATGATTTTTTTTAATGAACATTGCACATGTAAATTCACACTCAATACCAGAGTTGTGATCCATTCATATTTTAATTAAAAGTGGCTTTTAAATTCTCGTTCAGTTCTTGAATTTGAATTTGTAAAATTCCTTGATGTTTGAAGATGGATGGATGGATGAAAAGATCTTCACTTCCCAAAATGTTATAGCTACATTGAATTTCTTTGAATTCAGTAGATTCCTCTTCCTGTCATTCAAATTCAACCGTCTGTAGGGCGATGCCAATTCAATAGAAAAATCTGTCTTCTGCTAAAAATTGACGTCACCCAAGGAAGATGAATGTAAATATTAACTGATCGTTTTCTCATATTATACGTGGATACTGCAGCTATGATTCACTGACCAAAAGAGAGAACTGTGTTTTTGAGCATTACATAGAAGTAGAAAGTCGTGACAACCCTCCAAAAAAACGTAAATCGGAAAAAAGAAACGAAAGAAAACAAAGAGAGAAATCATTGGCAACACAGATCAATACACAACGGACACACAAGCTCCCCAGGTGAGCAAGATGGAGATCAGACGTTGAATCGATAGCCTGCAGTCAATAGAGGAGAGTGACTGAGGTGATGGAAAACTATATCCTGGGCAGACGAGCGAGGGCACAGTCACCGAGGCAGAGGCGGGGTTGGGGGGGTTGGGGGCCCTAAGCTGAGCTTGCACGACCGTTTCATTTTCAGTGGGAATACGTCCGACCTTGGTTATTTAAGATCAGCATAAATCTCCCTTGAGTAGAGCTGGCAGGAACTCACTCCCTGTTGTGCCACTTATCTTCATAGAGCATCGTTCGCTAGCAGCCAAATTGTCAAGAGATTATTTTTTTTTAACTTTATTTATTCTTTTATACCTTGGTAGCAGATGCGATATCGTGATTTATTGTTGTTTCAGCAGGTTGATGCCAGGAATAAACAGGATGCTTATCTGTAGTCTAATTTTTGTAAAAAAAAAAAAAAATACAATAAAGCACTGTAGCCTCCGCGACCTTTAAAGCGATTAAATACACAAATATGCACATTGGAAAATGAACCTTAAATACACACACACACACGCACGCGTGGTTTCAAAGAATTTTTGAAAAGCTCTGAAGTGATGTGTGATGACAGCTTGGGTATTGAAAAACAGTAAATATGCATGAGAATGGCTGCTAAGCATTTTCCTCTTCACAGTCGGTGGATTGTGAAGAAAGATGTGGATTGTGTGACTTATTTCTCATGAGTCATAAAGCTTATGCATTCATAGTCACTCCTTTAAGTGCCATATGTGAACTTCAGATTCAGGCTGAATACGGCAAAAGAGAAAAACATAACCAGTCGGATCCCTGCGGTTAGTTGCCCTTAAAGGTTTGCGATGCAAAAAGATAAACAGACAGACTGGTGCGGTAGATTGACAGGAATTTTAATGGAACCATAAACGAGGCTGTTTTGCCCCGCTCAGATTCAAGTGCAAATTCAAGCCGTCCTCTCAAGATAATTGTAATACCTTAATTAACAGAACACATGAATGCATAAAGGCCTCAGAAGGGAAAATACATATTTAAATCCTTCCGTTTAGCCCACTTTGATGAATTTCAAATTTCTCTCACTGAAGGGATGTGGAGCGCCCCCGCGGGAGAATGAGGTCTGCCATTTCCCCATTCCTCTTGACCTGCCAAATCTGTGGCGGCCGGCACCAGTCGGTCTCCCTGGGGGTGCGCGGCTACTCATTAATCTCCGGCCCGCCGTCCCAAAGGGGGCAGAGTAATTGTTTAATAGTAGATACCGAGAGATCGTGATTCTCTCCGTTTGACATTTATGAGGTCATCAGTGTCTCTCTACATTAATGCACGTATTTATTAACACGTCACGGCCGATGAAGTGGGCTTTACGGATATCCAGCGGACCACATGGCCAGCTGCACATAATAAGAGTATCTGCGTGACATTTCTAATGAGCGTGTCATTTACTCAGAGATGCAATTACATCACTGATATAATGATGGGCTGTGATTGACATTGTGTGTTTTGTAATCACAAACCGCAATGAAAGTGTTGTGTGTCTTGCCCTCGCTGATATTCCTTCTGTTTGCTTAATTGTTTTGCTAATTTTCCTGTAATGGCACAATGCTTTCCACTCTATATGTCAATTCTAAAAATATGTTGCCATTTATATTTCTGACACGGGCAATGAGCTCTCTGAATTTCAATGAGCGTGGATTGCTAAATATATATATTAGGACATTATTGATTTCGGGTCAAGGACTGGCTGTAGGGTAACTCTTGTTAAAATGGACACCCTGTTGTCATTAAAACCTGGCCTATAAGCCATTACTCTGGAAAGGGTGTTTATGTGAGCCATTCAGTCTTCAGGCTTTCTGTTGGGATTGTTTTCCCATATCACTTTTCAAAGTAAAAGTTTTTTGGCTTTTAGTATGAAAATGTTAGTCTTAATGTTATCTATAAGATAGTGTGCTCCACAACAATGACACAATTTGGTTTTTAGCATTCAGAACTTTGTCTCTCACTTTCGGCAACATGGATCAGTGAATTTGATGACATCACGCTGATTTTCTGTCATATCAAATGCTCTCTATAATCAACAGCATCCCGCCCACAAATTGATGCTGAAGCTGTGGTTAAAATGCACACATTTACCATTTTCTACGTGATGTATGGCACATAGTGCAATGTATAGGGGATGGGGAACAATTCAGACTATATAAATATGCTGTCCATTAGGGTGAATGAAGTCTGGTTTCACGTTTGTATCAAACGAATCGCCACAGTGCGCACACAGCCTGCTCCAGTCCACATGATAGCACAGAGTGGATCATATGCATATGGAGTCAGAGCAGACTACAAAATGTATCAGACTCATTTAAATTCTGCACAGAATGCTATATTTTAAAACGATATGGAGGCGGTTTGGAGGATAAACAATTAGGAAGAAACCGAGGCTCTACCAAGCTCAACGGCTCCGGCCGAGCTGTAGTATAAACAAAGCACTATTGGCTATTTAAAAAAAAAGGAGAGAAGCTGTTCACTATGTCCCGCCATGTCTTCCTGTTTCTGTGGAAATTGTCAAAACATTGAATTATACTGCGCATCTCGAGGCACTTCAGTGGTCCAAATCTCTTAAAGTGAGCGATCACCCACAAATTTCAATTTTGTCATTTCATGTCATTCCAAACATGATAAACTGTTATATGGTCAGTGGGTTCCAAAACAACATTGGACCACATAGACTTATTGTATGGATATAAAACAACACTCTTTTTTCAGATATTTTTCAAAATCACACTTTTTTTGTGTGATACAAAAGAAGATTCTCTGTTTTTGGCTTGTTTGTTCATACATTAAAAGACTGATGCTTATTTTGAACCTCACAAAAGAAAGGAAGCCAGGTTTGGAATGACATGAGGGTGGGTTAATGTTGGCAGAATTTTCATTTTTAGTCGTGGAAGGCGTGTCACGAAAAACTACGGTGAAACGATCAAAGTTGAATATTTGTGCATTTGGCAGATGCTTTTGTCAAAAGTAACTTATATTTCATTTAAGGTATACATTTTGTTGTTTCCTGCTTTCCTTCGAATCGAGCCCCTGACCTCGACATTGCTAGGGCCATACTATTGTTGGAAGGAAGGCTAAGAAAGTTGACTTCAGTAGCGAACTATACTGGCTATTTTTATAACGGAAGGCAGTTTTCCTATGATCGTCAATTGAAGCCACCAAAGTGCAGCTGCTCGGTCAATTCATTTAAGTTGACTTAACAGAGAGACCTCTTGGATTGGCTGTCTCAATCTAAACGTATGGTCCATCACATCTTTAATAGCAAACACAAGATGGGCTCACTGGCTCTGGGGCTGATCATTCGTCTCGCGTGGAGAGGGGGGACGTAAATCAGACCTGGCTAGGGATGTGACGCCTTGGATGGGGATAATTTGTGCTCATTCTGTTCTGGAGAAACTGGGCCAGAGATCATTAGGCCATAAATCATGCCAAAGACGGATGTAAATGTAAAAGATCAGGAAACACAAAAACAGAACCCTGAGTCAAGACTGGAAATGGAAACACTGTGCTGTGTTAAATGACTTCCTAGTTTGGGTTAGCTGGTAATTTTCCTTGGGCAACAATCTGTCAAGGTTTGAAAGACTCTCAGTTCTGAAAGATTTTTAATTGGTGATTTTCAGTTTTAATGAAATACTACATGGTGTTCCGTCACATTGTCTTGCAGGAAACTATTGTTCTAAGTAAAGTAGGTGTGAGTGTCTTTGAACTTTGCATACAGTGTTGTTTAGAAACAATTCGAT
This sequence comes from Cyprinella venusta, assembly GCA_038021265.1. Classification (NCBI taxonomy): domain Eukaryota; kingdom Metazoa; phylum Chordata; class Actinopteri; order Cypriniformes; family Leuciscidae; genus Cyprinella; species Cyprinella venusta. The sequence goes on from CM075877.1 coordinate 19,409,374, forward strand.
TAAAAGTCTTGGAGCCTAATTTGATGATTAAATGCCAGATAAAATTGTACAGTGAAGCCGTTAGGTGTATATGTACCTCTTGCAATGGAGAAATTATCTGTTTTTGTGTAGTTGGGTGGATATTGGATAATACAAGCTTTAACTGGAAGTACATCACAACCACATTAAGCCATTACTTCCGTAATAATATTGTATTATTGTAATATTATTTCACAATTTTTATCAAATAAATGCAGTCTTGGTAAGCATAAGAGACTCCATTCAAAAAACACTAAGAAAGTATTCTTAATTAGGTCAAAAAGAAGTGTATAACTGTAGTATCTGTAGTTAAAAAGCCTTATTTTTGTAAAATAATTAAATTATGATTATGATCTAGCTGATGCAAGTTCACTACAAATATAGCTTTATCATTTTTTTTTGTCTCAGATGAATTTGATAGATTGTTTTTTCGCTATTTGGCTTTTTTTGCAGTACACCTTTTATCTTTTTGCCCCGCTTTTGTTCTTTTCACTCATTTTCACCTTGAACTTTATGTTTACCGGTGTGAGAGATTGTGCCTCTACCATGTTATTTTACCCTTTACAACTGCTCTCTCCAGCTAGCTATACAGACAGGAAGGATATAATACATCTCTATTTGTGTATATGTATGCTTATTTTTCATAAATGGTTTAAATTGATGTTCTTTACTCTTTTATTTTAATTTAAGACTGCCTGGCATCCTGTTGCAGTATAAGTCTATTGAATATTCATCCAATAGCTTTTTTTTTTAGTAGCCAATAGTTTTTTTTGTGTTTCTGACGTCCGCTTCTTTTTTGGGTGGGAGAGTCCACAGTAGTGGGAAGATTTCAAAGAGTACATTTGGTGTGGGTTGTGTTGAAACTATAAAGAGCCGTATGATGCTTGAATGATGTAAAACAAAAGATATGAAGTGAGAGGAGTTGTCGTGGTTACCAGAAAAGTGATTTAACAATAGCTGATGTTCTCCTTGGGACTACAATGAGAGGGGTTGCCGGGCAATGCCGGAAGAATAGTTGTTTCGGGTTTGTGCTGTAAAAAATAGAGTAATATATTCAAATGAAAAGCACTTTTGGATCTTCAATATTTGGAGTTTCAGGAATGGGTGATGGAGACAAAGAACTCTGCATCTCATGTTTATTCTTTTTGTTCTTCATGCTTTTGCTGACAATGAAGCACGGAGCGATCTTTATTAATACGATTTCATAACGCTTTTGCTAATTGATTAAAAGGTGATTGCTGAAAGGTCTAACATGTTCTGGCTGCATTGGTCCATCTGGGTTCTAATTGCTTTTTAATTGAGTCTTTCTTCCTTTGAATCTTTATCACCGATTAAAGCTTTTTAAAACAGGGGGCAAAGATTGGATAAGCGAGGTTGTTTTCTTTCATAAAATTCCCAATAATCCATATTCATGTCTGGTATGGTGTTATGTTAATGAATTGGAGCTCTTTACGCTGGGTAGAAATTAGTTCTCCCTCTCCTCTTTGCTCCTAGTGATAAGTGCGAGAGCCACACTGCGCTCGAGTGGAGAGCAGGCTCTGGAATACATTTAGATTCCCACCACAAGAACAACCTGTCAAATTGGAAATATGGAAATATGACAGCTTATTGAATCCTAGGCAATTTAATGAAGAATGATATTTGATAGGCAAAGCATTTTTGTCAAAAGCAATTATACAAATCGTGTCTGTGCCAAGCCTGGCAAAAACAGCCTTGATTCTGATTTCTTTTCTGTTCATTCTGTCTTCAGATGTGCATCCATACTATGATTTAAGTGAGAAACAGTAGAAGAGAGTGAGAAGAGAGCAGGTTGGCATCTGCAGCTTGGGCCAAAAAAGCATAATACCTCATAGAGAAAGCACTCAGCGAACTGAGAAGAGCAAATGGAACCGATGTCAAAAGAGCAGCTTTGCTCTGTAGCCTGTGCTGAAACAGAGCAGGCCGCTTTCTAAAGAAACAAGGGCACACAGACATGGTTCATGTTGTGTGCTCTTCTCTGTAAATACTATGCTTTTTTATGGATCATTTCTCATGCTTCAGAAAACTCTCCCACTCAGAGTGACTTCAAAAGGATGCAGTAAATCACCCAAAAATGAAAAAGCTGTCATTATCCTGTCATAACTCTCAAGTCATCCCAAACCTGTTCGACTGACTTTCTTCTGTGTAACACTATTTCTTCAGTTTTTTTGTTCATACAATAAAAGTCAATGGGAACCCATGTTTGTTTTGGACCTTACAGAAGAATACAGATTTGGAACGACATGAGAGTGAGTAAATGACAGAACTGTCATTGTTGGGGTGAACTACCCATTTAACATCGACACTTTTTACTCATCAATGCAATTACAAACGTCAACAGACCTCAAGGATGTATATTTCTAAGAAACATTCCCCTTTAAGTCCAGGAATTTGCTTTGCTGATGCAGTGCGATTGCAGATGTGCCATGCACATTCGCCAGAGTACATACGTCTAAGGGTGGCGGTTTAATCCCGCGCCGCTTGCGACGTGAATAAGTGCTTGTACAGTTCAACATGACCCACGCCTGATACTTCATTTCGGGAAGGGGGCTAATTTGTCTTCTCAAATGGATTTAGTTTGTCAGGGCTTTAACTAAATTGAAAGCGGGGAGGACGAGAGGTAGAAGAGCAGCGAGAGATCAGTTAAGGTGGCGCCGTTACCGCTGACAGACTCTGCTGTGGCGACTGGGATATTGCAGCCATTTCTCACTGCCACTGCGGCTGCAGGAGCCACAGGATGCGGAGCATAGATGCCTATGTTCGAGACCATTAGGGACCTGGGCAACCACTGAGCCTAAGGGAGAAAACACTACACCCAGTAACAGCCTGCAGCCAAAACAGTGTGTGCGTGCATGTGTGTGTCAAGGCACTTGCCTATTCGCCCAGCTGTTCATTATAGCGCTCGTGTACACAATGCCTCAATATTTAATGGTTCTGTGATTGACTCATCTCCACCTCAGCGCTGTCAATGCCATGAGAGTGATTGGAGGGGGAGGTCACTGAGCTGTCCATTCTTTTCCTTTAACAGCCAACGATGTAATCCAAGGCTTTTGGATGTTGTCTCACTTTGCTGTCCTCACTAGCTTTGTTATTATAGCTTGGTGCTGCAAGCTCTCTTCCTGACTCAAATGGTCTGTGTGAGTGGCAATATATATTTTACACTACAATGAATCATACTTTGCATTCATGCATTGATCAAAAGTGACACTGAAGACATTTAAAATGTTACAATAGATTTCTATTTAAAATAACTGCTTTTTAAAACTTCCCATTCATCAAAAAATCCTGGAAAAATATGATGACTGTTTTTACAAAAATATTAAGCAGTACAAAAAAGTAATGTTTTCAAATTCTTGATTAGCATATTGGAATGTTTGCTGAATGATCATGTGACACTGCAGACTGGAGTATCTCAGTAATATATTCAATTTTAAAGTGTATATATATATAAAAAAAATGTCTTAGGAAAGTCAGTGAGTGTCCGTCGCTAGAAAACTTTAGAGCAGAGCATGTAGCTAAAATCATAAATCTATTGTTACATATATGCACTATATTATAAATGCATTATATATTTACTTAAACTGCTGTTGCCTTAATTATGTAATTCCCCCCCCCCCCCAAAAAAAAGTCTGAAAACTGTCTTTAAAAAAAATAGACTTTACTGAAAGTCTGGTTTTCAGCAACCACCACTAAAATGAGTAGAAACAAAATAATATATATTTTTTTCATTCATTAATAAATCTCAAAAGCGGATTCTGGGTCAAAACCATTCGGTATGAGGGAGCAGGCCACACTTCACCTTGAATAGTTTCTCTTCACAGATTCAAGTCGGTAGAAAATGTCATGCTATATATTTCGCAGTCACAAAATCTGGAGCCACTTATAGATGACAAGTAGCGCTGTTGCTTCGAAGATCTCTGATCTCTCATACTCTCTCATTATTAACTCCTTAAATCCTCTTGAACGCTTATCCCATGCCTCACGAGTTTCTTTTCTATGTGTACAGTTGTTTTTTCTGCTGTCATGGGCAAGTTACAGGAAAAGATCCTGACTCGCCAAGATTTTCTTGTTTAAAGACCTTGCTGTCCTTCTCGCTCCGAAGGTGAATCATGAGAGCGGCGTAGTGTGATGTATAAAGATGGTTCATATGATTTTTCATAGGCGGTCTGTTCGTGTCAGCAGGAGGGAGAGGGTCTGTGGGCTGCTGTGGTCGGGGAGAAGGATTTCATCAGTCCTGACTCCTGCTTTTGTTGCCTAGACAAAAGTGCCTGACAAGAAGTTTCTCGCAAGACGATGACAATGATCATGATAAATGCTCTCAAAATGGCTGCCTCTTTATCATTCGCCGTTAACTCTATATTCTCATTTTATGCAGTTAGTGCGTTCACAAAAAAAAAAGTTCATCAAAACGAGCAGGGGAAAGTGAGACTGCAGAGTTTTTGTTATCAAATTGATCATTATAAGCTTTATCTCGCTCGCAGTGCGCCAGAGAAAACAAACGGCCCTGTCAGCCGCAGCACATCACCCATAATTCCTCGTCCTTTTTGCTCCATAAACAGTTGTTCCATCCGCACCGACCTTGGCGAGAGAGATAAATAAGTGGAATTAATTTGTTGCTGGGGCGACAGGGAGGCGTAACGAAGAGCACTGCCTGTTATTAATGTCCCTCCCGGCTGTGGCCGCACCCCCAAGGACCGTAGACGCTCGGAGAGGAGGTCAGGAGAGAGGGAGGGTTCGACCGGTCCAGTGGGCAGCACGGTGAGAAGGCTCAGGGTGATAGAATGCGCAAAGAGGCCACGGAGAGCCCGAGGCAGAGACAGATGATCTGCCAGATTGACAGGAAATTAGACTGAAAGCTGGTAGATATGCTAACGGCACTATCTCTCCGCAGAGTGCCAGCTTCACGCTGCTTCACACGTTATAGAGCGTCGAGTAGAATGCTCTTTGATAAGGCCGCACTTGTGACCCGCAAGGGTGCGTAATTAAGCGAGAGCTTTTAGGACGTCAGTTCTTGGTGTGTGTGTGTGTGTGTGCATGGATCGGGCTTTTTGTCTGCGCGTTGTGTCGGGCAAGTCATAATATTTAGCCGAGCAATCCAGTCCCTGCTCCCGGTTCGTTTAATTGAACCTGGCGAGAAGTAGGGCAGTGTTGCGTAAATGGTGATTGACCTCGATACATTTTAGGCAACCCTGGTGTGCGAGGGGTGGGCCGTGTAGACACATTTCTACGCCAGACCCCGTAATTAGCTTTAATTTCCTACCTTTATGGCTCGTCATTAAAATTAAGCCTCCCAGTAACACATTTATTACCCTTCTCGGGAACAGTAGATGTTCCTTACAAAAAAGAAAACCGTTTAGGCGAGAATTTACATTTTAACGATTATTCAAGCAGGCGTTTCCATGAAAAATAATGTGTGCTGTGCGACCGTATCTATCTGATTTTACTATATGCAAGCGTGCCAATTAGCACTGCTACTGTTTGCTAGTGTGGGCCCGCACGCCACAGGATGACCAGGGCGGCTCATGGTGAAGAGGATAGGAGGAGACTGCAATTATATCATATCACCCACTCCTCTCAGAAGGAGGTATGCATCTCCATCCACTCTCGGAGGAAGTATTGGTTTGCACACTGTACATTTTAAAGGATTACTCATTCCGGTAATTCAAGAATAGACAGTGCATTATGGGGTTCCAGCAGGCCGAGTGATGATTAATTGCCTGTACTTTTGAAGATGCAGTGGGCATATTGCTTCACAGTTATGTTTATATCTGGAACTTGTTGTCATGGAGCGGGTCACGCTCCTACTGAAGCCTGTGCGATTGAAACTAAAGTGTGATCTAAATTTTCAGGGACGTGATGGAAAGTCAAGTCACGCTTCATTTTGCAAGGTTCTTTGTTCTAATATAAAAGGTGACTTAAAACCAGGAATGTGCAGATTAGTTTTTTGCAATTTTTTAAGTGCATTACTCAATACAGACTACACGTCTTCAAAGCTCTTCACAATGTAAGTGCAACAGTCGTGTCTGTGGTCTAAACTTGCTAATTGCTTTTCAATTGCTTTTCAATTGCTTTCATATGAAAAATGCATTCACTGACTGTATCAGTTCTGAACCAACTCAACCGCCGTGTTCATGTTTGCACTTTCTATATCCGATTCCATACTCTTCAAAATGGTTATGCATGTTTTTGAATCAGTGTGCTTTTTTTGTACAGCAGTACCTCATTGAAGAATATTCTATATCTAAAACACACTTAATGAGGTTTCATTTGTTAACATTAGTTAACTACATTATTTGGTCCCACTTTATATTAAGTGGCTTTAAGTACTGTATAATAACTTGATACAATGGACTTACTGTGTGCATACATGTTTTTACATTGTACTTATATTTTAAAAATACCAGCATGTAATTACAGCTGAAATTAATTACATTTGTATTTACACAGTTGACCCTTCCCTTACACTTTAACCCATCCTGATTCCTACCCATGCCACCACACCTGTCCCTAACCTTACCCGAATCACATCTCAATAGCAGCAAAAGTGTTTTACAATACAAAATAAACACAATTTTATTTGAACACAATATGTTTTTAAATGTTAGTACATAGTACTTAAAACCAATATAAAGTGGGACCCATTATTTAATATACAACTATGAACAAAGCTTGTACAGCATTAATTAATCTTATGCTATTAAAGCCTAAAGTGTGCCAAGAAAACATCCTCCACACCATTACACCACCACCACCAGCCTGCACAGTGGTAACAAGGCATAATGGATCCATGTTCTCATTCTGTTTACACCAAATTCTGACTCTACCATCTGAATGTCTCAACAGAAATCGAGACTTATCAGACCAGGCAACATTTTTCCAGTCTTCAACTGTCCAATTTTGGTGAGCTCTTGCAAATTGTAGCCTCTTTTTCCTATTTGTAGTGGAGATGAGTGGTACCCGGTGGGGTCTTCTGCTGTTGTAGCCCATCCGCCTCAAGGCTGTGCGTGTTGTGGCTTTACAAATGCTTTGCTGCTTACTTCGGATGTAACAAGTGGTTATTTCAGTCAAAGTTGCTCTTCCATCAGCTTGAATCAGTTGGCCTCAATCAGTCCTATGACCTCTGTATACTAGATATTTTTCCCTTTTCACACCATTCTTTGTAAATCCTAGAAATGGTTGTGTGTGAAAATCCCAGTAACTGAGCAGATTGTGAAATACTCAGACTGCCTGGCACCAACAACAAAATTGCTTATCCCATTTCTTTCCCATTCTGACATTCAGTTTGGAGTGCAGGAGATTGTCTTGACCAGGACCACACCCCTAAATGCATCAAAGCAACTGCCATGTGTTTTGTTGATTAGATAATTGCATTAATGAGAAATTGAACGGATGTTTCTAATAATCCTTTTGGTGAGTGTATTTATCATTGTTGGTTCATGTTAACTAATTTAGTAAACTAATGGAACCTTATTGTAAAGTGTTTTTATACAAATCATTTTTATACAAAAATGTGAATGTTAACAGTAGTTAATGCACCGTAAAACATGCACAGTTTTCACTTATGCATTAGCCAATGTTAACAGATGAGACATCCATTGTATGTAAAGTCATTGTATGAGATCTGATACCCAATTAGATCTGCCACAGCTGATTTCTCTTTTAGCTGAAAACCACCCTGAAATTGAGTTTCTTTTTAAACCAATTTTGTTACCATCTATTTAAAAAGATGAAATACTTTTTTATAATGATTCTGTTATTTAAACATGGCTGACAGAGAAACTAGTGATCGGACTCATCTTTACCAGTTAGGGTCCCAGTTAGGGGTGTAAAGGTTAAAATGAATCACAGTTTGGTTTGTATCACGGTTGCTCTGTGGTTCGGTATGCGCTATGTTCAGGGAAAAAATACTACTGTCAAATAAAAATAAAGAAAATGAGACTATAAGAAAAGCACAAATAAATACATTATAGCTCAGCAGAATACATCCTTTAATTCTAGGTTGACCTTCATGCAAGGCTTGTGTCTGGTAAAGAACAGAGCAATTTAATAAAATATGGCATTTTATCACTGTCCTGCATTCACAGAATATCAGCATAATGTGACTTTTCAAACTCTGCATTCCATAATCCTTGGAATTTCTTTTCCTCATTGAGGTGAAAAGTATAAGACCACCATTCATATGATCAGAATGGATATGAATGCAAGAGATCCAGATATATTTGCAGAGGATTGCCAGGAATGGATCAGGCATACAGATAGATTACATCACTGGTGCATTACAATACATTTGCCATTCATATTCTAGGGAACTAAATGGAACATAGGTGAAACGTCACAGTAATTAGCTATATGTGGACATTAGTTAATGCGGTAACACTACAATAAGATTAATTAGTTAACATACATGAACTACGAATGAACAATATTTCTTCAGAAAATATTAATCTTGGTTAATATTAATATCAACATTTACTAAAATGTTTGTTAACATTAGTTAATGCACTGTGAACTAACATAATACAGCTGTCCATTTGTTTGTTCATTAACTAGCATTTGTTACAGTATTTATTAATCTTTGTTAGTTAATACATAATACTTCAATAATACTTGCATAATAATGACCCTTATGTAAAGTGTTACTGTTAATGCAAATACAGATTAGCTAGTGATATAAAAATGTTGTAATGATGCTGTAATTTTTGCAGCATTTATTAAGTTTTATCAATATTGATTTCTACAAATGTATACAAATTTAACATTTCAAGTTGTATAAAACCTTCAAAAGTTTGCCGTCGCTAATAAATGACTACTTTTATTCATAAGAATACATTTAATTCATCAAAAGTTCTCAGGTTTCTTTGCTATTATTGATCAAATTATCAGTTAAATATCACAACTTAACTTAATAATTGGCTGTTGTGTATAATATGGCAACTGTTCTGTATTGCTATTATGTTAAAGGCTGTTTATGTATGTGAAGCTTTTATTGCTTAGAGTAGTTTGTCTTTACAACCATAAATTACCAGTACACTATTTTCCTACTCAATAATTACTCGGTGTAATAAGGGATGCTGCTGAAGCCGAATTTTGTTCGCTGTTGATCGTACATCCGTGTTCTTTGTTTGTTATCATAATCATACCCATACCCACAATGCATTGTGCAATATGTCAATACCTGGCAATATGTCACACTAACTGAATAAAACTTGGATATTTACTTCAAAAGAAAGCAAGATTAACTTTGATACCCACCCAAACTCTGCTACGGGACTGCTATTGGACTGAAGGTTAATATCTGGAGCGTGCATTCATTTGCATACATTTGCATCCATTGACAGTAACGGGCCATCCATCTGGATACGGTTCAAGTGAGAGAGCAATAAGTGATGTGTGAGAGAGACAGCAGATGAGTAAATGAATCCGTGAACGTTCGGAAACGTGACCTCACCGGTGATCGATCGTGTAAGTGAGTGTGTGAGAGAGAGTGTGATCTCATAGGGTTTCGGGTTACTGCAGACCATCACAAAGTAGTGAATGGCAGATGTGGAGCCTGATGCAGCTGCTGTGAACGAGTGAGAGTGAGCAATAGAGCTTGCGGTCATGCCGCCCTCCTTCGCCTCCGATGGGGGTCCTAGGTGGGCCCTGTCGCTTGGCAACCCACTGAAATAGCCTAGGACATGTCATGGGGGAGAGGATTACACTGTAATCAGGTTGCAAGGTCGCAGCCAGAGAGCGAGTGCAGGAGAGAGAGAGAGAGAGGAGAGAAAAAATCACCGCTGCAGAATATAGAATTTCATGCTTCTGGTTGAACTTCATTCATCAGGGTGTCTATTGAATGGGCATGTAGCCATGAGGAGGAAGTGGTAAAGGTTGCTGGAGAACCGGGTGAAGTGGAAAGAAGGCAGGGTTGGGGAGGAGAGAAGCCCCCAGGAGTAATTGTATGGGGAGAAAGGATGCTCAGAACATGGTTCAGAATTGTGCACGGAACAATTGTGTAGGTGGCGTATGGGTGCTGGGAAGAGGTCGAAATTGATTTGAGAGTGTGTTTAATTACAAAGTTCAATCAAGTCAATCTTGGGTAGAAATGTCTTATTTTTTTTTGCATCAGTCTAACCCTCCTGATGAGATGGTACTCTTTAATTAAGATAAATTAGACCTGAAATATAGCAGAAAGAAACAGCCAATTTCACTTCCAATTTATTTATTTGTTTGGTTATTATTTTAACCCCGGCCTGTGACTGGGACTAATGAGCTATTGAAACACATTTGGGGAGGTGCCATGTTCGGGGTGGGTGGTGGGGAGGGGTTCGGAGAGAAAATAGAGAGAGGAGAAATGTGGGTTTAAATAATGACAAATCACCCTGACTGATAGAAGCGTAAGATTGCTTTTACTGATGGGAAGAGAAAATATTACGGCCTCTTCTCTGGGAAATTGAAAGGGTATAAATAAATTATATTATAAGGGAGGGAGGGGGGAGTCAATGAAGAAAATTGGAGAGGGAGCAGGAAAGAATGAGGGAGGGAGGAAGGGTGAAAGAGCTACAAACTGTCGAGGCCACACTGGGTGGAAAGGATAGGGAGACATTTATTGTAATACATATCTATACAGATTATGTGTAGGATTACATATCTCTACATAACTGGTGGCCTGTGAGATGGTGCAATCTGTTTAAGTTACTTAAAGGTATAGTTCGCTCAAAAATTTAATCTCTGAAATGAAACCCTTATGTCGTTCTATAAATGCATGTTTTTTTTTCTTGTGTAACAGGAATATCCTGTCTACTTTCTAATGAAAGTGAATTAGGAAGGGAGCTTTCAAACTCCAAACTGACAGAAAAAAGCACAATGCAAGAGTAAAATAAAAGAGGTCTCTTTCGTGTGCTTTATTTTCAAGTCTTCTGAAGTCATACGATAGATTTGTAAGAGGAACAGACCTTGAACGCTCCAGTGCTCTTTCATTGTTATTGAGAGAAATCAGTATTTTTATTTATCTATTTAATTACATATATTTTCTATTTTGTCTTTTTTTATAATAAAGTCAGATAGATTTGGAACAATATGTGGGTGAGTAAAAAAAACAAATTGTTTTTATTTTCATAAACTGTCTTAAACTAAAATTAACCCAAGTTAATTTCAAAGTTCCTCAGCCAACCAGTTTCACTGCAAATATGCATTAAACCAGCATCAACCAGTCTGAATCAGCAGTGAAATTCATACTAACCTATGATCCTGCGCCATTTTACCGTCACACTTCTTTCATTACCAGTGTTGGATAAGTTACTTTAAAAAAGTTATTAGTTAGTTACTTCTCTCAAAAAGTAACTGAGTTATTAACTGAGTGAGTTACATTATTACATAAGTTACTAATTATGGCAACAGTAACAGCGTTGTAACGCAGCAAACAGTAATTAGTTTCATAACCCGTTACTGAAAAAAATAGCGCCGTTAGTAACGCCATTGGTAACACTTTATTTCGTTAGTCCACTTTAGACATTCTACTAACTATAAGTAACTTTTCAACTTCATGTCAACTAACTGTCATTAGGGTACTAGTAGACTGTCTGCTTAATATCTGCTAGCACTTTATTTTATTGGTTCCCCAACAGAAATTCTACTGACTATAAGTAACTTGGTGACTACAAGTAAACGTATTCTCCTAACCCAAAGCCTAACACCTAACCATAACCGGTAACACTTTACAATAAGGTTCATTAGTTAACATTAGTAAATGCATTAACTAACATGAACTAACGATGAGCAATGCATTAGTTACAGTGTTTATTAATCTTTGTTAATGTTAGTTAATACAAATACAGCTGCTCATTGTGCGTTCATGTTAGTTCAAAGTCCGTTAACTAATATAACCTTTGATTTTAATAACGTATTAGTAAATGTTGGAATTAATATTAACTAAGATTAATAAATGCTGAAGAAGTATTGTTCATATTGTACATGTTAGCTAATGTAGTTAACTAATGTTAACTAATGAACCTTATTGTAAAGTGTTACCCCATAACCTAACAGTCTACTGACAGTCTACTATAATATACTAATACTCTAATGAGAGTTAGTTGACACGTAGTTGAAAAGTTACTTATAATTATTAGAACGTCTAAAGTGACTATCGAAATAAAGTGGAACCACGCCATTTATTTATAACGCCGTTATTGCCATCACTCGTCATTACTCACCATATCTGTCTCACGGTGTTCACCTCCTTTCTCTCTCCCAGGTTGTCAACCATATATCTGTACGCAGCAATAGCTATGCATATCCTTCCCCATTAACACATTTATACCCAACATATGCATAACACTGTGCAGATGGAACAAACTTTGACAGTTTGAAACTTGCACGCATAGAGCGAAGAAGTGGCGTTTTCGCACATATGCCGCAATCAGGCTGAGGTTAAAGTGCACACCGACTCAAGCGAACTTTGCAAACAGCTGGCGGTTTGAGGTTCCGCTATGTATGGAATAAATAACAGTTCTCATACGATATGAATATTTTGATATAAACATGCAAGAATGTAATCACATGCATATCGTATTCAGCGCGTGGGGTGGGATTCTGGCATTTTCGCCATTGCTTTTTTCAGGGTAATTGCGTTTTATAGTTCACCTAAGAAACGAGTGGGAGCATGTGCGCATATCAAAAACAGCATTTGCTCTGCTTATTAAATATGCATTTCAGGCCCATACATTGCAATGTGCAAACCCACTGCATCTGTCTTTGAGGTGCTAACATTAATGGAAAGCAGTCATTATAGGTTAAAGTTACTGGAGCTTTATTCCTTATTTATTCTTGGCACAGAGTAGGTTATCCCTTACAGTTGCGCCTTTTAAGTCATAATTGTGTTCGAGGCATTTTTGTCAGATCGTCAATTTTCTCTTTTTTAGAGTTAAAATTTTGGAGCGCTCGTACCTAGCTTTGTGGGATTTCTTAAGCTGACTGCGGAAGGAAGATGTGAAGGCTTGAGACCAGCCGAGATATGAAAAATGCAACGTGGGCGGAAATGAATCCCTGAAAAAAACACTCTGTGATGGTGTGTGTGTGTGCGCGTGTGTGTGAATGTGTTTGCGACCAGCAATCCACATGGTGACGGGTCTGCAATGATTGAAGTCTCTCTCTCTCTCTTTTTTTAATTTTGGGTTTAAATACGATGTGGGTGTGTGACTGTCTTTTCCATTCCTCCATCCGACTCTGTCTTTATATCTTTCTGTGCCTTCGTTCTCCCTCTTTCACATCTTCCCCTCATCCCCCCTTTCTATTTCATACTCAATCGATTTTGCTCTCTGACAGACAGCGGTTGCTTTTGATCCTAATCCTGTTATCTGTTTATACTGTGTCCTCAACATGGAGGCTGATGAGATTTCAATGCATTACTGTCACCCAGTCGCTGACAGCTCGACGTCTGTATGTGCGGCTATGCGTTTGTTTCCCGCTGCGAGTTTGGAAGAGAGTTTGATGCTAGTGGATTACTTCATTTTTATCACTGGATTCAGAGTTTGACTACTAGTAGGAATTTTGGTCTCCTGTACTGTACATATCATATGTTATTTTACCTCAGTTAAATGCTTGCACACCACTAAAATGATTATCGCTTGCCTGCTGGGCTTCCAACCACAGAATAAGCCATGCTTTTTTTTTTTTTTAAAGGGATTCTGTCTTCGTGTACTCATCCGCATGTCATTCCAAACATGTCTGACTTTCTGTAATGCAAAAGATTGTTCTGAAGTAGGGCTGCACGAAAGGGTCCTGCATTTTTTATTTTTTTGTCACAATAAAAGCTTGTGGCAGAACCAGTAAATAAAAAAAAAACATTTGAACCAGCAAAGACATTAAGAAATACGCTGTAAATATTAGCGTTGTAATGTTAAAGTTTTACTGTAAAATAAAATTATTACAGTATAGCTGTAGTGTAACGTAATATAAAAACATCATAAAACTATTGTAAAATAAGTCCTTTGAAGCTATAGGATAGTTTTGTGTGAACAATAAGCTAAAATAAATAAAGCACATGTTAATTCAAATAAGCATATACCTGTATAAGCGCACACCCATATGCATTATGAACGTGCACATTTTGAATTATTGTCATTATTAAATAAAACATTTAGCTTCTGTTTATAGCTCAGACATTAAGCTATAAAAATCTCTATTGTGTATTACGTGGAAGAAAGAAAAGCTGTGGTTTTCAAAAGGTATGAGCTTGATTAATGATTACTTTTTTGGGCTGTGTTGTGATTATTAACTTAAACTAAAAGGATAAAAATAATACTCATTAATTTAAATAAATCTGATATTAAAAATATTTTTAATAAAAAAAATCATTTGAAATATTAAATAATAAATAAATATTACATTAATAAAATGTAATAATTAAAAGAATCACAGATGATATGCTGAAATAAATATTTAGGTTGTTGTACAAAAATTACTAAAACTGAAATAATACAAATAAATTAAAGCTAAATATACGCTTTAAATAAAAACTTTTAAAAATATATTCATAAATACTATTAAATATATAAAAATAATACTAAGAAATAACGTTGGGTGCACTGTCCCTTTAGGAGTGAGCTTTTGCACTACTTTTTTCACAACTTGCTGCAATTTATGTCAGTTGTCTGACTGGTAGCTCTGTGCACATCTCAAATGTGTGCCAAAGGCAGACCATCTCTGTTACCTCTAAAAATAAGCTCAGAAGAGGCGCAAGTGCATCAAACTGAATTGTGTATTCAAGAGACGCATCAATTAGTCATGATGGTCGAGACTGAGAGAAGCATCCCACAAGAGTTTGTGCATCACAGCTCTGAATATCCTCGCGTTTTCCCTCCCCTTCTCTCCCCTGAATCTTTTAGCTTCTCCTTCTGCCTCTATCTCTCTCTCTCTATTCCTCACTCCTCTTCTTTCTTGTTTGCATTTTGCCTATCCATTTATCTATCCTCTCTTCATGTCCGTCTCTTGACTATCACTAAATGATGTATTGCTGAGTCTAGGCAGGATGAGCGCCAGCAGTGATAAAGCAGCACGCTGCCTCCGTTTCCTGCGTCCTCCATTTTGATTCAGTAGAGCTGTCCACGCAGATATGCGCTGAGGCATGCACACCGACACACTCCTGTGACTGTAGAAGTGCGCACACACAATCTAAGGTGCAGTGGTTGTCAAGCTAGTTTGAATGTCTTTCAGTCTTTCTCAGAAAGGCTCAGGCAAAGTCATCTTTGAAATAATGGAGGGAGACATAAACATTCTCACTCGTGTGCTCACATGCGGAGGAAGATGGTGTGGATGGCTCTGCCCCAAAACCTAGTGTGCTGCCTACGTAGACGGCATGCTCAGTGGAAAAAAAAAAAAAAAAATCAGAGATGATTTTTTTTCTAATTAAAACCCTAATATTTGTTTGTTGTGCATTTTATTCTTATTCAAACATTTATTGTTAGCTTAGCAACATGCTAACATTAAATTCTATTGAAATTAGGGTTGGGCAATAAATACATCAAATTATTTACCAAACAAATTATAATCATAATAAAATTTTGAGAAATTTTCTATATTTAGCATCAGGGTTGTCACAGTACCAAAATTCCAGTAAATGGTACTTAAACCTAGCCCTGGTTTCCCCATACTCCCTTTGCGCAGCGCAATTTTATTCATGTTGCTAGGTAGTCTTGATACCATGGGCCAAATTTTCACCTCAGCGAGGGGACCAATTACAGAACGGGGAGGGAGCAGCAACACGATGATGACGTCTATGCGACACACCGAAGCAGTTTGTTTATACCTATGGATCAAACATGGCAGCAGACGCAAAGTTACCTTTCGACGCATCCTTAGATATTGTTATTAGTAGTTTAAAACGCAAATAAATCTCTGACCCATCGTCTTCTTCCTCGTCCAATTTATGTCGTTCTAAATACATCATCTGGTATAATTGAAACGATTGCCTATGAGCTACGTACAGGCACATTTGATATACATTCGTAGCACCCAATATACGGCTCTGGGTATTCGTAAACCACACCTCAAATACGAGAAAATGTCAGAGATGTGGTCTGACGTTAGCCAGGCTAACAAATACCAGTAAGATTTGACGATTCTCTTTACCATAGCAACAACTGATAAAACTATTTTTTTAACTATTTAAAAAAAAAAATAATTTAAATGAGTTATAATTATTTATGAGTAAGTAAATAATACATTTAACAGAGCGTAGCTTTCAAATATTTAAATAAGTAAACGTTTATAAAAAAGATTTAATAAAATTAATAATAAAATGAAGGACAAGAAACAAATACACTTTACATTTAACAAGTGCCAAGACTTAATGCACATTTATTTTGACATACAGTATCAGCTTGTTTTGTCCTTTATAATTTTGTCCTTGAAGCCGTCAGTCACTTAGACTATGTTCAGCGTCTGCTCACTGAGATCTTCACCCCTGAGAAAACAGCTTATATTCCAAGTCAGTTGGCTTGCTATTTGAACACAACTTCCTATGTAAACAGCAGAAAGCAAGATAGTGTGCTAAGTTTTGGGACAGAGTCGTTGTGAAGACACAACTAGTCTTTTCCATATACAGTAATTATAAATTAATAACGAATGTCAAATTTTTAACTCCAAACTCTATTGAAATTCACAGAGATGAGATTCTCCTATACAATTTCTTCATCACAAATGAATGCTTAGACTGACAGTGTGATGGAGCCCCTTAGCATTGGGTTGCTATAGAAACACCAGTACTTTCGAAGATGACCCAAATTAGTTTTCCAGCAGCCAAGCGTACATGGTCTCCCACCTGGGAGGGTGAAAGAAAATGGGAGGAGGGGAGGTGAAGAGCAGAGGAGGTTAGCAAAAGAACATTCAAATGGAATAAAACACTAGATTTAAACAGGGGTTTAGGCTGAGAGAAATGGAAAGCAGAAGATGATTCCAGCAGGTGATAGACAGATGTGATGAAGTCATAAGGGGGACAGAGTAATGAAAGAGACTGAACAAAGCCTTGTGATTTGATGCGATATACAACGTGTCAAGACGACATGTAAAGGCGAAGATTAGGTTGTTGGAGAACACTCCATCTTTAAAGGTCACTCTGAGGTGGCAGCGCTGACTTCGATGGAGGCATCAAAACATGAATGTTCAGAACTCTGAAAGCTTATTACAAGCCTACGGTCAGATTAGCCCTACAGCACACCACACACTAATCAGACCAGAAAATATGGCAGGGATTACACACAACAAACTTCCCCTGCCACACAAGCGCCATTGTGAAGACCGAATAACTTATGTCGAGCCTACCAAAGACTTGTTTTTTTGGGAGAGAGAGAGGGAGACATTTGACACCAGCCACCACTGCTAAGGAAGTGCTAAAAGAATTGGTCTGCTTTTGTATTAGGCTAAAGTGTGTTCCATTTATTGATTTAAGTATTAATAGACCGCCCGTCTTAGGAAACACAATCACAGAAATTGATCCAGACATGTCAATGGCTTGTCATGGGCCGAAGAATGTCACACCTGCTGAAAACCGGGGTGAGTGAAATCAATTAAGTCAATTAGCTTGCAGGCATATTTCCCAGCTGGACGCATTCCTTCGGGTTCACTAC
Organism: Cyprinella venusta; assembly: GCA_038021265.1. Taxonomy (NCBI): domain Eukaryota; kingdom Metazoa; phylum Chordata; class Actinopteri; order Cypriniformes; family Leuciscidae; genus Cyprinella; species Cyprinella venusta. The sequence goes on from CM075877.1 coordinate 19,427,013, forward strand.
ACGTCTAATTCCTGGCCTCTTCCTCAACTCCATCTGTTTTGGTGCACACAGCTGGCAGACAAATGAAAGTCCAGCCCTTTGCAATATAAATATTTGAGCATAATACTGTATATATTGCATACTGTCTCACCTAAATTTTTGGAGGGAATGCGTGCCTTATGCAGTTACATTGAGATTGTGGAGATGGGGAACCCTGCGGATGATTGTCTTGATCCAAAAAAAAAATGATATCAGTTCAAATTAAACTACATACAGTATGTAGGCATAATCAAATAACACCAAAATCTCCACATCTTTTTTCTATTACCTTGGGCAAAATAAAGGCAATGTATACAGGGGTAGGGTGCATAAACTGCTAAGACTAGTCTTACGTTTTAGAATTTTTTTAAGTTCATAATTTTAATAATTTTTAAGTCAGTTACATAACGACATAGATTGGTCTAATTTGACGCTGAAAAGTAAGAGTGATTACACCTAATTTACTGCCAGTTGGTCATACAATTTTTTTAAAAATCCCCCTGTGGTGAAAATCAGGTTTTTAATGTTGGCTATATGTTTATGTGGTGTTTTTAATATGCTTAAAGGCAAACCATATTTTGATGCATATTTTGCCTTCTCTCTGTCAGTGAAGTTCATTCTGAAACGCATCAGAAAATGAACTGTATCAGTGAACTGTATCGGTATATTGTTAAATCACAGATATATTGGGGATCTCGATGTGGCGCCATGAGTAAATTGCTAAATTGTACTTGGGACAAAAATCAAATATGGGTCACTTTGCTCTGTAAAAAGAACAACTATCTACCATATACAATGTCAAATAATGTTGAAACTAGAAATGTGTCTTGTTTCGTTACCAAAAAGTTATCAATATTTAAGTTTAGACAATTGAAAATGGGTAAAGTTCAATAATTTGCATTAATATCGCTATACGGTATCTGGGAATGAACCATATAGGCACTTAAAAATGAAGATACCAAAAGAAAAGGTTTTTTTTTTTTTTTTTTTTTTTTTTTTTTTTTTTTTAAGAACCAGAAACTAAAAGGATATTGAAATATGTTTAATAATTATTGAGTTATAGGCAAGCATACTTTGGGAAGAAAAATATTTTGTGACACTATGTTCTATGCAATTGTTTTGATAGCATGAAACAAAATGGATTTCTAGTTTCAGCATTATTTGTTATTTTTGTTCTTGAGGTACAGTAAGTGAATGCAAACAATTGCATATAATGCAGCAAGGATTGCTTAAGGCAAAACAATTTACTAATAGACCTATCTATCTAAATGTACAAATAAAATAATGTTTTTAAAGTCATTTTTAACCACCTCTATTTTGGCTTCAAATCTCAGGTAAAATAGTACAAAATGGTGGATTACTCAGTAAATTTTCATACATGGCATTTCATATTTTGTCTTTCATCACTATTAATTTTTGTCTGTCTTCAGGAAAAATATTAACAAAATCAAAAATTTTAGCTGAGGAAGTTTCCAAAATTTGGTTGATTTGACACAGAATGAGCCTACAGCATAATATAAAACTATTTACTTTAAAAGTTTGTAAAAACAAAGGCTGCAAGCTCACAGACTTTTAAATATGTACTAAATTATAAACAAGTTAATTTAAGAATGAATCTCGCAGGGAATGGAATGGCTTAACAAAGTGGAATGTCTTTCTGGGCCGATTTACTTTAACCTCTAGAAGCACACACATTTCTGCAAGTATGTTTGGAGAAAGCAATGCTGTTTCCCTGGAATGGAGAGTGGGCTAACATAGACAAAACTCTTGACGAATATGAATGTGACCCAAACATGGCCTAAAAAAAAGGAAAGCCACTTCATCCCTGCTGGAGCTCTCTGGATATGTTAAACCCTTTATCTCCGGTGCACCATGCGCTGCGTAGGCCCCTAGTGTGATGTGTGAGTGTGTGTGCTTTGGATAAATATATTTGCCTTCACACTTTAGAACAGCGATGAGCTGATATCTGTATTCACACAATGCTCAAGTCTATTTAAGATTCATGACTCACATGGAGACCAAATTGATTCTTTCCAAAATGGGGGCACCTTCCGCAACCTCATACCTTGGCAACACATGTAATCAAAGAGTGCAGTTAGTCTAGGAGGGAAAACTAGAGATAAACTTTGGTATTATGGTTTTAGATCTAAAGCAAAGGCTGTTATCCTCTCATGTGCTGTGTGCGCTGTTTGCTGATATTAAACCTCTCATTAGATTCAAACACTTTCCCTTGAACACGATAAGCCCAAGGCAACACTTTCTAATTAGTTTATGTGGACCGCTGGTGACTCAAGTCGTTGTTTTATTTTTCCTTTTTTGGCAGCAAAGTGTCATTATCACTCGTGCTGATCTTTTTTGAAGCGCTTTTGGCCTGGTTGGCTCCACTGTGGGTTGACGCACTTGTTAGTGAGAGGAAGTGGCTGCTGTGAAGGTATATCTTGAGGCTAATGTAGCAAAGTGGAGCAGCATACATTCATATGCAGTGCATGTTACATGTGCATATCTTGCACATGTCCAGTCATGCACCAATGTGGGTGCTGTTTGCTGTGTTGGGGAAGCTATGAACAATGCACAGTTTGAAGTATTTAAATGAGAAGTATTGCAAAAAAAAAAAAAAAAGCAAAACAGAAATGATACATTTTGTCAAAAAGAGCTTAAAGTGACTCACAAGAGTCATTATTTACTCACCTTTATGTCGTTCCAAACCTGTATGGCTAACTATCACTTTAAGACTATGGTCTGTCATGTGACTGAATCTGACAGCAGTTAAGCCAAACCTGTCAGAGAAGGTAAAAACAGTGTTAAAATTTTTAAATGAATTATTGAATTAAATCAGTCAAATAAACTATAATAATTAACTTTTTTGCATATTGACTGTTTCCATGGAAACTCTGTATGAAGGCCTGTTTACATCAATAACAATAACTGTAACGATAATTATTAGGGCAAAAAAAAAATCGATTTTTCGATTAATCGTTTTTTAAAATGTGGTCGATTCAAAATCGATTCTCAATGGCCACGACTCTATTTTTTTTCCATATTAAGGGCTCGTGGTGCTGCGTCTTCCCTTTCTGCACCAGGCAAGCGCTAAGCGCTGCAGGCGTCGATACACACTCGCGTTTAGTAGTCGGGACATGTCGGAATATTCACTTGCACAATCGGGCCAGCATTGCATCGTAACCTATGATCATAACTAACATTTATCATTTTCACGTCTATTTAAGTTTTACCAGTTTAAACATTCAAGCAATGTTAAACAATCCCGTGCTCGCGTCTTAATTATATAATATTATTAATTTTTTGTACATTTTTATAAATATAGGATTTGTATTACATCTACAGTATATTCATTATAGTCGAAGGAGTCAAATCATGAATCGAGAATCGAAATCGAATCGAACTGAGAGCTTGTGAATTGAAATCGAATCGAAATTGAACATGTGATTCGATATCCAATCCTAATAATTATATTGGCGTCCACAACAATGCACAATAGCGTTTAGTTAATTATGAACTTGCGCTGCAGTTCTGTCGTCTGCCACTAAAAATACCGTCTGTCAGGTGGATTCTGATTGGCTGTTTTTATCGTTCATCAGATGGAAAATGTTGTTCTGAAAGTGATTCCGACATTTTAACGGAGGTGTGGAATATTATTAAAATGTTATACTTAATATTTGTTATAATTATTGTTTTTGTGGTGGATTAGCATCAACTGACAGCTCACACCAACAGTGTGTTTCCTACTTGGGTCTGCTTGATTTTGTTTTCTCCATAAGTAGGCTAATACAATTAAATGCATGTGTGAGTATTATATGTATTGAAAAAAAAAAACTGGCTGTTTTTCTATATATTTGTTATTCAAACAGCCTTGATTAGGTCATTAGCTTAGGCCTGTTTACCTCTTTTACATTGGAAGCATATTATCTGTGTTTTGTGCACCTTCTCCCAGCATTCTTTGCTGTTGAATACGGCAAAGACAGTGCCAGGTAATTAGGGAGATTTTGGCCGGCTTCTGCAACATCTCAGCCTTTAAAACCCATGGCCATTGATACAAATGTTGCACTGTGCCCATTCTGCGCTGCTTAAAAACAGCATAGCGATCAAACAGACTGCACAACTTCAGAAGAATGGGTGGCAAAGCACAGTTCGCTTTAGAGAGTGCTAAAATCTGCAAATGCAGCTGATATTCAACCGGAACCGAATGGCAACAGAAGCATCGACCGCAGCACATTGAATGGAAGTCCCTTGTGAAGTCTCTGCCCTGACCTGCCAGTCACGCTGGACATCTCTGCGCGAGCAGTTCAGGGTGACCACTGGGGCTGCTTCTTCTACTAGCAGCGCTGACAGCTGGTCAATTGGCTTTAGAGAGCCGAGGCCAATCTCGGCTCGCATGCAGAGTGGTCTAAGTGACCTTGGGCTTGCCCGTTGAGATGGCCATGGAGAGCGGGATGAGATATCCATACAAAAGAGAGCATTTTTTACCCTTTACATTGTTCATTCTATTTCCACTCTGATCCTTTTTTGTACCCTAGGATCATTGTTTTTCCGAAGATATCAGAGATTTTCTCTTCCTCTCTTTCCTTTCTCCTCCATGACCTGCTGAGTTCAGGAGAGAATTTATCCTCCGGGAAGCCTGGCTCAGTGTCAACATCGGCATTTCTCCATAGTGTTCCTGTTTACCTTTCAATGTGAGTTAATACTCTGTCAACACCATTAATCCCCAGCATAATAGGGAGCGTCCACCAGCGTCCGCAGTGTTTACCAGGCTGCTGACAGCTCGCCGAGATTGATTCAGTGATGCTTTATGTCCGGCAGTCTGATCTAATGACACGGCTGTAAATTCCCAGCATGGAAGGTCCACGGCTCCAGTGCCCATAGTAGTCTGTTCATAGAAGTTTGTTCCTCCATGCTGGGTTCAACCTCACATCCGTTTACTATACCGCACCATGCTTCTTATCGGGGCCCGTTTAACACATCTGTTCAGACAGCTGATGTACTTTTTTCCCCTATACTTCTCTCACTCTCTACAGAGAACAGATTAAAACACAAAAAATTAGCTTAACTGTCTATTTGTGTGTCTATATGTGTCGGAGAGAGAACACGAGTGGGTGTCTGAAATCACAATGACAGACAGCCGCAGGAATGAGTGTGTCGGTCTGTCAGGCACATGTTTCGAGTGTGTGTTTATGTGAATGTCGGTAAATTGTCTTCTGTTTGGTGCTGAGAGCTTCGATAGGAGGGGTGAAATACAATCTCTTTTCCATTTCTCCATGAAACCGGTTCACTGTCATAACCCCAATCCCTCTCAAAGAAACTGGCAATTTGGGCAGTGGGGCCGCGTGACTCACGCACTACGGCGCAGTCTGGGTCTGAATCTGGAGAGCTCTGATAATAGAGCGAGTGTGTCAGTCACATCTCCCACCTTCTTCCTCTTCTTTTAGCATCCTTGTAATGAACGAATAGATTTCTGCAATTGCATTTAAATTAACTCTAAATTATGATCATGTCCTATTATTCAAGTCAAGTTTTCTTACATTATTTTGGATTAATGTACAAACAAAAAAGCACCAGTTTTCAATGTTTTTTTTTTCAGAATAGCGATAAACATCTGTTAGTTTTCGCCTCCAGTGGGATGTTAATTGTGTATCTAGATCTTTCCATCTCTCCCTTTTGTTGTCAGAAGGACAATGCTGATCTTTGATAACATACAATGATAAATGACTGAGTTGCTCATTCCTTCCCCGTGCTCATATTAGCACATTGATATTTGACTGACAGCCTGTCATGGAATTACACTTGCTGTTGCATGGTTCGCACGTCTTTGATTGCTGTCGAGGGAATGACATCTGTTGAGATTCCCAGACCGAGTGTTACTCACAGTGGATGCCATTAAATCAGCCCCTTACCCAACACCCCACCCCTCCACCCCCGATATTGGCAGTAAAAACTTGCCTCAGGAGCCGAACCAAGATAATGGCTTTCCCATTACAAATACACCAATATTTGTAAGACCGCAAACTCGCCACAAACCTACAGGGACTGGAGTACGAATTACATTTTCACTCTTATTGGATACCATTTGAAGCGTGCTGTGAAAGATAACTTTTATTTCTTGTGCCTTGAAATCAGAAACAGGTTTCTGCGAAGGCAAGTCGACCAAGATGAATGTCAGATTTGTGCTTTCTCTATGTCAAAGCCCGATCAGATGTTCATCCAATCGAACCCACTGATGTCTTTCGACTCTGTTCTATCTGTAAATGCATTGCATTGGTTGTGTTATATTTGTTTATTTAATTTCTTTTATACGGATAGAGAGGAGAGAATGGAGCGGCTAGAAAACTGTGACAAAGGAGAGCGATTTTGTTAGCAGAGCAGTCATGCGGGATGAGATAAGTGACGGGGGCCATGCTCATGTGTGTACGTTGAGCAGTGAAGCATGTGTAGCACAGCCTGTAGTCACTTTAGAAACGTTGTGCGTCGCAGAGGCTACAAGCCGTGTCACCTTCCATCCAAACGTGGAGCCATGCTGTGTTCAGGTAACATTCCCAGATGACTGCAGAGATGGAAAGCTTGTTTCATAAATGTATTTCTGCACTGCAAAAAATTCCCAAATCCTAAGATCCAAAGTTCAAAATCCTTGAAACAAGAGAGAATATGCCTACCAGTGTATTTTGTCTTACTGCAAAGGCATATTTTGTACCTGTTTTAAGGATTAAAACGGTAAACCACAAGAAGCTGTTGTTTACAGTGATTTTAGAACAGCTAAGGGTCTTGTTAGGCGTGATGCACCAGGCCGTTCTCATCCCAAGACGTCATATAACTGATGCTACGTCAACATCCGACGTTTTAGGGTACCCTTTAACGTCAGTTAGATGACGCTATCTAATCCTAAACCTTACCCCAGACCTAAACCTACCAGTGTCATCTAACTGATGCTAAAGGTAAAGCGTCAGTTGGATGACGCCCTAGGATCGTCATCTAACTGACGTTAAAGGGTACCCTAAATGTTGACATTTGGTCAAAAGCGTCAGTTAGATGACGTCTTGGGATGAGAATGTGTTGGATGCACAGTTGTTAGCTACTACATATACTGTACATGGAAATGTTTTATAAAATAAACGCAACAACAAAAACTTAATATTTTTTTAACATTAGATAAAGCAAGCATCACACAGACACAGTGGTGCAGTGTAATACTTATGTAATGAGGTCAAAGGTGTATGTGTATCATATTTTACAACAACCTCAGCCAAACGCAATCAAGGACCAGGATAATCTGTTTTATAAATACAAGTTTAAAACAATTTAAGCATGTTTGGATGACTGTCTGAAGGTCACTCTTATTACATTATTGTACCATTTTATATTTATACACTAAAAATGGTAATAATAACTATATTTTTGCTTATACAATTTTAATGTAATCCTAAAAAAAAATATAGATATGTTTTTTGGTATCCTGATTTACATAACAAATATTCTGTCACTCCCCAAGCCTGGTGAGAAATAAATGAAGTAGCTGAGAGAAAATTAAAGACAAGGAGATTTAGAGAGGTAAATACGTAAGGCCCAGTCTCTCCTTTAACTTATATAAGCACGTAAACACTTGAGGCATGAAATGAACAATTGCATATTTTACAGAGGCAGAATTAGATGAAGTGAAGGTAGAAGGAAAGGAAGCTTATCAGAGAGCGGCAGGGCTGCTCCCTCAGCTCGTCTCTGGGTGTGTGTGTTTATGGATCAGGAGTCATTCATAAAGCCCTAGCTGAGGTGTTTACGTCTGTGTATATGGAGATGGAGGGAGCTGAAGCCCGGAGTGAACCTCTACCTGAGGACGGTGTAGGTTTCAACTGCCTCATTCCGTCGTTTAGTCTTCCTGCCAAGCTACATGGTCTCCTATTTATCATTCCAGTAGCTTTGGCGTTTTGTTGCTTTCCGTCTTCACGCTGTGGAAAATTTGATTTCCGTGGCGTTCAGGAGGAGGAGATGCAGACCCGAGTGTAATCGTCTTGTTTGTCTCTACTGGTGTTTGGATATGAAAGGTAGTTCTGTGCTCGTAACGTTTCATATCCACCATAAGGTACAAGGACACTTTGATGTCTTCGGTTGGGAGAATGTTCTGTTGCATATGCTATGCAGTGACTCGGTTGTTCTGAAGCGGAGCTGTCCCATGTCCTGTCTTCGCTGTCATCCGACTCAATGGGTGGTCCATTTAATTCCCTTCTTTGATCTGCTAAGCACGGAGGGGAGCTTTTGCACAGAAAATGAGTGGTTGCGTCTCCCTTCCCAACTGTCTCAACCTGCTCTTGTTTTCCCCTGCACCAACAATTACTATCAGGGCTTGCCGACACCCTCCTTCCCCCCCCTTCCCCAATCTGTATCTCCGGAGAATAGGAGGAGAAGGGCGCATGTGTAAAGCACACAGATGTGTTAATCACATTTTGTAGTGTGTTCGGGTAGTGCAGTCTCGCTGTGAAGCAGTGTGCAGCGCTACTGCGCTAACCATTGTGTCTTCCATCATGGATTGTAAAATGGCTACTGGAGCGACAGCAGTGAGCACATTTTCTGTGAGAGGAGAGAAAAAGAGGGAGCAAGCACAGCTATGCTTTCATTAAGAAGGGCTAGTTCATTTCTGACAAACAAATTGCAAAAGTGTTTTTTTTTTTTTGTTTTGTGATCCAGTAAAAAAATGGTGTATCCTTATAATAAGATGTACTTGTTTTATAAGATTTATTTGAGAATGTCTTGAATTGTCCTTCCCTACTGGCTTCCCACCTCATTTTAAGCACAGATTTATCTAAATTTACAAGAAAGAAAAAAACCCCACCAGATAAGGGGACAGAACTTAATTAATTCAAGTCATATTCTATATTCAAGTCTTTTTAGTATACACATTAGTATAATTTCAGTAGGAATTTGCAGGTTAAAAAAAAGGTTTATTGTCAATTGGTGATATATGAAGCAGAACTTTCAAACCAAGCAGCTTTTTGTTGCTCAATACAGCAAATTCGCTTGACTTGAAAGTGTGGAAATATCTTGCTATTATATTATATCTTGCTATTCTCAATTGTTTGGGTTCCTATTGAAATAAATGGGGTTATTTTCAATGAAAAAATTGTTGAACAACGATAAATGTGACTGCACCCTTACCCAATTTTCCGTCTCAAGTCAGTTGATCTTATTTTAAAGGTTTTGATATATATTTTATTTGGAAAGCAAGATTTCAAAATGATTGGTTTACTCAACAGGTCCATTCATGAACACATAAAGAGAGGCCTTTCTTTATGAATGAATCGTTGAATTTACCAATTTGTTCAGGACCACAATACCACTTCTGTGCTTTATTGACCAAGCAAAAATTGGCGAAGCAACTGGCAAAATGTAAGTTACTCAACATTAACTTCATGTTTATTCATTTATTATATAAAATTAAAATCATAATCATTCTGTTGGCCTGACCATCACCACAGCTACACCACCACTTTACACATGTCGTGTTTATTAATAGAAGATTATCAGACTGTCATCTTTTAAGAGCTGCCATTTTGTTAGTGTCTGTTAGCGCAGTGTATACTAGGCTTAATGCAAGGTAGACTGACTCTTACTATGGAGTCCTGAATGAAAGGAGAGACGAATTGGTGGTAGCTCTGAGGGTCCCAACTGGGGGAAACAGTACAAATGATGTGGTCACTCCATTAGTGGTGACCTTACACAGATCTGTTTGTCAGAGAGCGTAGATATTATGGATCAATAACTGAATGACGAAAGCAGAGAAATGCATTTAAAGACAGATACTAGAAGAGATCTGTGTTATGTTATCATATTCAAGCTTCTAAAAATACACCGGTGCTGAGAGGACAGCTTTCCACACAGCGCCAAACCGAGCTTACTTTAGCGATCTGGATATGATATGCGGTAGGGATGAGAGAGCTCTGCATGCTGGCTCTATATTCTGTCTCTGCTGTCATGGGAAGGTATATAATGAATGTGTGTGCATGGGTACGTGTGTACATTGATCAGTTACAAGGCTCTTCTGGCACGTATAGACTGTATGCCATATTGCGTCCATGCTGGAGAGCTTCAGCAGAGAGGGTAGTGCTCTGAGTGCTGAGATTCTGAGCTTTCCTCCCTGCTGTTATTCAATATCAGCCCAGGCCCATGGATCCACATTCACGGTCTGACGATAACATCAAATTACACAGATCCAGCACAGAGCTCTGACTGAGTTTACAAAGAACACCTCTCTCAAACTCTCTCTTTCTGTCTGTGGGAATTTTGGCAGTCTGTTCACGCCCACCTCCTGTTTTTCTTTTAGGGACACTGCACCCAAAAATAATCTGTCATTTTCTCAACCTTGCAGAGAAACACCATTTTTTTGTCTCTCTTTTTTAATAATTAAATGACTTTTTTGTTAACGGTTCCCGTGTGTTCCTCTGCTGATGCTGATGAAACACCATACTAAATAGCCTGCAGCAAAACCAGTGCAAAAGCCTATAGCACAACCAGTGCAGTCTGGTTCACTTTAAATTTTAATGTGGACTCATGCAATTTCTGTAAAGCTTCTTTGAAACGATGTGTATTGTAAAAAGCAGTATGTGAAGTGAATTGAATTGATTCCTGAACAAATGACCTTGAGTCAGTTCTTTTTAGTGAATCAAAAACATGATTCCTGAACTAATGATTCTGAGTTGGTAGTAAATCAAAGAGATACAGCTCTCAGATACACATTAATATATTATTTATTTTGTAAGTTATTATTTTATAAATATATTGATAGGTCAGTCAACTATATATTTGTAAAATAATATTTAAACAGCAGTTTTGCCACTTCTAAAAATGATTATATTATAATGACAATTTAATTTGGTAACACTTTATTTTGCAGTGTCATTGTTACATATGTTACATTTAGTTATTATAGTAAAAACTATTATGCATAAATACATGCAACTATAGTAAGTACATGTAGTGTTACTCAGTACTTAAATGTATATTACATTATAAATACAGTATAAAAAGACACCTACAATAAAGTGTAATCTTTAACTATTCATTTGAACCATTACATTTAACTATTACCTTTTTACCTCTTTTCTTACTCTCTCTCTCCTAATTGATTGTCTGTCTCCCACTTCATCTTGTTTCTGTTCTACTTTTTCTCCCTCTGATGCTCTTTTTCTGCTGATCCCCACCTCTGTTTTTCTCAAAGTATGTTTATATATACCCCCCCTCCCCTCTCTCTCTCTTATTTTTCTCTCTCACTTTTGCTAATGGGGTGCTCTGAGGTCTTGTGTGCAAGGAGTTGGCAGAACACTGGGACATATGGCAGGGACTGAGTGAGAGGGTTGGCTGCTGGTTTGATGCTCCAGAGAGGTAGCTGGCTCTGACAGGTCGGACAGGTCCCAACGCTTGGAAGGAGGACTTTCCAAAATAAAAGTGCCTGCACGGGTTTCTTGAGAAGAGCTATGAAATAAATAACGTTAGTGGAAGAATCTGTTTTCTCTCATCTTCTTGGCTGGTTTCCAGATGAATCTTCTCTGTGAAATTGAGAAGAGATCTGAGGATTTTACGTCACTCAACCACAGGCCTCTCAATTGAATTTGGTGTCCTAGAAAATGCCAACGTTTAAAACCACTGAGCCTCCACACCTGAGAGAGAGAGAGAGAGAGAGAGTGAGAAAGTTCAAAAGTTTAGACGGATTCGTTAGGAGAGCCAGAGATGCCTTTAGGACGGCAGGCTGCATGTCTGTGTGATGCCAGTTTGTCTCCTCACATTTGCATAAGAAAGGCTGTAATGAGGTGCTGTGGAGGTGGAGAGAGCGTTTTGAAGTGAGTTGTGACTTTGTGCTGCATGTTCCACAGATTCACAGCTATTTTTTGAGAGATGTGTTTGGAGCGTTTAGCTAAAGGTGTCTGGTCACAGCTGAATATAGGAATACGTTTAATAGTGCCATTTCTAAGAATGATAATCAGACTCCTTGTTCACAAACACTGCAGCTATAAACCTCTCGGTGAACTTTTTTTTTTTTTTTTCAGTGAAATTTCTTTTTTCCTGTGAATCTCAGATGCATGAATGTATTTTCAGCCTCTAAAAAAGTACCCGGCCCTGCCATTTTTAAAAGCCTTTGAATTATGTTTATGGAAGATCAGTTGCCAAAATATATTTTGCATTTCATGTTTAAAGGTGGAGAAACCATGTATTATCCCCATTTTTTTTCTTTCAGACTATTCAATACTTAATCATTAGAAAGTTATTCCTAACCCTTTTATTTATTTTTACTAGATATGAGCTCTTATTTCAGCAAAGAAAGTGTCATATATCATTCCTCTCCACCAAAATGTATGATACTGCCATTTGGAAAAATCGTAATTTCAGATTAAACAGCATCCACGATACAGCCGCCTCGACATCCGGATCCTCGAATAATGAGCCAGCCAGTCTTTTGTGCTTTTTGTATCTTTCGCCGTCTGATCCCATTCACTGGCAGACTTATGATGTGAGGAATAATCAATCAAACAATAAATCAATATTCAACAAAAAACATCTGTGGCCAGTCAAGCGTGAAACGCTCCTCCGTAGCGCGGGCTCAGAAAAGCTTGACGGGTTTCGGCTGCGCTCTGAGATTGAGAAATTTTGATAACCGGCCTTATCAAGGTCGAAGCGGCTAAGCAGACTGAATAAACTTGTCACACATAATATAGTGCTCTCTCTGAACGTTTGGGGGAAAATACCATCACGCAGGGGAATTAATTGGAATTATGGACGACAATATGTATTTATATTATGTCAGTTGATGCAGTGAATGTACTTGAGGCCCTTCTTAGCAGCTGAAAAAGCTCACTTGCAGCGTAACTAGACCTCAGAGTCAGTTTAATGGTATCGTTGCTGTCCACGGTCCATAGCCCCCGGTATATATTTAGCTTGGGTAATTGCGGTGTTATTATCTTCTGTTGTTGTCACTCCTGTTGTTTTTCTTGCCGTTGTTAGATTGAGACTCGGCTGCGGCTTTGGAGCTGCTCTCATTAACTCACTGTGCTATCATCCCCAGTAGCAAAACAAGCTGCCTGAGTGAGTGTACTGCTCACTGGGAGCCACTTAGACCTCTCCTCTCCTTTACTCCTATAGCCCCAATACATTACTGTATGTGCAGTGAAGTTTACATACCCCTCTTTTCTCATGTAGGGCCCTGTAATATCCGCAATCACAGAGTCGCCAAATTGGCCAATTAACGCGGAATGTAAACACATAATTTTTGCGTAATTTTACATATTTGAAATCAAATTCTGACTCTACCATCTAAATGTCTCAACAGAAATCGAGACTCATCAGACCAGGCAACATTTTTCCAGTCTTCAAATGTCCAATATATTTTGGTGAGCTCTTGCAAATTGTAGCCTCATTTTCCTTTTTGTAGTGGAGATGAGTGGTACCCGGTGGGGTCTTCTGCTGATGTAGCCCATCCGCCTGAAGGTTGTGCGTGTTGTGGCTTCACAAATGCTTTGCTGCATACCTCGGTTGTAACGAGTGGTTATTTCAGTCAAAGTTGCTCTTCTATCAGCTTGAATCAGTCGGCCCATTATCCTCTGACCTCTAGCATCAACAAGGCATTTTCGCCCACAGGACTGCCGCATACTGGATATTTTCCCTTTTCACTCCATTCTTTGTAAACCCTAGAAATGGTTGTGCGTGAAAATCCCAGTAACTGAGCAGAGTGTGAAACACTCAGACCAGCCCATCAGGCACCAACAATCACGCCACGCTCAAAATTGTTCAAATCACCTTTCTTTCCCATTCTGACATTCAGTTTGGAGTTCAGGAGATTGTCTTGACCAGGACCACACCCCTAAATGCATTGAAGCAACTGCCATGTGATTGGTTCTTTAGATAATTTAATGAAAAAAATTAACAGGTGTTCCTAATAATCCTTTAGGTGAGTGTTTATTATGAAGGCTGAAAAACTGCATAGTGTTGCTTTAATATATTTTAAATGTAATTTACTCCTGTGATGGCAAATCTGAATTTTCAGCAGCCATTACTCCAGTCGTCAGTGTCACATGATCCTTAAGAAATCATCGTAATAGAGTGGTACAGGTATGATGTCACTTGGTAGGCCAACCAGCAGTTAGCATCAAACTGGTTCCCTCAACAATAACTGTTCACTCACAGTTTATGATTGCATGTTTTCTCCATCTAGATAATTTTCACAGATTAATACAACTTTTATGAATTTTGAAGTCGAAATGCAGTGAGTGGGATACTTCTTGATGTATTTTATGTCGTAGAAAAAACATGAAAGTATCTTGAGCTTGTGTTCACTACAGCCCTTATTTCAGCCATTTTTTTTTTTTTTTGAAAACCGTAAATTTTTTTCTAGGATTTTTCTTTTTTTATTGAACATTTAAAAGAATAGCATTTATTTGAAATAGAAAAGTTTTGTAACATTAGAAATATATGTATTGTCATTTTCTATAAATTTAATGCATCCTTGCTATTTTTTAACTTGCCACATTGAGTCAACGTCAGTGGATTGCATTTAATTCTGCTATGGTGAGGTGAGTGTTTAGTCACAATTAACATACAATCCACAGACACACACACACACACACACACACACACACACACACACACAAACACATACTAAGTGCAAATTGTTTGGGGATGTACTGTTCCTACTATAAACTAGAAAGGAGGACAATATTTTGCTCAGAATTATAAAGCTGGAGGCTCAGGGAAGAAAGGTGTGAAAAAATCGAAGAGGGGCGAAGTGAAGACTGGTGATAAATGACAGAAATGGTGGATGTGTTATGGAAGAGAGAGAAATAAATGTGTGAATACACATGCATGTAATATGAGCTTACTTAATTGCTTCTGCTTCTCCCTAGAATGCCTTCCTAGAGCTTTGAAGGGAGTTTCCTCACTTCTCTGACAATGCAACAAGATTTTTATATCAAAAAAAGAAAAGAAAAAGATCATGTTTGTTTTATGCAGGTCAAAACAGAAGTGTTTCAAAAATGACGGGATAGTTCACCCAAAAGTATATTCATGATCATGTCATTCCAAACCCTGTTTCACTTACTTTCTTGCATGAAAAAAAGAAGATATTTAGCAAAATGTCCAAGAAGCTTATTTCCCGTACAGTGAAATTGAATTTTGAGTGGCTGTCACTATTCAATTTCAATATATACTTATGTACTGATTTTATACTGTGCTTTATTTAGACATTATTATTAAATAGAACACGAATAGCATGTGTGTAACGGCATGTCCCCTTCTCAAGCAGATTCTCAAGCAGGCACAGATACAAGTGGCTAAGCTATTACTTGAATGGGTTTGCAAGTAATCTTGATCTAGTGGACAAGCTTGAAGAAGTGTTTCCTCCCACTAGATTTATCTGTGCCCAGAGCCTCAGTCTTCTTTTCAGCCCCACTGTCGTTTATCTCCGGTCTTGTATTCCCTACAGCGTGAATGGGGCCATGGTGGAGAAGCTATATGTGATTCACCGTAACATATCTCTAGAGAGCCTATAAAGGGCGTTTGGCTAAAACACAAAGAGAGGGAGAATCAAAGCATACAGATCAAATTAATGCACAAGCTAGCTGTGGCCACTAAGGTACAAGGTTGGCTTATTATTACTTATATTATCATTATCATACAAGGTTGGATTATTTATGCTTAAGTCAATGACAGTGCAGTATTTCTCTACAGATTACAAATTCATTGTCCATGAGCTACTGTTGAAATAGCTTTACTTTTTTCTTACATAACTGTGAGCAAATGTCACCTTATGAAAAATCAATGTAGACAGCTTTGACAGTTTATCTGGCGCTTAGTCCCTGTTCTGCCTGACACCAAATATTCTCTGAGATCAGCCTATTCTGTCAGAGAAGCTCCTGTGATTTTAATTCATTTTCATTTTGGTGTCATTTAGTGATATCATTGTGTGGTGTAGTTTTGTAAGGAGATAATAAAAGGCCCAAATGAATGAGTTTTATGTACAGTGTCAATTATTAAAGCTGCAGTCCACAGTTTTTCCTCTTTGTCGCCATCTCTGTTTGAAATCGGCAATTGCATTAATTTGCGGAATTATTAACTTAACGTGAGTTGTACTTCAACACCCTCGACACGAACACGATGTTTGAGGAGACTGAGGCTGTTAGTCATCGTGCCGGTGTGGATACTGGCATTCAGAATCACAGATTATTATTTTTGGAAGTATGACCAACATAAGAGTTTTCTCTGGAAAATGTCATCTGAACTAGTAAGAAACATCCACTATTGTTCTGACTCTGACATTGCCTTAAATCGCGATTAAATCAAACAATCGCTTATAAGTTGTCATATCACACAAAACCGTGCAAATTATACTTTCTTCTCAAATTGTTAATGTTAACAACGTCAGCATTGCATGACTTCATGTAATGTCATTCCGAAGTCTTTTGCGTTTTACAGCCGGTGAATCTATTGTCACTGGTGATTGTCGTTCGAACCTTTCTGGATCCGCCATCAAATTGATAAGTTTAATTATATCAAGTGCTGTGAGAAAAGCTTATAAATCTCCACCTCCAACATCCTCACACGCAATATAGCTTATACTAGCCGAGTCTCCTTTATGTGTACTGATATGACGCAAGGACATGCATGAATCTCCCATGGTAATCCACCTGTACCACTGGAATTAAAAACATTATTAGAAGCTTACCGCCTTGAATCGAGCTAAGGCAAGCAGATAGTTTTGAACACTGGCTGGTTATGCATTTTCTCAAGTATGTATTTTGAATAATTTTTAACCCCCCAAAAATCTACGGACTGCAACTTTAATGATGGCTGTTTTGTGTAGCATTATTGGCTTTGTTGTTGCCTTGGAGATTGTGCCGTTGTATAATTGTTAAAGGGGATTCAATTCCAAAATTTATATTTTGTATTTTTATTCGTAAATATTACATTTCAAATATCAAAATAATGATTATGGAAAAAGATATGGGCATGCCAAAATGAGTTTAGGAAATGTCTGTTGTTGAATAGATGTAATGTATTAATGTATTACCACCCCTGCAGTACTGCTAATTAGACCAAGTCTGTCATATTGCGTTTATCGCATGCAGCACAATACAGATAACTAAAGTTGACACTGCTACTTTTAATTGTTGTTTGTTTGTTTTTTAAATATCCCACCGTTACTGTAGAAGCATCAAATTGCAGCTTTTATAAAGCTCGTTTTTCAGACTGTATTATGGTGAGAGGGAACTCATTCAGGAAAACATACTACAGCTTGTCTTCCTGTAGCATGGGAGTTCTCAGTGGTTGAGTGACTGTGTTCAGCGTTCACAGACTGTCGCCCGTAGCAGCTTTGAGGTAACAAGCCCGCAGACGTGCTGCCCCCAACGTTCCTGTCTAAATTTAAGCTGATGAAGAGATAATTGCTCAGTCAGCAGCGTACCAGAAATCACTGTACAAGTGCGAAAAGGAGCTATAGCAGTTGAGTGGTTCTCAACTGATTTTTGTGCTTAGAATTCACTTTAATTTAATTAATATATTTTAATTAATAATGACAAAATTAATAATTTAATTATTAATAATGTGTTGTATTGTATGTTGTTTAATTAAAATATAACACGAAGTGTTGTGCAATTAAGTTTTTAGTGTAATCTTAAATGTATTTTCTTGCACCATCCAGTGACTAATACTTTGCAGTTAATAGAGATATTCACACTTTTCTCCACAGTAAAGCACATTCAGCAAAAAATGCAGTCATATTGACCCATACTAGCAATATAACACCAAATACAAAACATTTATTTACAAGACAAATGTGCTAATAATCCACAAGAAACTGATGATCGTAAGCTGTAGCGAACTGTCATAAAACTTTGAACTGTGAGCACCAACATCACTTTCATTATACGATATGCTGAGGTGCGTCACGTGATCCAAGTTAGCCGTTCCACTTTATTTAATAGTAAGACACACAGACCCTCTGCTAGAGGTGTTGGAACTATAAATCTTTAGGACTTTGGACCTCCAGGAACTGAGTGTGACACCCTTGGTTTACATGAATCCAAAAATCTGATTCTGTACGAAAGGTAATATTTGAAAGGCATAATAGGGACACTAACACTGACTGAATAGGAAAATTGACAATTTTCTAAATGTATAAACATCAGAAGTGTGCTGCTGCTTCGAAATATGGCAGAAGGCAGCCACACCAAATTAGTAGTGCTTTAATAGCAGATTGGGGCTGAGACAATGATATCAGCTAGATTTTTTTTTGTGTACATCATAAATTCACTGTGTGTATTAACAGAGAAAGCAGAATTATTCCAAAAGGAATCAGCCATCTCAAATGGCATGTATCTTCAAATGCTATGTCGGCAGGTTAATAGACAATTTAAACCGCATTTGATGTCATAGATTGTACTATGAGCTTTCAAAGAAAAAAAAAATTGTATGGCTCATTGGGGCGTGGATTGTTTGCCGTATGTAAATGCAATCTTTACAAAAAGGCTGTTATTCAAAGATGAGGCAATGACAATTATTTTTGACATGACCGCAAACATGCAAGAGATCTAGCTCATTTCAGATGCAAAAAGTCTAACCAATCGTAGCTGACATCCCATACATGTTGTCTTAAAGGCACAGTATCAAAACATTGTTTAATCCTGTAAGTAAGAGAAATGGTGCATGAATGACGAACATGTTTATTGACTAGAGGAAAAATTTACAGTATGTAAAAAGAAGTAGGTAAGTGTAAATGGTGACAAATAGCTTCTTGTTTAGTATTTTACAATTTGCAGTATGACGTTATCCATTGCTAAATTATGGCTCATCATAGACTAACCACAAAGCTAGCTAATGACACCATCATCAGTCTGTTCTGTTGTGACAATAAAAGAAACATGTTCCTTTTTAAAATGCATTATCAAATTATTTTAGTTAAAACTCATAAATAACTACAAAAAACTTATGTTAGGGAAATCTGTTAATGTTTTGTTGCGTGTTTCTAAAAAAAAATAAATAAATAAATAAATGAAAATTTAATTAAAAATATCGGCCGATATATCGGAATATCAGATTTTAAAACCAACAAATATTTATATCGGTATCGGCCTTCAAAATCCTTTATCGGTCGGGCTCTAATGACAATCACCTTTGTTATTGCTGTTACTGACCAACCAGCAGCACTTGACACTACTGAGTCAACTCGCCATGTTTACCTCTACTTCTTGTTTACTTCCGGTATACTGCATGCAGGCTTTTGTATGCGAATAGAACATGCGCAGAACACAAATCCATGTTCCTTTTGATGGAGATATGCCGATACCTGTTTACATGACCAAAAATTCGGGTTAGAAAAGGAGAACCCCAGGGATCCGGGTTTTTAAAATCCGGAATATGATCATATTCGGGTTATTAGCTGCATGTAAACATAGTCACTGTCAAAAATAAATGATAAAAACTGCTAGAATATGGATTAAAACAACAGAAACAGAAAGTATGTAATGATGTAATATATGATGTATGCATATTCCTGATGACATGTATTTTAATTTTGCATTTAAGCAAGCCTTCCTGGTTACTTGCTCTTGAAGATTTTATTTCCTGCAAGAGTTTTTGCAGAGAACTAGACTGCAGAGTCACAACAGAGACAAATTGATACGAAAGACTCATAACACACTCTGTTACTGACAGTGGAATTGGATTTTAAAGGATATTTTGTGGTTATTCTGGGTATCCAATATATAAACCTGTGTGAAATGTTGTGTGTATGGCCCAGTGTGTTTGCTAGCCTGACTTCGTCGTACTCATTTTGTAGTCAGAATTTGATTCTGATACTGCTCCATAGGGCTTTGGGCGCCGAACCAGGAAAAGAAAAAAAAAACAACAACTCAGCAACGCTGTAAGTGACGTTTGTTGAACTATGCATAGTTGTCAACAGAACTCAACTACATGCACACTGGAAGTAGTAAAATAATGAGTGTTGCTTCTTTAACTTGGTCCTCCATGAGTGCGACCAAAGGAGAAATTACATCGACCACAGAGTTTTCATTGCGTCCCATTTTCTTAGCGACCATTGGAGCCAGCTGATAAATTAAACTTTTGCCGAATCCCGAAGGAAGGATCTTTCCGATCGACAAATGCCTTGATTTCAGTTCTCTGTTGTCTTTTAAAATTAATGCGCTGTCGATTTCTTTTACAACAGAAGTGATACCGAAATCTATACATTGCAATTCTCCAGCTGCAGTCAACTTTGACTTCAACCCAATCACTCTTTGATAATATGATGATTTCGTATCTGCAGATCATCTGTCCATCATCGTATAAAGCCCGCCCTGGCAATTTGATTGGCCTGACGATTTCTGAACCAATCATAATTACTCCTCAATGGATCGAGTCCAGAATGGCAGTGTGTGTGTGTGTTGATGCAAAAGCCTGTTTTGCTGGTGTGACTCTGTGGGCGCCTTCCTGCACTGAGTCACATTATAGCTGACTCAGTGGTATATAGAGGAGGTGGAAGAGAGCCAGAATCAGCACCACCCTTTGGCTCTTTGTGCACACAAACACACACACCATCATCTGAGGCAAAAGGCTTATTTAACTCACAGTGGACACAGGAAGGTTGATGAAGGATGGAGAAAAAGATGGAGTAAATGAGCCTTGTTGATACCTCCTGGGTTTATCTTAAGAATATTCCAGATAATTCCAGAGCAAATGAGCTGGTCTTATGGTGTGTTAGGTTAATTGTGTTGCAGATTCCTGGATTTATGGTAATTTGGTTCAGTCTTGCTGTAAATTGCCTGTTAAAGTCATTAATATTCCTGATGAGAAGTAGACTCAGCTCTGCTCTGTAATAATATAATTGTATTTACTGCGAAGAAGGTAGCTGTGGAGATAGGACTTCACAGTTTATAAATGGGTGCCTCTTCAGTTAATATTTTAACCAAGTTCCCAAAATACTCTCGGATCTGTGTGACAGTCGGAGCTGTTTGCGCAAATGTGAAGAGGAGTGAGAGTGTGCGTGCCTGGGTTCTGTGCCAGCATGCTTACAGTAATGGGTCTCGCTGACTGATTTGGTAATTATGTCCTGATATGTGTGGCTGCTTTATTTATGGTCACCATTATCAAGGACCTTGGTTCTCATTTATGGGCAAGATGGCTCTGACCTCAATCTCAGGTGTGTGTGTGTACTGACAGCAACCAATCACTCTCAGATTGACTGTGGTAAGTTTCTACAACGTTTGACCCCTTAGGATGACTTTTGACTGGCTTTTGGCTTTGTACAGGTAGGTAATTTGAAAGTTGAAGCAAGTCTTGTGTCCAGTAAGCATGGGAGCCAATAGATGGACGGTAAGTGATCTGCTCTGTATTATTATGTGATGGAGGGCCAATAACATATAAATGGATCAACAACAAAGAAACACTTTAACGCGTATGTGCTTGGTATTAATGTTTGCATATGTTTTTGAAAAAAAGAAAAAAAACTCAAGAAAGTTCTCTTTTCAAGAAAGGTTTAATTTGAATAAGTCTATAAATGGCATGTGGTGCAACAAAGTAAAACAAATAGATCTTAAATATGGGTGTATCAACATTTTTTAAAATGTTTTTTCAGTCTAAAGTATTATTATTGTAAATGTCATGAATATCAAGGTTTTGTGCAGTCATACCACATGGCATTTTACAACCTGAACTAACCTTGCCCTGTAATAAAAAGTTCAAGATATTTGATATTTTAAGAGTTTGATCTTGACACAGTCATGATGGTCTGCAGGGGTCCACTCTATAATGTCATTTCCTTTTTTCTTGCATGTTGGTTGGACCACATTACTGTTGATTTGGTGGAAAGGTTTTCAATGTTCAATGTTTTCTAGTAATAAAGGATTATGACAAACTAGTTTAGTTTAGAAACTCCCTCATATAATTTTTTACTTTATTTCCCCACCCCGTTCCAAAAAATAACATTTTTATTGCCTTATACCTTCATTGTAGTTTCACATTGCATTGCAATGTATTTTTTAAAATAAATTAAAAAAAGCATAATGTCACTGACCCCTATATTTGCTCATCTTTCCAATGAAACTTTTATATTCCATTGCATTGCCTTTCTAGCTTGCTGTTAATGCATCTGAACAACCTCTTTTATTGCAAAACGCTGGTCTGCCATTGGCTTACCTGCTTTGTTTCTCCATGTTCTTACAGAGAGGGAAGAGTATGTGGCCACCTTCAAGGGTTCAGAGTATTTCTGTTACGACCTGTCCCCGAACCCCATCCAGAGCAGTAGCGATGAGATTACCCTCTCCTTCAAGACCCTGCAGCGGAATGGACTGATGCTCCACACCGGAAAGTCTGCAGACTACGTCAACCTGGCGCTGAAGAATGGAGCCGTCTCGCTGGTCATCAACCTGGGCTCTGGGGCCTTCGAGGCCCTGGTGGAGCCCGTCAATGGGAAATTTAATGACAATGCCTGGCATGATGTGAAGGTTACCAGGAACCTTCGTCAGGTAACCGCGCAGAAAAGGCAGAGGTCGAGATTGGATACATTCAGATTAGTAGCATCAAACTAACCTTCGGAATAGATTTAACCGTAAACGCTTTAACACCAAGACATGCTTCCATTTAAAATAGTTTAGCTTTCCATATTATGTGTTTGAAAGTTGCTACTAAAAGTCAACTACTACAGAGAAA
Source organism: Cyprinella venusta (assembly GCA_038021265.1). Taxonomy (NCBI): domain Eukaryota; kingdom Metazoa; phylum Chordata; class Actinopteri; order Cypriniformes; family Leuciscidae; genus Cyprinella; species Cyprinella venusta. The sequence goes on from CM075877.1 coordinate 19,449,708, forward strand.
GTTCTAGGCTTTTGATGCACTTTTAACGTTTTAAATAAGCTTCAGTGGCATAGCTAAGAGTTAATGTAAAAAAGACGCTCCCGATATTGAAGTTTTCATGTACCAGTCATTAATTCAGCTTTTAGACATGAGTGAGCATACCCTTAACACTGTTCCCCTTGACTAATATTTAAATGCAACCTCAGACGCTACGGCATCCATATTTTACTGTCACTATTTGATAGCGCCACCTCTCACTACATTACATGAGTGCGTCACCTGTCAACGCAGAACACCTTTGAAGTGTCAAGACTCGGATAAGATCCGAGACGTGTGGCACGAAGTTGGATAGGACAGGCAGTAAACATAAAAAGCTCAGTGGTGTGTTCTGTCACCAGTAAAGTTAGCGGAGCGCCAGGAATAGGAAGAGACAGTGTTTGGAACAGAGTAGACTAGATGCGTCCCAGAGGAAATCCTCGGTGCAGATCTCTTCTGCTTCTCCTTTCCTTCTCTTCTTTTGCCCTTTTTAAATGTTTACTAACCTGCTTTTGGGGAAAGAAACTAACCTTTCATCCATGGAATGTGTCATTTACTAACCTGTTACCTCTTACTAACGTGCAACGCTGATGTACTAACCTTGGCAAGAGACCATCTTTTTTGATTGAGGAACGGTGTTCTGTTCACAGTTTTTTAATTTCCTTTCTCCCCCCTTTTCCACAAAGCACTCAGGCATTGGACACGCTATGGTAAACAAACTACATTGTTCGGTAGATATCATTCTAATTGTTTCTTAGTTTGGGTTTGCCGTGTGTCTATTTTCCTTTTTTTGAATCGTAGACATCAATACTAAACAAAAAAAGGGGGAAAATGCGGTTGGTACTCTTTACGCTTATTTCCCCTGCCCTGCCCAAATTCCCCATTTCTTTTTCTTCTCATTTAGTTCGGTTTCCTCAGCTCTTTCTGTCCCGTTCATCTTTATCGTTTTTTTGTTTTTTTTGTTAGGTTATCTTGCATCTTTTCCTTCTTTGGGTTCTTTTGCATAAGGTTTTGCTCACCGATCGGTCTCGGCTGGCTGGCTCTGAGCCTTTTCATTGGTCCAGCTAGCTTTGAGGCCTGTTGTTTAGCATGGTGTGCATCCTGGCCACCCCGTGTACTAACACCTCTGTTTCATCAGTACATTTAAGGCTGGCATGGGTGGCCAGTCATCTCGTCTGTTGTAGTTTTTGCTTGCTGTCTTCATGTGAACACGCTTATATGCATGCAGACACCTCTGCTGTGATTGGTCTCATGAGCTTCGTCGTGTTTGTGTACTTCTCCCTCCCCTTCTCTCTGTACTCATTCCTGTGCAATCTAATCTGTGAGAAGAATTATTCTCTCTAACCAACCATTGTTTGCATGTAGAGAGGGAGGGATAATGAAGCATGCATCCATTCAACCAAATCTGTGAGAAATGTGCCTCTAATTGCCTGTGCTTTCATTTCTAACCTCTTAGCACGCCGTGTCCTTTGTTTTTACCTCATATAAATACATTGAAAACTGCTGAAACTACTCACACGCACTGGATTCAAGCGATACTAACTCTCAGAAACACACATACTACTAACACCATTTTTGTGTCTGCTGATTTATTTTTTGTGCTCTAACAGTGGCACCACTAACATTGATCATGGGCTAATGTGCCGCAGACTTCCTCAGCTCACCTAAGGCATACTAGACTTTCACACCAAAACGTAAATCTAGAAGGACAAAAAAAAAAAAGAAAAGTCAAATAAGAAATAAGAATTTCCTGAAACCTGAAACAGACATGAAAATGGGTTCACATTAAATCAATAAAAAGAGAAAAGCAATAAATAAATACATAAATAAGAAGCATTAAAGACAAAAACAAAACAAAACCAAGCATCCAAATCCTTAAGAGGGGGACCAAAGCCCTGTAACAGCATTCAAGTTATATGTGAGTATAGCGTGTCCTTTCCCTGTGCTTTGTTGTCTAGGTTACAATATCCGTGGATGGAATTCTGACCACCACTGGATATACACAAGAGGACTACACCATGCTAGGCTCGGATGACTTTTTCTATGTCGGGGGTAGTCCCAGTACTGCGGATCTGCCCGGATCCCCCGTTAGCAACAACTTTATGGGCTGCCTGAAAGAGGTAAGTGCCCTGTAAATTGCTACTTAAAAAAAGTTCTTTCCACACAGAAGTCTGCTAGTAATTTACCTTCAAGTGATATTTACATTTATTAATTTACATTTTGGTAGATAAAAATATATGACCTAGTATTTAATACACAAAAATGTATTCAAAATATGTTGAATTGTACTATTGGAGTAATTTCGTTTTATAAGAAGTATGGTGAAAGTGTGGTAAATCAGCAACATTTCATGGTGAATGTTGTTTATCTGTGGACAACAATAGTTCATTCATGGCACAATGTTTCTTCCTGGTTTCCACGTCAATGCTATTTGGTCCGTTAATAACGGAGAAATATGAATGTTTCTCACTAGATCTCGCAGCAATGTTATTCCTTCTGTTGCGAGTTCCAATTTTTTTCTTTACTGAATTTCGCTGTGTAGTAACAGTGCTGCTTGATTAAGATCGGCTCGCGCTGAATTGGTCCAAACTGATAAACGGTCCGTCAACCACACAATAACAAGTTGCTCAGTTTCGTTCCGCTTACATTACATTTGCCATTTGATGTTGGGCAATGTTGTGGTCACGTCCGCATCTCTTACATTATAAGCGCTTGCCACGCATCGCCTACATTTGAAATAACGAAATTTTGGTCGGCATGAAAAATGGTCCAACGAACCGTTCGTTAAAAAATGCGTACCAAAAACCAAACCGAAAGCCTCGTTCCAAATGGTTCAATACAAATACTTGTATCATTAGACCCCTAATATACATGTGTATATATATTGAATGAAAAATGAGAGATGCGTCCTTGCAGCTAACTTCTCCCAAACATTTTTACAGTTGTGTCTGTGTGTGTGTTAGGAATATAGTCTGTATTGGCTGATTGTTTAAAAAAAAGTTGATTAATCCTGATTATATCCATTCAATCAAAAGGGAGCAGAAAAACCGACAATCAGACTGACAAATGTGTGAAGAAAATGTCTGTTTTGTTGAATTTAAGGCTGTGGAAGTTAATGGGACAATAACATCATAAAACAAAGAAAACACAAACAAAAAAAAAGCGATGTTAAAGCAGGCTCTATTTGACCCTATGTAGCACCAAGCTCACCAAGTTCAAGCCAGGGTTGCCAGGCTCGCATTTACTCTATACACCAAACATTTGTAGCACCTCCCATCCAGTAATCACAAAGAGCATTGTGCTTTTTTAATTCTGATAAAAATGAAGAAGTCTCAGCTTTCAAATTCTGTCCATTTTATCACGAAATGAATATGTTGAATGAATGTATAGTGGATCAGTTCAAGCGGCAGCGCAATTCTTTGCTTCCACTTAAATATAAGTTATACAATAACATGCTACATTTCGGTAAGACCGTGTGTTCACTCTGGTGAGGGCTCGATTTGAGATGGGAAAATGTCTAAGGAGATTTAAACAAAAACACTGGATGAATTTTTGTCATTATATGATGGTTGTGTACAGGCACTGCCAACACACATTTCAGTACATTCAACTTGTAAAAGTGCATGTACTTTCACATTTAAAAGATTCCATGAGGTTCCATGAGCGTCCACAAATCTTTCCACGGAGTCATTGGCAAGGTGGCGAGAGCGAATTTTGCAGAAGAACCCATAGAGAGTCAATACAACAGCTTTTGATCAACCAACAACCACTTAATGTTGTATTTACCTCAGGGAAGTTATGTAATGTTCACAGTTCATTAGTTAGTTACAGTTGTGTTAAAATAAACAGCAGTACATTAATAAGTATGTTATTTTTACAGGAACTATAATGTAAATGTCTAATGTTGACATTTTTCTCTTCAAACCCTACAAGATTAAATCACCAACAACAACTTTGGATGAACAAACTACTGTACATTCCACAGTTCCTGTAAAATATTGGGGTTTGCTTCAGAAACAGCATTTTTAATGTCACCCCGCAAGTTTCCAATGTAGTTGAGGTCAGGGATTTCAGCAGGCAACCAAGGAAACCAAGATGTTTCTCGCTTACTCGTGTGTTTGGGGTCGTTGTCTTGTTGAAAGACCTATTTCAGGGGCATTTCCTTTTCGGCATAGGGCAACAATCTCTTCAAGTATTTTAATGTATTCAGTCAATGATCCCTGGTTTGAGATAAATGGGTCCAACACCATAGTATGAAAAACATCCTCATACCATAATCTTTGCGCCACCATGCTTCACTGTCTTCACAGTGTACTGTGACTTGAATTCAGCACCCTGGGGTTGCCTGATGTACTGTCGATAACCACTAGACCCGAAAATAACAATTTTATTCTCATCAGTCCACAGAAAGTTACGCCATTTCGCCAATCGACTTGTTCCTTGGCAAATTTTAACCATTTTTTCCAACAATGGTGCCTTACTGAGACATCTTGGTGTTAGTTTAGCTTCTAACATAGCCGTCTAATAGCTGTTAAAACACTGCCCTTACGTCTAGGCTAAAACAAGGCAAAATTTGGGCTACATCTAACCATAGCCCAAGCCCAAGAATAGATGCACAGTCTACGCATAAAACATGTCAAAGAAATGAAACCAAAAATATTGTAAGCACTGTTGAGTTTGCTTACAGTGCTGGTCAGATTTTTTTGCCCCCTTGGTAAATACACTCAAAGATGGCTGTAAAAAAACAAATATGCATTGTTAATCCTTTTGATATTTAAAAAAATATATATGCAAAAATCTAACCTTTTATTTGAAGTAAAATAATTGAAAGTGGGGAGATAATCAGATTATGAAAAAGATGTTTTTCTTCAAAACACGTTGGGAAGAATTATTTCCCCCCTTTTATTAAATACTTTTTGCAACCTCCTTTTTCCAAGATAACAGCTCTGAGTCGTCTCCTATAATGCCTGATGAGTTTCGAGAACACCTGACAAGAGATCGGATACCATTCATCCAAACAGAATCAAGATGTCCAGACCTCTAGCAGAAAATTAGGCCCACAGCATTAAAGATACAGCAGAGTATTTCATTTTACATATGGGGTACTTTTTTTATCCCTGTATAAACCAAACCCATCTTAAGTGTTTGCCACCAAAAAAGCATTTTTTTTTCATCTGATCATAGAACAAAACAAAAAAAATAGCTTTTTGGCAGCAAATTCTTAAAATGGGTTTGGTTCATACAGGGATAAAAATGAAATACTCTGTATCTTTAATGCTGTGGGCCTAATTTTCTGCTGGAGGTCCTGGACATCTTGTTCAGATGCATGGCGTCATGATTCGATTAAATACCAACAGATAAAAAAACTGACAGCCTGTGTTAGAAATCTAATAATTGGCCGTGTGGTTGGATCTTCTAACAGGAAAGTGATTCAAAAACAAACATCAAAATAAAAAATAATAATAAAAAAAAATTAGTCACTGAGCACAAAACCAAGCATCTGCAATGGCCATCCCAATCCCCAGACCTGAACCCTATAGATACTGAGTGGGCTGAACTGAAGAGAAGAAAGGCCAACATGGATCTGGGAATCTGAAGGATCTGGAAGAGATTCTGTATGGATGAATGGTCTTTCATCTCTTGTCAGGTGTTCTACAAACTCATCAAGAATTATAGAAGAAGACTCAGAGCTGTTATCTTGGAAAAAGGAGATGTTCAGATGGCCCATTTTCTTAGTAATTCAGAAGGAAATGTATTTTATAAAAATGTTTTAAACATTTGCTTCCCTTTTTCATAAAAAAAGAACAAATAATGACCCCTTTTTAAATTAAACTCAACACTGCGATTATTTTAAACACACCCCTTTTAATGAATGACTTGGAACAAACAAATTACTTGGAACAAACAGTATGGCAAACTGTATATGTCAATACAGCATTCACATACATGTCTGCTGTTTTTATCATTTGTATTAGTTACTTTTTATATATTTTTATGGATGTCAGCATTGTGCTTATGTGTGCTGTCTCTGACCTATGAAAACACATAACGCCAACAACTGAAGGAATTATTTATTAGTCGCCACGGACTCGGGAGCCGAAACACAGCAGCAGAGTTGAAATGCATTCACTAATTAACATTGCTGATGAGGTTTCCTCACATCTGAAGACTGTTCATTTTAAAATGGGTCACAGATCGTCAACAGTGACAGAACTAACAAATAAACAAGAGTGCGACAAATTGGATAAATAAGTAAATAATACATTTACGTTCATGTGGAAATTAAAAGCCAGTCTAATTAAATACATTAGAATCATTCAGTTCCCAGCAATATTTGATAGATCTGTGCGGCAGATCACCAGTCCACTACCTCACATGCTCTTGAATGTGATCGTAAAACTCCTGAGAGGTAAACGGTAGAGAACATGTTGTCTCATCCATCAGCTTCCATCTTACATGTTAGACTCGCATCCCTGTGGAATGGGATGTCCTCTGATACGCCAGCTGGTGAAGTAAAGAGCTGTTCTAACTGCCAGGAAGTCAGATATGTGTTTGGTCTTATGAACAGAAATAAAATGCCTGCCATTTTTGTTTTTCTATATATATATATATATATATATATATATGAAGAGTTCAGATGCAAAAGCCTCTAAATGCCATTTGAAATTTTCTTCTAAAATGATAATTTTTATCAAGCTTATATATTTAAGTTCAGTAATTTCACTTAAATAGCAATGAATATTACCTATTAATTGTCATTTAAGTGAAATTACTGAACTTAAATATACAAGTTTGATAAAAATGGTCATTTTAGAAGAAAATTTCAAATGGCATTTAGAGGCTTTTGCATCTGAACTCTTCATATATATATAGAAAAAAATGCATATTTAGCTAACTTCAGTATGCTAGTGAAGAGCAGTTAAATTGAGTTGATTGCGATTTATTAATGAAACAGGGGGACAATGATGGTGCTTTCATCTAAGTGTGAAGAGCATTTTAGAAATCTATATAACCCTTTTCCACTATAAATAAACTTTTATTATTATGTACATTGGGAAGATGTTAAAAGTTATTCATGGAACTATTGATGCCAAGAAATAACATTTTTTTTATTTCGCTGTACAAGCAGGTGGGTATAAGTTAATATCTTAGTAAAAACCTTAAGTAATATTGACAAACTCATTTGAATGCCTATAATCTCTTGTTTCCATATTTGGTGAATGATTCCATATTTGGTGAACTTCCTGTTTTCGGTCAAAGTATACAGTAATTAATTGTCGAGTTCACATGTGCGATCAAACCTAATCCGTGTGTTTGACATCTGATTAGGATAAACTATCCATTTGAGATGATATTCTCAGAACACTACACAGCACCATCATCGGCTGACAGTCTGAGTCTCCACTGTTGCTTGGTTACCAATGATTGCACAAATTTGACAATTAACTACTGGTTTAAAATTTGCCCCATTAAGTCAACAGTAAGCAAATTTTAAAAAGACGATTGAAGAATCACCAATTTTTGTCATTGTTCTCTGTGGACAGCACTCCAAATTTACAAAAAAAAAAAATAAAAAATAAGGCCTCAATGTTAAAATTGACCAGAGTTCTCCTTTAACATGTTAAGGTGCGATATCTCTTGGTGATTCATTCATTATTAGTGACCCGCAATTAGTGACAATTGCTCAGTGGCAATTGTCAAAAAATTATTAAAAATTATTGGCAATTATTAAAAAAATAATGTTGGTGAATAGGTTAGTCACAAAGTTTAACAATCAAAACCTACAGAAAGGCACATTAAAATATTTCTCATACATAATCTATCATCAAAAGATTCCAGCCTAAAGAGACTGATACATGTCAGAAAAAATAAAAAAATAAAAATCAGAAATTAATATTTTACATTTAATTAACATTTTGTTTATTATTTATTAACATTTTATAACATTTTATTTAATAGTTCATTTTTTAAAATTAATATATTAGTTTGGTTTAAAATAAAATATCTATTTTCATGCAAATTTCCATTAAGATTACCTTTGCTGCCATCAAACACTCTCTTAAATCTTATAAAACACTGCTCATAATAAATATTCATTTTTTTTATACTTTACATTATAATGTTTTAATGCTTAAAGTCATTTAGCATTTTAAATTATTGAATGTAGCTTTAGTTCAGAGTTTTATTGTTAATAAAAAATAAATTAAAAAGCAATATAGTTTTAATTTTGGTGGCTCTTCGGTTATTAATTGTAGCATGACAATAATCTGTATTTGGTATAATCTGTAATAATCTAATTTGGATGGTCCCTTTAACACATTCAGTTGACTATAAGTAACGTTGCACCTACATCTCTACTAACACTCAGTAGAGTGTAGTAGTGTATTAGTAGACTGGTAGGGTTAGGTATAGAATAAGTTGACATGTAGTTGCAATGTTACTTATAGTCAGTAGACTGTCTGTTGGAGGAGCATCACAATAAAGAGTTGGCAGATAATAAGCAGGCAGTCTACTAACACTCTAATGTTGCACTTATTGTCAACAGAATGTTTAAAAGGGACAATCAAAATAAAGTATTGGCATTTCATTTTATTAATGTATTTAGCATTGTTTTTTGCTGTCTGTCTGCAACTGAGAACAGTCCTGCGTCCAGTTTTTGAGAACCAGTGGTTTAAATATAAATCATGGTTTTAGACTGAGACATCAAATAAACAGTAATACTAGTGCCCTTCTTAATGCAAATGTAACACTTTCAATAGTCACAAACTCTTACAAGAGGCCTAAAGATGACAAAAGGTGAGATTTAGTCAAATATGTGGATGCGCTGAGCATTGAAACAGTGCAGACTCTGCACTTTCCGCCTCCAGCCTTCAGCCTTCATTTCAAAACCAATCCACTAGCAATCAATCAATGTCAAAACATGAAAGTGCAGACTCGTGTAAGCTGTGGTCTTCTGCCACGTGTAGGCGTTGGGTGTCTCTTGTCTGTGCTTTAGTGCTATCATTTCCACAGATTAGCAGCAGGCCTGAGGTCATTGACCTGTGTTATCAAACACTCTAGTGCTTTGAACTCATGAACGGGAACTCATATTAAGAGGATTCTGAATGGATCCTCATCTTGGTTCATTCACAAGCTTTACTGGCATTAAAAGAACAACTATGCGTAGGTGGTACTGGGGACCTTTTAACATTTTATTTTGTCATTATTTTGCTTTGCAAAGGTCATATTTAATATTTTCAAGATGTGCAATATGAGTGTGTGTGGGGTACATTGAGGACCTTTAGGTGTGTGTTTGTTATCGTGCGCGAGTAGTTATTTATGCCGAGGTTGATTTATTGAGGCATTTAGAGCTGGGTGCACAAGAAGCCCATTCATCATTAGTGCATTAGTTTTAATGCGTCCCACCTCTCAGGGGCATTTGGTCAGTGCTTTCCAGCCTCCTGATGGTTCAGATCAGGTGGCACAGACAGATGTGTCGTCCTCCACCTGCTGTCCCTGCTCCTAACCTCTCATCTGTAATGCGCTCTTCTCCGGCGGCCATGTTGTGCAGTGTTTTATCACAGATCGCTAGTGTTTTTCCTCCCGTGTGAGTTTATGAAGCGAGGAGGAGGAGGGGGGTTCACTCCTGTGGCACGTTAATGGCTAGAAAGGCTCTTGTGCCTCCCTGTGATTGGCATTTCTGAAGCATCATCAATAAGCTTTTATTGCATCCGCATACCATTATCTTCTTCCTGGCAAGGGCTCAAATGAAATCGAAACTGAATTAAAAGAGGGTTATAGTGAACACTTCACAGTCTGGTGCTCGGGTTTATTTCACCGGGTTTCGATAGAGAGAAAGTGTTGTGCCCCACATTCTGAGAGGGCAGAAAATGTTCTGCGATTTGATGCTATTTATATTGAGTAGTAAAATGACACCGGGAAGTTTGAGTGATTAGATACGAGGGATTCACACTTTTGTAGTGCCTTCTTTGTGAGCCGGTTATTCCTAAATTCCTTAAAAACCTTATTACCTTTTCTTTTACTTCTTTGGAAATGAGACATTATTACCAGTCACCCTGAGACCTTCAAAATTATACTAAACAATCCTTAAAGATTATCACATTCACATTAAAACCATTTAAATTCTTGTGTGAGTGATCACTGCAAGAGTGTGTGTGTGTGTGCGTGTGTGAGTTCAAGCAAGGTCCTTTTGTCTTCAGAGAAACCTGGTCAGATTGATTCCATCAACCAGTTTCAGTTTTCCAGTCTTACAGTGTGCATGACAAAATTTCCTTGACAAATGTTTGAAAGAGGTTTAGCCTCTGTCACAAAAATGTCATCCAAATTAGAACTGAAGTGACATTTATTTGCTTTAAATCTATAAAAAATGTATTTTTTTACTTAAAGTATTGTGCCATTAGTTTTAATCACTGCAAAGGAGAATCGATACCAAAGGAGATTGATGGCTATTGGTTTCTGTCAAAGCATGCACCTGAAAAAGATAAATAACCAACCATTAACTTCTCAAGTTTTTAGTATTACTTCAGTATGTCATTGAGTCTGCTTGTGCTTAACAGGTGAAAGATAATGAAATATTGGTTTCACATTTAGCTAAAATATTGAATGAGTTTCAACAATAGCTTGTTTTCACGTGACGTCACGCCACTGCGTTGCCATGGCGCAGATGGAGGGCAAGAAGTGATTTCTATATTTTGGAAGCACTATAACACACTCAAAATGCCTATGTTTTGCGTCGTTTATGATTGCTCAAATCGATCAAACGACAAGGAGTTTTTATCGTGTGACAAAAGTTGTTGTTCATAAGGGGGGAAAATACAAGAAATTGACAGAAAAACACCGGGAAAAATGCCTTGCAAACGGGAGGAGCCGAATGGGAAAATGCCTGTGTGTGTGTGTGTGCAGTGATCACTTCGTCAAATGTGAGTTAATACATTATTTATGTGGCTTATAATTACATTATTCAGGTGTTTAAATACGCTTATGTGGCTGTTTGTGTAACGTACCAGTTTCCGAACTTTGTAAAGTCAAAGTTTGTCTGTAAGACGAGTTAGTTGCTGATATCTACAGCCTCGATGGCAGGCAAATCTCTGAATTCAGTTGAAAATCGATCCTCTTCATAACGTAAGGATCACGTCCAACATATGTTTCGATTTTCTGTTTATATATTTCTCTTGTAATAGCGTCTAAAGTAGTATAGTACGGATTTTCCTCCATCTCGTCCATTGCGCTCTTCACTCCTTGCCCTCCATCTGCATTCCGCGCGTCAACACAATCACATGACTGCAAACCACCTATTAACGAGTGGAGGAAGGATTTTTTTTATTATTATTATTTTAAATATTGCATGTAAATATAATTCAAATGGCATTGAAATAATACTAACAAATTATATTTACCGGCAGCACCGATCAGAGACTAGAGCTTGTGTTAGTGCGTCTTGTGGACTTTATTAATAGTGGAACAGAGTTTAAGAATATTAACGTGATTTCTGCTAGTTATAATAAACAGTAACATAATGTGATATAAAGTCTAAGTTTTTTTCTCACTGGAATTCTGTATTTTTCTCTTCACATAAAGGTTGTGTACAAGAACAATGATGTAAGGCTCGAACTATCTCGGCTGGCCAAGCTAGGCGACCCCAAAATGAAGGTGAGCGGTGTGGTGGCCTTCAAATGTGAAAATGTGGCTACCCTAGATCCTGTCACCTTCGAGACACCAGAGTCATTCATTACCCTTGACAAGTGGACTGCCAAAAAAGCCGGTTCCATCTCCTTTGACTTCCGCACCACTGAGCCCAACGGCCTGCTCCTCTTCAGCCACGGAAAACCCAAACCGCAGCAGCAGAAAGACCCTAAGAGCCCCAAAACCTTGAAGGTGGATTTCTTCGCCATAGAGATGCTGGATGGCCACCTTTACCTTCTGCTCGACATGGGCTCGGGCACCACCAAGACCCGTGCCGTCAACAAAAAAGTCAACGACGGAGAATGGTACCACGTGGACTTCCAGAGGGACGGAAGATCAGGTAGATCAGGCTCTGTGTCTTAATCTTACAGCTGTTCCTTCATTCTGCTGATGCATTTTTGATGTATTCAATGTATGGTTAGATGTTGGCTGGTATTCAAGGCCTTCAAAAATATTGACATAACTGAGACAGCAGTGTTCTCTCACGCTCGCGTGAACACAGCCGTAACCGTGCCTTCCGGAGCGCACTGTCAGGCAGGCATTTGAATATGAACAGGACCCGCAGTCTTTCCTGTCTTCCTCCTCCTTTCGAGCTCTGTCTTCTCCACCGGAGTTGCCATGGAAACCAGATTTGGTTTCCCAAAGGAGAGAGCAAGCTCTGCCAAGCAAAGACATTCATCCCTAACTCTCCCACTATCCCCCTTTTTATCTCATGTCAATGCTGTTTGCCTGGAGTCGAAAGAACGGCCTTTGGTACTCATTCGTTTTCTCATTTCTGTGAAAAAGTGAGAAAAGGCTCTATTGATCCGTGGTTATTGCGATTCTCTCATCTTCTCTTTCCGGATATAGAAATGCCAGTAGCCTGCATTAGTTCTGATACTGCGAGATTAAATGGTGAAAGTTATAAGGAGAAAATTAAATAGCTTTTGAAGCAATTATGAAATCACATTTCTAAAGCAAGGGTGTTATTTTTGTTTCATGCCAATACAGTATTCAATTGGGATTGGATGCGGTTTCGTTAAGAGAGCTGGTCTTTTTTTTTTTTTTTTTTTTCTCCACGGTTTTAAATTGTATTTTTCATCAAATCATCGTTTTCAATCACGGGGCTCGGTTTGATCTGATTCTCCGGGCTTTATCGTCGCACAATCCACTAGGCGTCATTGTGAGTTCAGGCACATTTTAAAAGAGAGAATAAACCTTTTCTCTTAGTGGCATTTCATGTGAATCTGAAACGCCATTGACAGATGGGGCCTTGCATTTCAGGCCTGCAGAATAAGCTGTGTCACTCTCCCGCCTGCGTGAATAGGCTGCCTACGCAAGCCTTTTGATCATATATGGGCAGCCGTCCTGATTCAGGGTGCGCGCGTGTGTGGGCATGGTGGTGTTTTTGCGTGCATGTATGCAAACATGTACATTTGTGCCTTTGCTTAAGCATCTATTAATGAGAACGTACATTTGTACACGTATATGTGTGTCAGGGCCGTTTTTGTGCCGTTTTGACAAAAAATGTTGGATGAGAGAATAATCAACAATTCAGAGATTCAGAAAAATGAGATCACTTATAGTGGATAAACCACTCATTTTTTCTAAAGTGACTGTCCTGCAGTCAGCAAGGCCACAAATTGGCCTTAATGAATGGGTCAAAATGGTGGAAATGGACAGGCTAAGTACAGAGGAAACACACCCACTCAGATATCACCACTTTCGGTCACTTCTGAATTGAAACGAACTGGAAGTGATGATCTATGAGTGCGGTTTTAGTGACCATTCAGCTGAGTTAAATGAAAGCTGCACGTCCGCACATTTTCCAGACATTACTGTAAACCTGCGGTGCTTATTTTTTTAAGTTAAACCAACAATATTTTTTTACAGTGCAGTGGACTTGTTGACTAATGGTCCAAAAAGAATGTGTTTACTGATTATTAGTAATAACAGCTAAACATCAGTTACCAGTAACAAGCTACAGTACATGAAATAATCTAAAAATGTTAAAAATCATGATGATATTGTAATGTGATGGTTTTAAAAAGGCAATAAATAGTATGGGTGTGGATTGAATACATTATTTCTTTCTGTATATGTATTTCTGTAATTTAGTAGAATTTATTATTAATTTTTGAAGCTATTTTTGTGCCTTTTTGACTGCTGAATAATATATTTGACTTCAAGCGTGTCACGTAAAAGTAGTATTCTAATATAATGCATACAAACAATTATAGTATGTATTGTTTGTTGGTAATGTAAGGTACATGCCATTCCAAAAACATTTCAAGCAAAAACCATGTAAACATCAAATGAAATTAGAACATGAATTCACATTGGACTAAAAAACCAAATGGGACTTTGCTTCCCTTTTCAGAAATCCACTCTACTCCACTAATGTGTGTGTATTTGTGCGTGTGTACAAAAAGTAATGCTGGGCCCAGCATTAGGCCGTGCTATGTAATCACTGAGCAGAGTGAATGGAAGTCGAGATGATGGAGAATGCTCATTACTGATGACCCGGGGGAGATGTTTGGCTGCTGTTTAGGGGTACATTCGCCAAGTGCGCAACACAGGACAAGATAATGTGTGAGTGTGTGTGTGTGTGCACATGAGTGTGGGAGGGGGATGCGAGTGCGAGAGGAGGAGAAATAGTGCCGCTATGCCTCATCAAATCCATACAGACTTATTACAGGCTTAGAGGAAAATGAAATTCTTATTTACCAACACTGTTAGCATGTTACAAGTGGCGTCTCTGGAGTAATGGATCAAGTGGAATAGAACAGAAAGCACTATTTTTCCATATTCGTTGAAACACTTGGCAGGGAATGAGTTATATGGAGCATAATTCTAATTTACTGTGCCACCATGTCTGGCCGTTTAATATTTCTCCCTATTCTTTGGGTGTGCCTGTGAATAATGAGTCAGATACAAGAGGGCGTAATCAGTCTATGGAATCACATTTAATCTCAAAGAGAATTTTTCTCCCTCTCGAGGTATGTGACGCAACTCTAAGCTCAGGCCCAGAGCTCTACATCACAGACCGGAAAGCATAGCAGAACGTTACTGCAGCCATTCATGCAATTCCCACAACAGCCATTAATGATGAAAATAAATCACAGATCTGAGAACAAGATTTGTACTTACTGAAGCTCCTGCTTTGTTTCTGTGATCTATTCACAGATGATTTATACTGAAACTCATACATTTCAGCCAATGCTTATTTAGATTTCTTGAGGAATTCCAAGTTAGCATTTACAGACTGACTTAAAGGATAAGTTCACTTCAGAATTAAAATTTCCTGATAATTTACTCACCCCCAGGTCATCCAAGATGTTCATGTCTTTCTTTCTTCAGTCGAAAAGAAATTAATGTTTTTGAGAAAAACATTCCTGGATTTTTCTCCATATGGTGGATTTCAATGGGGTACAATGGTTTGAAGGTCCAAATTGCAGGTTCAATGCAGCTTTAAAGGGCTTTACATGATCCCAGCCGAGGAATAAGGGTCTTATCTAGCAAAACAATCTGTCATTTTCTAAAAAAAATAAAATAAACATTTACATATGTATTGCACTAGCACTGCGATGCGCCATTCAGATTATGTAGTTTTACCTAGATACTGTAAGTTTTTTTGAAAATGTAAAAATGCAGAAAGTTTTCTGTGATGGCTAGGTTTAGGGTTAGGGGATAGAAAAAAAAAACATATATGGAAATGCCCCATAAAACATGAGTGTGTTACATATATAAAAAAACATGAGGATAAGCAGTTGATGACAGAATTTTCTTTTTTGGGTAAAATGTCCCTTCAACATGTTGTATACGCCTACAGTACCACCTCCAGCTGACCCCTCGATTATAGTCACACGAATTATGCCTTTATAACAGAAGCTGCGTTTTTGTCACTAAAGAAAGAAGGTTTTGGCACTGAAAGTGCGGCATCTTTAATTCTAAGCTGCCTTTTATTGAGTTTGGACTAGTGTTGGACACTAATAAACAGGATTCAGCAGTGGCCAGCGCTTTGCGTTAATCCCTGCATGTTCTCTCCTATCTTGCCAGTAATGGCTTTTCTTTTGTAACTGCCTTCAAGGCGTGAATAATGGCAGTGCACAGTGGTGGAAAATGAGAAGGAAAATTCTGAATTGCAGCCTGCGTGTAAATGCCTGTTTGTAGGAGTCGCCAGGAAAACAATGAGGGTGATTATAGAACTCGTGAAAGTGTTTTAACATTATTAGAGTGAATGAAAGGCTCGCCTCACCCGAGAGCACTGTGTTTTCGCACTTTATATTAACCACTGTTGTAAAAGCGGTGTTTAGACATAAACCATAAAACAGGAGGGCGGACAGAAACCTGCTTTGAAAGGGTTCACAAATAATTTGTTAGAAATGAGTCAGTCACAACCAATCAATTAGATATGAATAGGCCTGAGTGTTCATTCTGTTATATGCCCTTTTGATAGTGATGACTATCCGGTGAATCTGGTACATGTTGTCTGCTGTTGCTATGGAGACTGCTTTTTGAATCTTTATCTTTGTATAAGGGCTTGCACTGTCATATAAAGACAGCCCCAAAACAAATGATAATAGAGTGGTGCAGGTATGACATCACTTTATAGACCAACCGACAGTAAGCATCACACTGGTTCCCTTGAGAAAACCCAATAGGATTAATCTCTTTACAGCCTCTGTAGTACCATTTAGCCTAGCAACTGCCTTTTTCAAGACACATAACAGCTTAAATTAATCATGAGAGTGTTATTACTGATGCATTTTATCTCATAGAATAAAACATGAATGTGTCTTGAGCTTTGGTTCACCACACTCCTTATATCAGCTATTTAACCAAAATCCCATTGACTTTAGGACGATGGAACCGGACGTGCTAAAATGCTAAATTGCTTCTGCGTTTTAGCCTACGAGGTGATGTCATACGGATACCCAATTTCCAAAAGTATGTAAAATGTAAATAGTACTTTATACATCCAGTAAAGGTTCTGTTATTATATTATATTATATTATTTTATAGTTTATTATATTATACATCATTATATTATATTATACATCAAATGGGAGTAATATACAATTATTTTGAATTTTATGTAAATGATCTATCTATTCCAGTAACTTGAATCCATGAAGTAAGTGCGTCTACCAAGAAATATAATAACAAGAAATTATGCAAAAGACTTATTGTGACAAGGGCCCACATTTTGTCCCAGGCTTCCTTTTTTTTCCCGCACCAATATTGTTCATAACTCATACCTTTGCTATTGACATTTACATCAAGATGATTTGATCATCCGCAGACTGATTTTTATACTCGTCACACACCTACAAATGCAAAACTGACAAATCAATGCTAAAGGCGCTGTTCTGACAAATGGTGACAAAGTGTTGCACTGGAATCATCCTTCACAATTTCAAGCTTAAGCATGAATATACAGTAGCGACATCATTTCAGATTTACTTTGAGGAGACTGAAACCGAGAGTTTTCGTCTACACGTTTTGTGCTCTGAAAGCAAAGGAGCTTTTATTTAGAGGGGAAAGAATGAAGGATAATTTCAACAGCCTTAAAGAGTTTCATTTGCATAGTCCATAATTTGCATATATAATTCCTCATTAAAACTGAATCAGACTTTTTAGAAGTTGCATCAAGTTAACGCAATTAAATTTGCTCCTTGTGCTTTTGTGACAGGCACCATTTCCGTCAACTCGATTCGGACTCCCTACAACGCTCCCGGTGAGAGTGAGATCCTGGACTTGGATGACATACTCTACCTGGGCGGCCTGCCAGAGGACCGCGCCGGTCTGATCTTCCCCACGGAGGTATGGACCGCTCTCCTTAACTACGGCTATGTGGGCTGTGTGCGAGATCTGTTCATGGACGGCCAGAGCAAGGACATCCGGCGGATAGCGGAGGCCCAGAGGGCAGTCGGGGTGAAGCCGTCCTGCTCTAAGGAACCTCCCAAACAGTGTCTAAGCAACCCCTGCCTTAACAGCGGCACCTGCAGAGAGGGCTGGAACCGATATGTGTGCGACTGCTCAGGGACGGGCTATCTAGGGCGCTCCTGTGAGAGAGGTGAGTGCCAGTATTTTGCATGTGGAGTCTATAGTTTGGTATTGCATTGTGTCACTTAAAGGAGTAGTTCACTTTTCAAAAAAAAAAAAATTGCTGATAATTTACTCACCCCCATGTTATCCAAGATGTCCATGTCTTTCTTTCTTCAGTCAAAAATAAATTAAGGGTTTTGATGAAAACATTCCAGGACCTTTCTCCATATAATGCACTTCAGTGGGAACCAAACGGTTCAAAGTCCTAAATACACTTTCAGTGCAAACTGTTCAAATGGCTTTAAATGATTCCAGGCGATGAATAAGGGTCTTATCAAGCGAAATGATCGGCCATTTAAAAAAAAAAAAACAACAACAAAGTTTAAGTTTTATAAGCTCAAATACTCGCCTTGCTCTGTACTGCGATATAATAATGTTCAAAATATCGGTTATCGGTCTATTTGATCTGTAATAAACGGTATCGGTATCGACCCTGAAAGTCACATATCGGTCAACCCCTAGTACACGCATTCTTTCTCCCGTGATGTGTAAAGACGTGGCTCTCATTCATAGATGTTCTGTCCTATGTTGTGTAGGATAGGGTGACATTCACCACTTTGTTGCCTCAGCCTTAGCATAGAAAAATATCTCTCTTTGTCAGCTCATCCTTGACAGTGCAGCTGAGCTGACGTTACTGTTACCGTGGTAATTGTGTTTCTCTTCAGTCCATGTCATCTTCAGAGAAAGCCACTCAAGCATGTATTATGTTTTTGCCTTTTGTCTTCATCCCTAGCAGAATTTTAATTCTGTTATTTTTCCAGATGAACAAAGCGACCAGCGTTCATCCCCTGCCTGTTAAAAAGGGAGTCAGCAAGAGTTCTAAGTCCACATCCAGTTAAGCATTTCCACCCCTCATAGATGCCTCCTTATATTCTGGCAGGCCTCCGTGAAGTGCTTTAAGCAATAGTGGCTAATTCTTTAATGGAAGAGCATCTCTCTTAAGCTTGTTGCTGTTGTCTGGACGGTGATATCACCCTGCAGCAAAGCCGCTACTGTGGGAAAATAACAATCAATTATATGCGCATTGTTGAAGCTCTACGCAGGAATTATGCAAGTGATTCGGTCAATTAACCCATCAAAGACGGGTTGCTTTGTCATCATCCAAGCAAAATTCACCACAAACAGCCATCAGATAGAGAATGGTGCAGTCTGGTGCAATTTATAGGGTGTTGCCGGCTTCCTCCAGATGCACATTTATAAGATTCCAGTCACAGAAAACAGCTTTTTGTGCAATGCTAAAATGGAGGAAAGATGAGAGAGAGAGAGAGAGAGAGAGAGAGAGAGAGAGAGAGAGAGAGAGAGAGAGAGAGAGAGAGAGAGAGAGAGAGAGAGAGAGAGAGAGAGAGAGAGAGAGAGAGAGAGAGAGAGAGAGGCGACAGTGTTAATCTTGTCAGCAAATTTTATAATGGATATGACAAAGATGTTAACTGACAATAATTAAGCTATTTTAATCTAAATATGCTTAAAATGTGATGAGGCAAAGATAACCTAATAAAGTCAAATGGTTTTAGAAGAAAATCAATGCAGAAAGAATGTATTTTAATGATCTAATTACAGCATGTTGGGATTAATCTGCTTCAACTGAAAGCTCTGAACACTGGTGTAAAAACATGTCCACTTGTCCAGTGTATATACTGTATATATACACAAGATACTATAACAACTGCACAGGTAGTAAAGCTAATAGAGCTCACTGATCAGCTTCTGAAAGGTAGCTATTACTTTATAATACTCTAGAATACTTATTCTAATTTTTTAGTGCTCTGTTCACATAAGTGAAGTGTAATTCACACAGTGCTAGCCAGGAGGGTAGCTGACACGTTTAAGAAATGGGTCACCGTAGGGACCACTGTTAAGGCCACCCAGTCTAATAACAACTCCTACGAGAGGTAATAGACCTGGCACCGGGCGATTCGCCTCGCCTGGTGCCGGAGGGGTGATGGAGGAACCCACGAGGTTAACCGTTCATTGGGGAACCAACGGAGCAAAAAGACGCACATATCCGGCCCATGGGGCGGGAATGGCGTAGCAAGCCGGCATGACCTAGTTCCTCGCACTACTGGCCGTAGCGAGTACACGGGAGGCAAAATGTTCATCATAGAGGCTATAGAATCTAGCAAACGTGTTAGGTGGCGCCCAGCCCGCAGCTCTACAGATGTCTTTCAGCGAGGCACCCTGCGCCAGAGCCTATGAGGAGGCGAGTGCGCCGTCAACCTTGGTGGCCAAGGCACGTCCTGGGACTCTTAAGCCTGGAATGAGTCCCAAAGTTTGGGAGTCTTCCCAGTGGGAAGAACACCAATCGACAGGTCAGACTTCAACACATAGAGGTGCCTCGTAGAGGGGGCTCTAGCGGAAGTGATGGTGTGTAACACAGCCTGTGGTAGGCAGTTGAGCACTGTCTGGACGCACTCCTCTGTGAGGTGCGCAGTCTGACTGACCGTGTCCAACTCCGTACTGAGATAGAGATCCTTTTTGTGGGGTAGAGTTTTCTCTTGTCCCAGTTGACCTGAAGCCCCAAACAGCTGATGTGCTGAAGCACAAAGTCTCTGTGTTCGCACAACAGATCTCGTGAGTGAGTTATTATAAGCCAGTCGTCAAGATAGCAGAGGATGTGAACACCATGTTCTCTCATGGGAACAATGGCCGCCTCCATGACTTTCGTGAAGACGCGGGGCAACAGAGCCAAGCTGAAGGGTAGGACCTTGTACTGATATGCCCGACCCTCGAACACAAACCGAAGAAATGGTCTGTGTCAAGGAAGAATCAATACATGAAAGTACGTGTCCTTCAGGTTGATTGCTGCAAACTGGATGCACTCGAAGATGCGCCACTCCATGAGCGTTTTGAACGGGCATTTATACACGCAATGCAAGGGGCACGGAATGCAAGTACTGCATGCCGATGTTCATCAGCTCGTTTTAATTCACTTGAAGGCAATTGGTCTCCCTAGCAAGATCCTAATTCATTGGAAACTCTTCCGACGAGACGTAGGAGTTCCCAAACGAAAGGGAACTCATTGCATTTTATTTTTTAATTTGATATAATTATATTTAATTAAATATCTAAGATAATTCTATTATATACTGCATATTTCAGTGAGGGTAAAATAGAATAATTAAAGGAATAAAAGTAAAAAAAATAAATTGAAAGGAATTTTATTTTATCCTGGTCTACTAAAATAAATCAAGGTTGTTTTTATATTTTATTTCATTAGATAAGTATATTTAATTTAAAATTATTATATGATAATTCTACTATTTACTGTATGTTCAGAGTAAAATGGGGAAAATGAATGACATGACAAAAATGTCTGAAATGAAGTTTTTTTTTTAAACAGTCAACTTAAATGAATTGATTTGTAAAATGATTTTTATATCAAGTCCCATTTATTTAAATTGCGTTTTATACCATACATTTTTTTTCAAAGCATCTTTACAGTGGTATGATTCAATGATGATTCAGTGATACAAACAGAATTAAGGTGAGCAACAAAAACATTAAAATTATGCAAAAAAAAAAGTTCCTGTAGAGTGTGGTTATGTTCACAGTTGGCCCTGCCCAGCTGTGTGAGGTGAAATAAACTCAGTGCATAAATCCATAACCATCCAGCTGCTCTCAGTGCTTGACTTACTTAAACAAAGCATCAAAGAAAAACAAACGCCCTAGAATAACATCTGCCCTAATTTCCTTTTCTATCACTCCAAGGGTCCTAATGGGCACTTACAGTGACTAAACTTAGCACGCAGAGTAGAGTGGACATCTTTAGAGTTTTTACCCTACAGCACTCGTTTTGTTTAGAGAGGCGATAGGATGTGCTACAAGCGGGATCAAACAGCCGAGCCTTAATAGACTTCACTTTTATTTCCCTCAGCCACACCTGCTTGATTGGACGGTTGGCAGGTCGTTCATGTTGATTCCCAAGTCGGTATTTGTTTCATTGCCTGCGCCGCTGCGCGCTTTTAGACTTCATGAGGTGTCGTGTTGCGTGCAGAAAAATTGTAACATGCATTTACGGTGAAGGTTCCATCGGCATGCAGGAACTCACCACAAGCAAACCTGAATAATGTATGATGCCTCTGAGCCAACTCATCCTGTTTATCATGATTGTTGAACATACATTTCCCTAATCCCTGTTGCAACTATAGCTCCTGTGCGCTGCAGTATTCTGGTGGGGAGTGCCTGCGGCTGCACCATGTGATTACTGACTCTCCGGATGTCACCTAGCGAGCTACATTTACAAAACAGCGCAATTCAGGGAGTGTGTATTCAGATTAAGGCAGATTAGGTCTTCTGCATGATCAAATGCACTTTGACATTTAAAGCACTCATGCAGGTGGTGATGCAAGTCTAAGTCTGGCTTGTGTCATTTCCCAATCCTGTTCTCCTTTTACTACACCATTTCCAGTTATTTTTATGCTATCACTATGAATAAAATGACAAAAAAGCCAAAAATTAATTAGAAAAATGGCTGTAAATTGACACTATTGTAGAGCGTGCTTCAAATGGAAGAAATAAAAAGCTAAATGGCACTTATTGCATGTTATGACATATTGCATGTCATCTCCAATTAAAATGTTAGTAAATAGCCTTAGCAAGTCCATGTTATTCTAAAAATAAAATGTTTGCAGTAATATCTTTTGTTTACGTTTTTCTTTTCTTTTTTCTATGTGAATTTTGCTGTATGCGATAGATTATTAACTAAAACCATAAAAACAATGGTAACACTTAACCAAATAAGTTAGATTTTTAAGTACAATCAACTTAAATTTGAATTAAACTGACTTTAAAAAAAATGAGTTGAATCTTGTATGAAAAGATTGCAATTGCTGAACTTATTTTAATGAGTTAAAGCAATGAACAAACAGCATGTCATTATAACTTGTATAACTTTTTTTTTTTCAATGCTGCAGATCTACAGATCAACCCAGTCATTAGATTATTAGTAGTTAGTTGACAAAGTTACATAGTAGAATGATTGAAGTGGACTATCAGGAAAAAAAAAAAACCCAAAACATGTGCATTGCTTAAAATAAATAAATATTAACTGAAATAAAATCAAATATATATATATATATATATATATGATTAGACTAATCATATTAATTGATTGGCACATCTTGTAATTTATTCAGTTAAATTGTAAATGTATCGACAGCCCTGCTTTTATTTATTTATTTATTTTTATTTATTTATTTTTATCTGACAGAGAATAAGTGCTTCATGTGATATTATGTAGTAGCCTGATGGAACGGGAAAGACAGAGATGGATGAGGTATTTATTCCTGCATCTCCATTTGCGTGTGTTGGGCTGATCCTGCATATCAAAGGAGTTGGACAGCACCGAGCAATAAATGAAAGTAGCAACAGATGGAGGGGCAGATGGAGAGAGTGACCAGCCATGTACACTCCTTTCTACCTGCGGTCCTCCAGTTCCGTCTCTCTCATTACAGACCAGGAGAGCAGCAGTCTGAGGAGGTTTTGTGACTGGTCAAGGCTTGTTGCGACACGATTTCCCTTAATTGAGAGATCTGTGTCATTCGAAAAGATAAACCGAAGCCATTCTAAAGCTATAGGCAATATAATACTAAGATTTTACCTTTTTTTATTTATTTTTTTCAAATATGTATTATTATTTAAATTATTTAAATATATATATATATATATATATATATATATATATATATATATATATATATATATATATATATTAGGGCTGGGTAATGATTAATCACATCCAAAATAAAAGTTTATATAAGATTAACTTTGTCACAATATATGTTTGTGTACTGTGTATAATTATTTTGTATATGAAAATATACACACGTGCATGTATATATTTAAGAAAAATGTGTTATTAATATATAAAATATTAATATAAATCATGTATAAATATCTATACAGTATAGTCATGCAATTATTTCTTAAATATATACATGCTTGTGTGTGTATTTATATATGCAAAATAATTATACACACTACACACACATATATTATGTTAACACAAACGTTTATTTTGAATGCGATTAACTTGGTTATCAAATTGGCCATTACATCAGATATGAAATATGATGCATAAACCAATTAAGGTAAAAATCTATTGTGGAGAGAACATTTTTATTGTGCTGATATATTAATTATGCATTAAGGATTTATAACATGTTATGAGTAAAGTACATTTTAATCCAAATAATTGCAAATAATTATTCCATTTTATTCCAATAATGTTAAAAATGTCATATCCTTGACCATCCTTTCCATTCCATCAGAATGCTATTACAAACAATATGTTGAAGTTGGAGGTGACATTATAATGGAAATACTTCCGAAAATGGCACACTTTTCATTTCATGCCCGAGTAAACACCGTTGGGTATTGTTAGTAGACATATTAAACTAGTCAAGTGTGTTTTAAGAGACTTATTTTAAGCCCACCAGGTCCAAAAGTGCCTACAGTTGAAGAAACACCTTTTTTGTGTCTAAATATGTGGACAGCTGAGGTCTGTCGCTCCCATCCTCCTTCTGTTTCATCTCCATACTGTTTTCCTAGCATGTTTCTTCATTTGAAACCTCTGTGAGGCACAGAGAGCGTTGCTTCCATCTTGTCCAGATTGGATGTGATGTGTGGGCTGTCGAGCGCTACAGATGCCATACTGCTACGCTCTCCCGCTGTGTGACTGTTTGAGGAGGCAATGAGGGTCTTTCTGAACCACTGGCCATACCTCTCTTTTCATTATCCTCTCCCCTGGCGTGAGACTACTGCATTGGAGACGAGACGGGGGCTCATTTGTCAAGCTGTCATTGTTTTGAGGCTGCCTCCTCTCTGGAGCGGGTCTCAGTGGGGAGGGCTAAAGATTGGGGTTTAGGGTTAAAGGCTACAGTGGGAGCTCCTGCTCGGAGCAGGTGGGCACCTGCTTTGTGGTTGCTAAAGTCTACGTGATACTGTATTTGGAACCCTTCTCTTTTATTGATTGAAATTCTGTAATGTAGGGTGGGACTCAAAGGGGCATTCGGTAACTCTAGCCACTTATTCGCTGATTTTCACTTTTCTTGTCGCATGTTTTCTCAACAAGCTCCCCCTTCAGCTGTGGTGCGAATATTTCACAACGCAGTCGTAAATTCACTTGCGGCGCTACTTTTGTTTCTACCATAGACGCGCTCATGTGCTTTTGTTATTGTCAAATCCGGTGTGTTGAACAAATGAGTCCCAGACGCTATGTCTACCGAGGTGGGTAATACATCATACACAGTATCATTTAACATTGACTTGTACATTTTTGTATTCTGTTATAAACCATATTCCATAACAGGGGGTGGGTGGATGAATCTAGCAAACATTCCTGCTTATTGTTATTAATCTACCCCCAAAAGGAACTGTGATAAAGTTAATCTTATAATTGTACAGACAAAGCTCACATTGCAGTCTAACGTAGACAGGACATATTATTGGTTACAATCAATGTTTTACATGTTATTATAGAACAATTATAGATCATAACAGAGTCGAACAAAGTATAAACAATTTTATTGGCACAGAAACGCTGTACTTTAGCTCTCGCCATTCCATAAACGCATTCTCACCAGAACTGGTTATTTAAACATCCAAATGATTTCTAAATGGATTTATTAAGGTGAAAAAGTTGCCAAGTGCTGCTTTAATTTTGGAAACCAATTGGATAGTGAAAAGTTGAGGTTAAAAACTTGAATGGAGCTATGCTGAATTAAGTTTGATTGTGAAACATGGAGGTCCAGGTCAATGCTACAGCTTCACCAATGTACGCTACTTGGTTATGCACAACAGTTCTGCTCTGTTTTTCATTGGAACTGTTATTTTGTTGCAAATAGAGCAAACAATGTTGCCAATAGTTAGTTTAAACTGTAAGCTACACCATTAAATATTACCTTTTTTGTTTGTTGAACTGTTATAAAATCCATGTCACATTTTGCAAAATTCGGGAAAAATGCATTCTTGCTCGTTTAGAAGAAGTCACACAAGAAATGTTTCTGCATCAAAGAGAGTTTGAGTCTTAAATCAATCTCAATGCACAGGCTGTGTCTAAAATTGTTGTTTATGCTAGTAAGTACTTAAACCTCACTTTTAAAAGTATTGCACGACAGTAATGTAGCACGATTTGCTAAGACAGCATATTCTGCAGACAACCACGCTGCTTGTGTGGATGCAGTCAGTTTTGACCACAAAAGATGAGGTCATTTATATCATTTATTTGACTGTTTACGGCAAGACTATTTATCTTTTTTACAGTTTTTAAACTAAAGACGCCATTTTGCCTGTTAGAAATATATGCTCGATTATAATGTTATTATTTTTAATGGGTAGAATTAAATCAACAGCAAAAATCAGTATTTTATTTCACGAACCACCTCTGTCACCTAACGTACCAGTTTGGGAACCACTGCGTTACTATGATCAAAGAAGATAATATGTATGTTCCTACTGTACATTTGACTACCAAACAGTTATCATTTTTATTAAAGTGATTTAAATAGTTGTTCTGCTTTAAACTGCTGAGAAGCTGTTATTTGTTATACTGTAATTATTTTTGCACATAATCTATATTATAGATATATATACAATATTTGTTATCACATCACAGTTTATTCATTGTTTGGAGGACAACACTGGGAAGATATTATACACAGAACATATTTGTGGAAAAAAAGTAAATACTGTTCAAATTGGCCCTGAACATTTGACCAGTACTGCACATTGGATATATACTGTATACGCTCAAATGCACCATTACTAAGCTTTATAATCTATTGATTTCTCCCGTGGCACTAAAAGATATCATTACACATTCCTACAGGCTTCATGAATTGAGTTTAGTTACAATGACAAGCTGTTGTATGCTGGGGCTTGTTAGGTAAATCAATGTTTTGCAAGAGTTGAGACATAATACTGATGCAACATGACTACGGTACCTTTTTTAAATGGCTACATTCTCACGCGCTCTCTTTTCCTTGGGGGTTGAATGTACATCACATCACTGTTCTGATTAGTATGCACGTTGCCGTACTTGTGTTCCTGTCTTCGTCTTGTTTTCCGCTAGCTCGCTCTCTCTGTTGTGCTCTCGGGCTCGGCAATGGTGTAACAGAAACAGGATGCTGAGACAAGACAGGCATCAAAATTGCTGGAAGAGTGTGTGTCTGTGGGTGTGTGAGGAAGAGGGCAGCCTAATTGGTGATAGCCTGCAGCCTCATCATCTCCAGAGCTCCCTCACAAGCGAGTGATGTCTCTGTACTGGTTCCATGCCAGATGTTGTCCTCTGGCTGAGAGGCCGGTCTTTGCACCGAGGCAGATGTGTCCGGCCTCCATTATCGTGCTAAATTATCTAGGCAGATACACTACTGCTTTCCTCATCAGACCTATTTTGGCTTTTTTTCTGCTACCATTCTCCCTATTTTTCAAGGGAAACTCTCATACTCAGCACTTCTTTGGTTTTAAGTGTCCTGTACCCATTTTCTCGGAAATTGAGGCTAGTGTTCTGAAAACTTCTCAAAGTTACTTCACAAAGATGCCTTTTTTTACACAATACTTACCAATTACCAGTTGACAAAAACAAATGTAAATAATAACCTGTCATTTTCGACATTTATAATATTACAGAAGATTTATTTTTCAAATAAAAGCTTGTCTTTTGGGGGGAAAAATATTAAGCGCCATAACAAATTTGAACATTAATAATAAATAGAAATGTTTCGTCTTTGAATCAAATCAGCATATCTGAATGATTTCTGAAAGGATCGTGTGACACTGAAGATTGAAATAATGACTGCTGAAAATTCAGCTTTGCCATCACAGGAATTCCTTATATTTTAATATATTAAAGGGATGGTTCACCCAGAAATTAAAATCTGTTAAAATCAGTTACTCACCCTTGTTTACCCACATTTTTTTTTAAATATGATCTTATTTAATAAAAATAAATAAATAAATAAATAAATAAATAAATAAATAAATAGAAAACATTTATTTTAAACTGTAATAATATTGCACAATATTGCTGTTTACTGTATTTGTGATCACATAAGGCCTTGGTGTGCATAAGAGACTTCTTACATAAATTTTTAGACCCCAAACTATAATATAATATAATGTAATGTAATTTATATATAATTTATATATAATTTATATATAGTTCCAAATCCATTTCAGTGTCTGGATGTCATCACAAGCTGATTCTAATGCAAGCATGAGATATTATTTATCAAACAAAATTCATAGCATTCAATTCACATGTATTATTATATTTGTAAATATCAAGAGCAACTGTGTAATGTACAGTATAAAATGCTCACTATAAAATTGTCATTTGTATTTTAGTTGATTATAATGGGACTCTTTATTAAACATTATATTAGACTATCATGTCTTAATTTATTTAATATTTTATTTTTAAAATTTTTTTTATTCAGCTGAAACTTTTGAAAATGATTTTTTACAAAGTCAGAGCACGTTTAGTTTAAGATATTTTATCAAAGTGGAGAAATCTTGGTTGTGGGAAAAGTGGTGGTCTAATATTATCATGATTTATATTGTTGTAAATACTTTAAATGTATTTTAACTGTTTTTTAACATTTAAGCTGACATGGCTAAACAAACAAACAAAAACAAAATAATGGGGGTGAATGCAAGGAGTTTTGTGAATCTATTTTTGTTTCCAATTGATACCAGCCCAGGTTTAATGCAAGAAACGTGCGGAGTGATTGCAGACCTCCTTCGGTTGGCATATGTGTGTCCTCTTCTCTTTTTGGACTGTATATCTCTGATTGAGCAGCTGGTGAGATTATGCTCTGAGACCTTGACTATCTCCCATTGTAAAATGAGTTGTCTCGAGATTCGGCTCACTAAATTGAATTGCTCTATAAAATAATTGAGATACGTATAAACAGATTAAAGCAATTGACGGCGGTAAACGGCACTTCAAAAGGCCCTCAGCAGGAATACATTATGTGGTGTCTTCATAAACACTGCCTTGCAATATAACAAAGAAATAAAATGTGGTGTATAATGAGTCTTTTTTATGGCATTTATCTTCGGGTTTGACTGAGCAGTTGTGGGCTACTCTTGTGAAATGCTGTAGAGAATTTCAGTGTCTGACTGTAAAACATTTTAGTAAGCAGTCATTCATCTGTCGCCATCAGCACTGGGGTTTATGATCAGCCACGAGCTGCTGTCACTGCTCAGCACTCTCCTTTTTTTAGGGTTTCCTAAATTCTCTCTTCTCTTCTCTTCTCTCTCTCAGATGCCACCATTCTCAGTTACGATGGCAGTAAGTTCATGAAGATCCAGTTGCCAGTAGTGATGCACACAGAGGCAGAAGACGTGTCGCTGCGCTTCCGTTCCCAGCGTGCCTATGGTGTTCTCATGGCAACCACCTCCCGAAACTCAGCTGACACTCTGAGGCTGGAGCTGGACGGAGGACGTGTCCGACTCACTGTCAATCTAGGTACATCAGCCAATCGGAGTGCTAACTACACACATACACAACATAGCATGGAATCATTTGTTTTCAATTTGTTGTTGAACTATCTATTGTCTATGTTAATGAGTTTGAGTTTTACTATTCAGATTATTTTTTCCCAGTATTTCTCTTTTAATATTCAGGTAACACCCACACAATATCTTGGCTATGGGGACTTATCATTTACTTCTAATTATATGCACACTATAAACACATTATATTATATTATATTATATTATATTATATTATATTATATTATATTATATTATATTATATTATATTATATTATATTATATTATATTATATTTATATATATATTTATATTATATTTAGTGCTGGACAATGATTAATAGTGATTAATCACACACATTAATCACAAGTTTGTGTTTATATAATATATGTGTGTGTACTGTGTATAATTATTTTGTATATATAAATACACACATATGCATGTATACATATTATTTATATATACAATATTTATATTTTCATATAATATAAATTATGTATAAATATATACCTTATATACGTGCAAATATTTCTTACAGTTGTACATGCATGTGTGTGTATTTATATGTATATGCAAAATAATTATACACAGTACACACACATATATTATGTAAACACAAACTATTATTTTGAAGGCGATAAATCGCTTTTAATCATTACCCAGCACTAATTATATTATATTAATTATATTATATTATATTATTATATTATATTATATTATATTATATTATATTATATTATATTATATTATATTATATTATATTATATTATATTATATTATATTATATTATATTATATTATATTATATTATATTATATTATATTATTGTTCCCAGATTATAGATAATTATATACAGTAGACAAACTTTCTACAGACATCACACACTTTAAAATCTTTGTGTTGAAGAGAAGGATGTAGAACCTTCAACGGCCAGAGTCTGCGGCCAAGCGCTCACTCCCAGATGAGCATGCTGTAGACTTTCCCTACCAGAGAGTGCACAGTCCTTGCCACAGTACTGACACACAATAGTTCTTCATCTGCATACTGTACACTCCCCACTAGAGCGTTACACGTGTCAGGAGTACTGACAAGCCATTGTTCCGCCCAGTACGTTTCATTTACATTTCCCCAGAAGCCACTACACTTTCCTCCCTCGGTTGCACAGCTTAATATTATACAGTCTTGCTCCACTAATAAAGCACCACCTCTGCTGTTCGCAAGTTCAAGCTAGTTCACAGTAAGTAAATTTGAACATTAATCGTCTAAAGCTAAAAAGTTCCTCTGCTGAAATGTGCAGAACTCTCACTAATCTCAAATGAATGCCATCCATTCCCATCTGGCAGTGTGACATACTCTGTGCCATTTAACATGTCCACTTGCATATAGCATGTCTAAAACCTCCCAGTTGTCCCAGCAGGCTTAAACTTGCACACCTCCGCATACGAAAACAGACATGCACCCACACATACACCAATCATTTCTTATGGCCCGGTGGGTACTGCACTCGCTGTTAGGGTGGACACACGTTGCTCTCTGGCTGTTAGCGGCCACGATTTTCACTGTGGTTGACGACACGCGACGGGCTACAGCCTCATGGGAAAAAGATAGAGCTGGATTTGTGTAATGTTCTGAATTCCTCTCGGCCCTCCACTCCATCATAGCACACACTGAAGCGTGGACAGGACACTGAGCGCGAGAAATATTGATTCTCCATTCCAGAAGTACACTTTGCAAAAGACAGTAATGGGAAAGGGGGCCTCCTCACAGGATTCAAGCAGGGGTTTATATTATACAGTACCAACCAGAACAAAAGCTGTTGTGTTGTGCTGTTCGGTAAGGAGTCTCAGTGGTACTGTACTTTTTAGCATTTAAAGAACACTCACCTTGAGTGTTTTTTTTTTTTTTTTTTTTTTTTTAAAAAAACCTAAGATTTAGGTTTTAGTGTTAAGGTAGATTCACTTGGGAACATGGGGTTTGGAAAAGAAGCTGTAGGCTGAACTTCCTGAATATTAATAAGTCATATCAGGGCTCAACAATAAAGACTTTTAAGTGTGAGAGTTTTGTGCCAGTTAACAGTTTTACAAAATGTTAAGGTTAATGTAAAATAATATATTAGATGATCTCAGATGAGTTTATATATATATATATATATATATATATATATATATATATATATATATATATATATATATATATATATATATTGTTATTATTATTTATTATCGTTATTAGTTTGGAGGGACCAGCTAAAATTTTGGCAGTGAAAATAAAAAATACTGCAGAAAAAAAACAACAACTTGTTGTTGAGACCTGAATAGAATTTGTTTAAAAGCAGCATTAGTAGCATTAATAATGATCCTGTCAGGATCTTGCCTGTAGGGAAATTACCGAGAGGTGTGTTCTTTATTTTCACATGCACACAGTCAAACCTCACTCATACTGGATTTCCTTACAGCTTCACTGTGAGAACCCTCCCATACAATGTGTTATTCCTACAGTTCTTCTCACATGCAAGCAGGAAAAGTGAACCTCATGTCAAGGGCTGTGGGTTTTTTCAGAGTGTTTTTATCTACAGGAGCATTCTGAATTCAGCTCTTTTCCCAGGAGGCTAAGGCTTACTGTGGACACGCTCTGGTGCTCTGCTGCGACATAAACACACGTTTTTCCTCTCCCTCTTATCTCGCGGCCCTTTTCCTATTTCCAAATTCATCAAATATGAACCGTTCTTTAATTCGTCCGATTTTACTCATTAAAGGGACGTGTTTTTAAAAATGTGCATATGAGAGCATCAGCAGCACCATTGGCGAGGACAGGCTGTTTCTCTGGCAAGATTCTCTCTCTTTTCCTCTTCCTGTGCCGCTTTCTGAGCTAACCCAGAGAGCAAATGAATCAATTACCTCTGAATATTCAGTAGTCCTGAGACTCATATGGAACTGGCTATAATCACATTTCAATACATGCCAAATCTCCCTAATTCTAAATATATTATGGCACAGTGAAGGCATGAATATTCATTAGCGCAGGCAGCGAGTCTGTATCCACTCCACCTGGGGTTCATTATCGGCACGCAGGAGGTAGAAAAGAAAGAGTGCGTATCTGGTCAGCGAAACAGCGCCTCTCCGCTCCACTTGGTTTGCGTGTCCGTCCCCAGTTTGTTGGCGATGTGTTGTAATGGATGTCTGCAGTCATAACCTTGAAGGCTGAATTTACATCTTGTCTGTTCTCCCCCATCTAGACTGTATCAGGATAAACTGTACTACCAGTAAGTGACTCTTCCCCTCTCTTCCTCTTCTCTCTGCCTCTATGATACTGAACCAAAGCGCCCTCTGTATGTGTACTCTTCATTTGTATGTATGTGCGTGTGCGTGTGTGTGTGTGTGTGGTTTCAGAAGTGTAAAACATTGCGGTTATGAAGCCTCTGTGTTGCGGCCAGCAGGGCATTTCCAAAGTGCGAGCGAGCTGTCAGGTACGGCTAGATTTTGCCTCTGGGCTGCAGGAGCCTGAAGGCTCCCTGGCAGCCATTTTCTAGGAATGTGAGAAATGGAGCTGACTGGAATTAGAGGAGAGGCGATTACGTTTCTCACTCACAGATCACACTCCAGCTCACGCAGTTTCCAATAACCCTCGCAAAGATCATTTCCTCAGAGAGCCTCTCCTCAAATCCCTCCTCAGCCCCGAGCTTAACAGCCAATGACTGCATCTTGTTTTCCTTCCCTCGTCTTTATGTTCCTTCCTGGTCCCTGCAGAAGGAGAGCCTATCAGGAAGTGTTGGGAAGAGAAAAATGTGGCTATTTTTTGAAAGATTATTGTGTACATTGAGTATGTACTACTTACCTTGTTTTGTCCTTGTTCCATGCTCATATGACTTTCAAGGAAAAAACCCCACAAAATATTAGAATCTTCACTAGGTCTTTTCCGTATAGCATACTGTATATAGAGAGCATAGCTGTTACACTCATAAGAAAGGCATAGTTATAAAATATCAGTAGTTCATATGACGTACGATATATTTCAGTTCTTCTGAAGTCATACAATATTACAGTATGTTTAAATTAAATGATTTGCTGACCATCTTCCTCTCCAGTCAGCTGTTAAATGGAGAACTGCTGTGAGCAGATCATTGACTCAACGGTAATTCATGAATAAACCACATCAGCCGGTTAAAAGAAACCCATTTAAAAGAGCCAATTTTGCACTGATTTGGTTTTATGTTCACAGTTATTCTTTTTTTTTTTTTGTTGAGCTTAATTTGTGTGATCTGTCACAACATAAATTATTTATTGTGTTAATTATTTATGGTATATTAAATTATTTATGGCAGGGGTGAATTCAGGATAATTGGGAGAATTGACTGGGAAAAAAATACTAATTAACCCCTATAACCTTTATTAGCAACCTATTTGTGTACATATACATACCTGGCTGTCAGTCTCATAGTCACTATGAACTATCAGTAAAATAGTTTGCCAAAAAATAAAAAATAAATCGCACAGATTTCTTTAAATAAAGCAGCAGTTTGCTTAAAATATTCCTTTAACAAGAAAGAGACGTCTTGTGTTAGGAAGGTAGTGGAAGAAAAAAAAAGTGATGCAAGGAGAAAGATGGGTGTTCTCCATCTCTGCAGGCTTTGCCAATCTATTTTTTCATCTCCCTTATTAATTTTGTATTTTTTTTATTATTATTTTTTTTTGAGAACTCCAGCATACCCTGGCATTGATTCTCCGAAAGCCTCAGGGTAATTAATAGCACTTTCTGAGGTCTATTTCAAATAAATCTTTGTTTGTTTTTGTGTTTGCTTGAATCTCTTAAAGTGACTCATCGTGGAGTCTTACGTCCCCAAACTGCCATTGCTCATTCATATTCAAAGAATGAACGTAATGATCAGTTCCCTCATCATCAAACTAATACGGCTCTGCGTCCACATTTGGCCTTCAGAAATATTTGCTTCGTGCTGTTGCATAGTAACAACAGCTTATTTGTTAATTCACAGAGTTTCTCGTCCAATCAAAAGCATCCAGAGATTTCAAGGATTTTACCGTCTGATAAAGTGCTTTGTTTCTTGGTCTTACCGAGTGTATTTTGTTTGTGCGTCTTAACTGGCTTTTGTGAGCGTATTATTGTTTTGTTATTTCGTTGCAACCCTGAGCTCAGTATATTGGCTCATTTGACAATGAGGCAGTTGTCTGTGCTAACCTGGATGCCCAAGATAACAAAGCACCTGAGCTTCCTCGGGGGGCTTTGCCACATCCTTTCGTCTACTCCCTCTGCATAATGGTAGCACAACACACTCCCAGACACAGTAGTCTTGTAAACAGGCCAGTGACAAATTAGGGTGCACGTTGTTAGATTTTTTTTTTTGCCAAGAATCTGCTGTTTGTGAGACCAGGGATTGTAAAATATTTATTTTCTATTTTTTTTTTCGTCATTGGGCAAATCCAGCAGTCTTGACTCTCTTAGTGTGACATGCCTGTCCTCAAATAAGGATATCAGACCGGACGCAGACTGCCCAGTCAATGATGCATATCGTAAAATCTGTTGATGTGTCACAGTCTGTCTTGGCTTCTCTCACTTGGCTCATATCTTGCGATCTGACAAGCTGATTCGTAGCTACAAAGCATTTCCATGCACTTGATAAAATTAAGTTTGATCAAATCGATAATTCTTTTGACATTCTTTTTGTAATGTCATGTTAAAGCTGTAGGCCGGATTCACATATAGCGCCTAAAAACATGTAGAAAATGCTGGGCGCGTCACATTCTCCTTTTTTCCAATGCGCTAGGGCGGTTGCGCTCTGGTTGGTTCTTGTCACATGACCGACTGATCGCTTATGGTGCGCTTGCGGCATTCTGAAAAGTTGAGATGTTTTTATCTCGATGCGGCACGGACACGCTTGGAAAAAATGAGCACGTCACACCGCGACCGTGTTGCTTCCAGTATGAGCGCGCATACCGGACGCCTACATTTGAAATAACAAATTTGACTGCGCAAAAGATGCGATATGTGAACAGGCCCTTAGAAATGAAAATAACTGAAATCATACTGTTGTTTTTTTTTTGTTTGTTTGTTTGTTTTTGTGATTGTAGCCCGGCTTCGTCCAGCATGTGCATTACCATTCGAAACTTTAATACGATTTTATTGAAAAAAACAAAAACATTTTATTAAAAAAATAGTGAAAACAGGAATATTATGAAATATTATGACAATTTAAAACAACTGTTTTCTATTTTTAATATATTCAAATGTATAGTCAAATGTAATGTATTCCTGTAATGGCAAATCAGCATCATTACTCCAGTCATTATATCACTTCATCCTTCATAGATCAGTTTGAAATGCTGAAATATTTCTTAAGTTAAAAACACTTGTGCAGCTTTATATTTTTCTGCAAACTCTGTTATATTTTTCCAGGATTCTTCGATAAATAGAAATGAAAAACTTATTTTGTAACATTAAAATGTATTTTGCAGTGCCTCCTTGCTGAATAAAAGTGGTCATTTATTTTATTTTATTACTTTTTTATTTTTATTTATTTTATTTTATTTTTACCAACCCCGAACTTTTGAAAAGCGTATTCACATAAAATTGTCCTCAGCATTCTGCTCTTGTTCTGAAAGACAGAGGTGACTCACAGTGTGTATTTAATCCTTCAAATATTTGATTACACCTTGTGTCATATATACTTAGAGAAGACTGTAGCTCGACTACGCAATAACCTGCTGTAGCTCAATTATAACTGTCAATGTAAATGCTCAGAGAAATGGACTGCGCATAGGGGAGATTCATAAAGGATGGATTCTTGATTAAAAATGGCTAGACAGACCACAGCAGAATGGAACAGAATATGTTTATAGGTGCATTAACTTTCATGCGAAGATGGACTGTATAAATTTGAGAAGCTTATGTCATCCCCAGAATTATCTGACCCAGTCTATATTTTTAAAAATGGACATTGATCTGACATGCAGCATATCAAAAGTTGAACTATATGTTCAACTGAAAAATAGCACAGGTGAAAATGCAAGAACACATCCTGTGCCAACAAATCCTTGCAAGTCATCTAACAGAAGATCTCATGAACAAACTCAAGCCTGATTATTTAATAACACCTTGTGCAGAAGTGCATTTTCCGACGACAAGGGGACGACATTTTGATGCATTCAGAGCATCCTTTACTAGAATCAAGAGATTCATGTGAATTCAAAAGGACCTCATTTCTCTGAAACGGCCTCCTCCATAAATATGCAGAAGCGTTGCCATTTACTGAAGCGGTAGTGTTCATAAATATGCAGTGGCGATGCTCCTGTTTCATTTGTGATGCAGATAGAACGGCAGACAGGGTGAATAGCAATGCTAGCCCTCCGAGCCTGATCTCACTGTGTTTGTTTGTCTGTATTTACTGATCTTTACATGGTGTGGCTGACTGTATCTCACATTGTGTCTCACATTGTGAGTCCTATGAGAATAGTATTAGAAGGCAATTCATTTAAGGTCCCACAATCTCAGGCCTAACCTAGCCTAATTTCTGAGTGATGGAACAGATGGTCACATCATGATGCCCCCCATTCCATCACAGCCTCTGTATCCCAGTTTGCCGCAGTGATGTTCAGATCTGGGCAGGACGGATGACTTTGTTTGAACCACTGGGCATCGGACCCAAAGCTTTTTATCCCACATGATTGGCTCTTTAAATGATTTGTTGCTTCCTGATGAAGGCCCAATTTTGTCTCCGAAAGACAGCCATCGGGAGTCCCAGGGGTTCGAGTGGATACTCTGTCCTCTAACAACTCATTTGTGTACCAAATGAATGTGCTTTCACCCCAATGGGATTGAATTCTGGTGACGTTAAATAAAGTTACCAGAACATGCTCGCCTGAATCTATTCCTTAGAGGCAAACAGTTGCAGGGAGAACTGTTGAAATGGGCCAAAGCCATCAAGCACTCACCTTCACGAAGTGTCTTGCTGCTGATTACACGGGGTGTTTCGGCATTGAAAAAGCAAAACAGCTCTCGCTTGACAATGTGCGAAACACAAGGATGCCTGGAGCTGTCAGGATCCTCCACATCTCCCTCACAGTTGGGCATCTACCCACACAGTAAGGAGCCTTGGGAGATAATTATACACAACTACATATGAACAGAGAGGAAGTTGGAAAGGTGTGAATGGTCCCATGAAAACCACAGGAACCAATTCCACTTCGATAGCGAAGAAGCATGCCTGGATATTTCTGACGAGTGGTTTGTCACCCGTCGATACAGTTGGGTAAGAGGTCTCGTAAACAAATCAGAAATGGAAACGTTTCGCACGGTAGTCCCCTGCAGAGAGTTTACCTTTTAACACAACACACAGAAGAAGAGTCTGACTCTGCTGTGCGCTGCTTGTTTACATTCTGTTATTTCAATTTACAAGTCACTCTGGAAGTGGATTCAGTAAGATTTTTTTCAAGAACGTTTATCAACAGTGTCATTCATTTTGTTGAGTTTATTGCATTTTTTTCCTCACCGAGGAACTGAAATGGAAACAGTATCAGTTTGATAAATGTGGCCGTCATGGGTTTGGTGTCAGTACGATATATATATATATATATATATATATATATATAGCCTATTTATCCCCCAGTTTCACAGACAAGGCTTAAGCCTAAAGTCCCAGACTAAAATGCATCATTGAACTCTATTAACTGAAAGCAACATGTCTTAAAATATGTCAGTACCATTGTTTTGTCTCAAAATGCACAACAGTAATGTAATGTTTTTTTTTTTTTTTTTTTTTTTTTTTTCCCTAAGGCACGTTTATAAAAGCTACTTAAATGTCCTAATTATCTAATTATCCTTATCTGTGAAACCAGGCCTGAATTTCTTTAAAGACATCAGTACGTTTATTCAGCAAGGATGCATTAAATTTATCAAAATTGACAGCAGCGACATTTATAATGTCACAAAAGATTCTATTTCAAATAAATGATTTTTTTTAACTTTCTAAAAAACAAATGTTATTGTTTCCACAAAAAAATATTAAGCAGCACAACTGCTTTAAACTGACAATAATAAGAAACTTTTATTGAGCTCCAAATTATCATTAGACTGATTTCTGAATCATGTGACGGAAGACTAGAGTAATGATGCCAAAAACTCAGCTTTGCATCACAGGAATACATTTTATTTTTAAATGTATCAAAATAGACAAACAGTTCTTTTAAACTCTAATAATGAAGTAATTCACAATAGTACACTTTTACAGTAGTATTGATCAAATGAATGCAGTCTTGGAGAGCATAAAATACATTACGCATTAAAAACAGGGCATTGATGGCAGCTGTTTTCTTTTTTCCAAATTTGGCAAAGAAAAAAAAAA
The DNA here is from genome assembly GCA_038021265.1 of Cyprinella venusta. NCBI lineage: Eukaryota > Metazoa > Chordata > Actinopteri > Cypriniformes > Leuciscidae > Cyprinella > Cyprinella venusta. Next base: position 19,488,338 of record CM075877.1, read on the forward strand.
GAAAAAAAGAAACACGCGCACTCATAGGAGGTGAGAAGAAAGCCTTTCCCTTTTTGGTAAATTTAAGAAACAAGCCATGGATGGTGGCCATTTTGTTTTTTGTTTTTCAAGCACATGTAGGCTTTCATAGATTTTAAAGTCAATTCAACACTTAAAATATATGGTGATATCTGTCTTTTTCTGTGCTCAAGGACACAGCTTTTTGTTGTCTGTATCTATGTCAAAAAGACAAAATCAGGGATTCTGAGCAATGGGAGATGTATTATTTAAGCTCCCGTGGAGAAACAGAAGCAAAGGCTTTTCATGTTTGAACAGCCTGCTATTGTGCAGCCTCATCTCTATGTTTTGTTTCCTCATTAATTATCTGTGCCAGCCTTACTCTCGTTGTGTATGTGTGTGCCCGCGTGCGCTTGCATGCTTATGTGTTTATGAGCGTTGTTCTTCTTCTGACACGAAGAACAAGCCGTTGCCAATTAGGGACTCTGCCTCCCCCAGGGTGACAGTGTGTTCAACCAAGAGAGTGCTGTCACATCAGCTCATGGGTTGTTAATATGGTCTGAGTGTCAGCAGGATGAAAGATGTATATTTAGAAACCAGTGGGGTCACTATATGCTCTTGGCTAAATCAAGCTATAGGTTGAGAGCAGCATTTTGGCTAGTTAGAGGTTTGCACTTCAGGGATCCATATTTCCACCTTGGGTCTCTGACATTTAGTTGCACCGTCGAAATGGTTCGGCTGTTCGGATTTTGATGACCTTTAAATTATTTTCTATAAAAACTGCTTCATACGACAGAATGAAATGTGAGGCGTATTGGTTTAAGGTTGTAGTTTTATGTTGTGGTTATTTATCATGCCGTGATTCGAAAGTTAATGTTTTAACCTGCTCTGCACCACGAACAACAAAAAAGACAGTTTACACCTGTTGAATTATTATTTAGCAGAATATTTCCTTTTATTATCAGTAACCATAATAAATTAAACCCCTCCCACACATACGGACAGGTGCGGAGGACACAGTCAATATCAGTGTCAGAATTTTATTTTATTATAAAGGGAAGGGTCAATATTTGCCTCCTTAAATTTTTTACATTTGTTTTGTACTTTTAAATGTCTACCTACTATGCATATTTTTTTTAACACGCAGTATGCCATCTTGAACCAATTTATAATAAATATAAAGAATAAAATTATATAAATATAAAGAAATGTAAAATAAAAAAGTTTTGTGTGTGTACATAACATACTGTATTAAAAATACAAGTACTCTATCTTATATATTAATATTTTTAAATGTCTATGACATTTGTCACTTTTAACAGCATAATATATTATTTTGTATTAATTATAGGATATCCTCACTTTCTTTCTCCTATTTTTTACCATCGCATTTAAAACATCTTCTTTCTGTCACATTTGATAGCATTTTTGCCCTGGTTAATTTCTGACCCATTGTGAAAAATAGAACGATTTAGCTGTGACACATCCATGTTTTAAATTTGTTGGACGATCAAAGAGTTTCTAAAATGACTTTAGCATTGCTGATTAGTCAGTCCCAGTTGAGCTGAATTACCGTGTCCTCAATATGAAGATCGTCCTGTCTCAAAATGGCCGCCTGCGCTTGTTTCACATGGGTATCGTTCTCAGCTGGATGAGCTAGATATCAATGCATCTCATCTCTCCCAGCCTAGACGAGTGTGTGCATGTGTGTGTGTGCGCGTCTAGCCTGTGTTCTCCTGCTAGCCTTGTCCTGTCAGAGCTCTAGCCAGCCTCTGCCCACCTCTGTCTTATTTAACTCTGCCCTCTCTTTCCACCCTGGGAGATGAGAATCAAAGTGACCGGACACACGCAACCATCTGCCCCAGTTCCATGGCAACAAGCTGCCCTCCCAGACAGAGGGAGAGGCTTTTTGTCTTTGCTGCTTGCGAGTTTATCTGAACACTACTTCCTAATAAAGGCATAGCAGCCGTGGACCTTTAGCTGTCTCCCCAGCTGTCTAATCACACGCTGTCACCTTTTCACATATCCTTTGTGCTGCGATGGTCAGAGGCCTAAAAAAAGCACATGTCATGTCTTGTATATTGCCGGAGGCTTAATAGTGCTGGCCCTTAGTGTTCCCTCTCAGTGGTGGCTTTTTCTTTTTCTTAGATCTGCAGAGATACCTTTAGGTGGCATTGTTGCGCACTCTGAAACTTTACATGCTGCTGCTTTTCTTTCCCTCAGAGCTGGCTGATCTGGATTCATTGTAATTGAGAGCAGGGAGGGATAGAAAATCGATTGGGAGCCTGGCAGTTCTTTAATGGCAACTCTTTTTACCTGTTATCAAGTAAGATGGGCTGCAGGGGCCCCTGACAATGACACGCTGCCCTCTTAGCGGCTGTCTGACTGATGAGGAGAGACAACGACGTGTCAAAGAGAGCCAGAGTGGCTGAAATCACAAAGCCTGCAGGCTCCTCTTCGCACGCTCTGATCATCTAATGGAAGCTCGATTGGAGCCCGGAGGTCCGGGGGCCCCGTCGAACTCGCCGCACCACGCACGTGTTCACGGGATAAAGGGGAGGCTCTACAGCCGAGAAATTGCTTTCTCGAATAGAGTTTTCCGTCTGTGTGTTTCTTGGATGTGCTTCCTAAACCGCTCAGGAATTGTAAGGACGTGAGAAGCATATGCAGCCGAACATCACTCGACTGAAATAACAGACACAAATCGGTTTCCTCAAGGAGGGCCGTCGTAAAAACAGTTGAATGGCTCCATCTGGTGGCGGAAGTTGGATAATACGTTTGGGTTCACTTCATGTATTGTATGCTAACAAATCGTTTTGTTGTTGTTGTTGTTGTTCTCGGGGAGACCGAATTCATTACAGGGCTGGCCACAAGACCACAGGACATTCAGTAGATCTAAATGTGTGAATGTGATGTGTGACAGAATCATTTCCTCTGCTGTTTATCTATGAACCCTCTTTTCTTTTACTCTACATGGATATCAGTCACCTCTCTACACCCCCTTTTTTTAGTTTATCCCGTTTCACAACCCCTTGCTTCCTCTGTCTCTCTATCACTCTCTGTCTTTCTACCTTCTGTTAACCGCTGTGTGGGACATGTTATAGGTAAAGGTCCAGAGACCATATTTGCGGGCCAGAACTTGAATGACAACGAATGGCACACAGTTCGTGTCGTCAGAAGAGGCAAAAGTCTGAAGCTAATGGTGGATGACCTGCAGCCATCTGAAGGTACATCATATTCTCAAGTATTCTTTGAGTTTGAGAGTGAGCATCCTATGTGAGCACTTGAAGTGGATAGTTTAAAATGTGCAGAGCGTTATTGTCCGACTCTGACCCTATACGAACATATACGTCACCAATACCTTGTTTTGGATTAAAATGTTAATTATATTAACATAAAATTCAAGATTGCTATGTCAAAAAAAGAACAAAAAAAATTAAATATGACCTCTTTGCATCTCTGATAAAAAAGAAAAAAGTTTTTACTTGGACTATGAAAATATGTAAATATTTCCTGCTGTATGTATGTATAAAAAATACATACACTACCATTTCAAAAGTTTGAGGTCGATAAGATTTATTTGATGGACATTTTTTTTTTTTTTTACATTTAAAATGTAATTTATTCATGTGACAGCAAAGGGGAATTTTCAGCAGCCATTACTCCAGTCTTCAGTTTTAGTGCACAGTCTACTGTCACTTTTGATAAATGTAATGCATGCTTTATGAATTTAAAGTATTTATTTCGAAAAGTAGTGTAATTTTATATAAATATATTATAAAAAAATATGTCCTTAGGTGTATGTAAAATAAAAACAAAATTTCACCTGTGATTTCAAAATATGAAACCACAGGTATTTCATACGTATATAAATTGATTTATATAAAATAATAAATCATTTCTTTGTTGATAAACTGGGTGTAAGAGAGTCTTCTGAAAGAGCGAAGGATTGAAAGGATTGAGTGGCTCACTTTCCAATAGCCTTCCCTCAGTTCCCTCAGTTCCCTTTTGCAATTTGCCCAGTAAATGAACGTCATATGAAAAAAGTAGTGCTTTCCCACAGTGCCGTACAATCATCTTTAGTTTCTTGCTGAATTTACTAGTGTATAGTCGACACTTTGAAATATACTTGGTATTTTCTTTAATGCTGATATTTTCGGAGGCCAAACCACTGAGGGAATACATTATACTCACATAACCTTCCTGATTTTAGAGTCAAAGAGTTTTCTCTTGAGAAGCTTTAAAAGAGGTTTTTAAAATATTTAAAGACTTCTTTCTCTCCCACTGGTTTGCTGAAATATGAAGTTCACATTTTTTTTTTCCTTCAAATTCCCTAAAATACTTCAGACATTTTTACAACTCTTTATGTATTCGTGTTTCCAAGTCTCTGATGTTTGTTAAAAATTCCAATTTGCTGCAGTAGATTTAAGATGACCCACTTTGACAACACTGCGGCCCTGTCCTGAATTGCACACTTTATATGTACACGTGGTCTTGCTATGCCTTTCACGTCCCATCTGTCCACTTCATGACTGTATATACTGTATTCAGCATTACGTCACTCTTTGGGTGGTAGTTGGGACAGGGCCTGTGTTTTGACACACTACCCATTCCTGTATTAAATCTGTTTCCGATTATTCGCCTTGGTAAGGTCAAATCACGGGGGACCACACGCAGCTGGAGTTCCACAATGTGGAGACGGGCATCGTTACAGAGAAGCGGTACATGCCCGCCGTGCCCTCCAACTTCATTGGACACCTGCAGGGCCTGTCCTTCAATGGCATGTCCTACATTGACCTGTGCAAGAACGGCGACATTGACTACTGCGAATTGAACGCCATGATCGGCTACAGGAGCATCGTGGCAGATCCGGTTACCTTCAAGTCTCGTTCTAGCTATGTGACCTTGCCCACTCTGCAGGCCTATTACTCCATGCACTTGTTTTTCCAGTTTAAGACCACTTCACCAGATGGGCTTGTCTTGTACAACCGAGGAGATGGCAATGACTTTATAGTTGTAGAGCTGGTGAAAGGGTAAGGGTTCATTTTTAATGTGCCATGTTTGATACATTTAGAGCATGTGATAAGTCCTTCACTGAATGTGTTCATGACTGTTTGCATGTAGATATCTCCATTATGTATCAGACCTGGGAAATGGGGCTCATCTCATCAAGGGAAATTCCAACACACCTCTGAATGACAACCACTGGCACAATGTGATGATCTCAAGAGACACAAACAACCTTCACACAGTTAAAATAGACACCAAAATCACCACACAGACTACCATGGGAGCCAAGAACCTGGATCTGAAAGGTACTTACATTATGTTGTGTTATTTTGTAAGATGTTTTTTTTTTGTTTTTTTTTTTCCCCCAAGAAGTCTCCTATGCTCACCAAGGCTTCAGCAGCCATTAGTCCAAGCTTCAGTGTCATATGATCTTTCAGAAATCATTCTAATATGCTGATTTGGTTTGATATTTTTTTTCAGGATTCTTTGATTAACATAAAGTTTAAAAGAAAAGCATTTAAAAAAAAGATGTAATTTGTAAGATTATTAATATCTTTACTGTCACGTTTGATCAATTTAATGCATTCTTGCTGAATGAAAGTATGTGGAATAATGCTGCAGTAAACAAAAGGACCAGCAGGGGGAAGTGGTTTACCTTTTCTATGGATATTTCCAAAACATGTTCCCCTGGTAGTTGAAATGAAAAGACATTGTCAGTCAGAGCATAATATTTCCTGTCTCTACAGGTGATTTGTATGTGGGAGGTGTGGCCAAAGAGATGTATAAGGACTTGCCAAAGCTGGTGCATTCGAAAGAGGGCTTCCAGGGCTGCTTGGCATCTGTGGACCTGAACGGCCGTTTGCCAGACCTGCTGTCAGACGCACTGTCCAACGCCGGCCAGGTGGAGAGAGGATGCGAAGGTGAGGAAAACGGTATGAATGGCGCAGACACAAAGCCGGCTTTAGTGCGGTCCTTCGCTAGAGGATCTCCAATCCTTGTCTCATCTCATGCACTCCTGTTCATCCTCTCTGCTTCTTGTTCTCATCACTATCTGTTTTGTGTTTTCTTCATGCTGGGCCAGTTTTAACAGGTTTCAGGCTTCTTTTCCTCTATTGGAAACAGGTGTAGATTAGTGATGAACGATATGGACCTAGCCATGTCAAGAGATTTTGTATTTTCCCCAAGCTATAAGTGTGATGAAGCTGAATATATGAAAGTAAAGAAACTGGTTATTGGCAGTTTGTTAGTAGCATATTAATTAGGGCTATCAAAGTTAACAAGAATCTTTTTTTCATCAAAGCTCGGAAAGATATATAAGTGACATTTTTAACTAATATCTGGCTCATTTTATAAAATAATAAACATATATAAATAAACATATTTAGCAACAAACATAGTAAGCAGCATAGCTGTTTTGACCATTGATAATAATAATAAATTTTTCTTGAGTGCCAAATCAGCCTATTAGAATGATTTCTAAAGGATCATGTGACACTGAAGACAGGAGTTATGCTGAAAATTCAGCTTTGCATCACAGAAATAAAATAAAATTTAAAACTTATTCGAAAAGAAAATGGTTCATTTAAATATTAATAATATTTAATAGTATTTATTTTTTACTGCATTTTTGGTAAAAAGAAATATGCAGCCTTGGTGAGTGTAAGAAACTTCTTTTAAAAAATTCATTAATAGAATGCATCAAATCTTTTCTCAAGAAGCTTTTGCTTTCCATAGACTGCTATTATTTATTTTTAAATAAATGTCTTTTTAATAAATCTTAACTACAGTCTAACTGTAACCCAACTACTGAAAGAAAACCTATTTGTTACATTTCCAGGAACATTTTTTTTTTTTTTTTTAGAAATTTTGTTTGAAAGTATGACAAAACACACACACACACACACACACACACACACACACACACACACATAATATATATATCCATCAGAATATTGTAAACTTTGCTAAGAACCACAACATTAAAAGTGCATATAAACCTTTGATTATTATTTTTTAGTTAAAAAAAAAAAAAAACATTTTGGGGTCACATTTAGGGAATGGTCATGGCTGAAAAATGTCCTTCTGTTCAAACTAAATCTACGCTTACTGGCTTTTATCATGTCTGTTCCTGACTTTTTTTTTTTGTCATCTCTAATTCCACCTCTCTTCTTTCCTTGGGTCTCTGTCTACTTTCATTGACTTTCCTTATTTCCTCTCTCTGTTCCCTTACATTTTAACAACTTAATTTGTTATTATCACAGACATTCCAGTGCCTCTACTAACATCTTATATATTTTGTTTTGTTTTTTTCTTTTTCGTTTGGCTGACAAAAGTTGCATTGCTGAAAGCTGACTTGCAAGGTAGATAGCCATATGTGTGTCTCAACCGATGCTCCCTCCTCCCCTCCTTCAGTGTGACCGTCTGATGTCGTAGATAACCTTTAGATAACCAGCAGCCGGTCTAGTTACTCCATCACCGTAAATACAAGCACAGTCCGCGCACCTTGTATTTACAGCCCCCGCTCTTAAAATGTCTCAGAGTGTCCTGTGTCATAGTTTTCCCTCACTTACCCTTCACTTCTCTTATCATTGGAGCGTACATCTGTTCTGTGGTTTACTGGAGGCATGTGTCCCCGTTCCCTGTTTCGACAGTGCCCTCTCCTCACCCACTGCATGCAGTCTCAACTCCTTCCACACACACAAAAAAAAAAAATGCTACGGAAATAGTCTGTAAGCCTTTACTCCCGATAAAGGCCTTAAAACTAGATGGAATTTCCCAAGCGGTTAGGGAATCTCTCCCGTGAGTTTGAAGCCACGTTACTCCGCTCAGATATATAACACTTGGTTTGAGAGAATCTCGTCGGGGGAATGAGCCAACCCTCTGCTTCTCAGCCCGAGACTTTAAATGAGCTTCGCTCAGACAGATCAGGTGAGACGGGAGGAGCGGCTCTCATCTGAATCGCACCGGCGTCTGTCGTGTTGCGCTTCTCTCTCTCCTCCTCCTCCTCCTCCTCCCTGCCAGATTCGCTTCACTTCCGAGTCAAGTGGCCAAGCCGCAAATGTGCGACTGATTGGCCAAATGGCTGAGTGATGGAGAGGAGGGAGCGTTTGAGGGCCAGGGGCCTGTTTTACATGCCGGCTGAAGTAATGAGAGAAATGAGAACAGAAGTGTTTCCGCAGGCTGTAATATGCCTGGCCCGTCGCCCCGTCGCTTCGCTTCTGTAGACCGAACACATAATGAGCTGTTCCAGACGGCCCCCATTTATCTTACAGCCCCTAGTCCCCAGGGAGTGCTGCTGCTTTAAACTCACCTCAGCAATACTTGGAGCAGATGTTATTATCACACAGGGGCCTGTATTATTACTGCAGCCAATACACTGCACATTACCGCCAATGCTACTCTGTCACAGTCTCTGGTGCAGTGCTTGGATTGCACTTTAAAATCAAGTCTCCTGTCCACATGGAATGAGTAATGAGACCGATTAAAGGTGCACTCAGTGATTTTTATTTATTTATTTTGGTTTTTTACCTTGTTGTTAAAAACACTTTTACACTTAACGAAATGAATAACACTTTTTTTTTTAAATATGTTTAAAAAAAACTTTTCGTAAAGACTTTTTCTAATTTATTGACATCTACTTTACAGGTGTGAATTTGCATTTCCTTCAGTCTGAGAATTATTCATTTCACTTTTGGTGTCAAAGGGCCTTTAGAATAGAAGTTAAGTTTTTTTTCTTTCTGTTATTAAAAAGCAAGCAAGCCTAGGTGACAAAGTAACCTAATGCATTACTTTCCATAAAAAGTTACAGAGTAATGCGATTAGTTACTTTTTTAGGGAGTAACATAATACAGTAATAAAACAATACTTAAAAAAATAATAATATTAAAATTCAGCTAGGAGAGATTAAATTGATCAAAAGTTAGAGTAAAGATGTTTATAGTATTACAAAAGATTTCTATTTAAAATAAATCCTGAAAAAAAATGATCCTCCACCGAAATTTTAAGCAGCACAATTTTTTTCAATGTTGATAAAAAATGATAGCATTATTAAATATTTCTTGCTCACAAAAGCACCATATATGAGTGATTTCTAAAGGATCATGTGACACTGAAGAATTGAATGGGTGAAACTTTGCCATCACTGGACTAAATTACTTTTTGTATATATATATATATATATATATATATATATATATATATATATATATATATATATATATATATATATATATATATATTAAATAAATGCAGCCTTGGTGAACATAAGAAACTTATATCCAAAACATTAAAGGGGTGGTACAGTATAATGCCCTTTTCACACGATGTAAAATACTGATCCCCGGAGTGTGTATGTGAAGTTTTAGCTCAAAATACCCCACAGATATTTGTATATAGCATGTTAAATTTGTCACTTTTTAATGGTGAGCAAAAACACACCATTTTATGTGTGTCCCATTAAATGCAAATGAGCTGCTGCTCCTGAATTTCAAAAACTGTTAGCCTTTTATGTTCAAACCGGAGTCAGACAATGATGGAGAGACTCGACAACTTGTAGTAGCAACAGGACATTTCTGAATGGTTAGTTGATGAATTTATGTACCTTGTATGTAGTTATCTTCTAATCATTGATTAGCATATTCTGTCTTGATAATCTATAAATCATGTTCCCGGGGGCAGGGTTTTATGTAAATTCTAGGGTTTAGATGTCACTTACCCGGGACGAATGTTGTGTAGTCCCTACAAGCTGTTTGTTGTAGTCCTTAAAAAGGAATTTCTTTAAAAGCAAATATCTCCCTTTGCTTTGAACTTTGAGTGTTGTAACTTTACAGATGTTTTTTTTTTATGCTTCAACAGCAACATTACACACTAACTAAAGTTAGAAAAGTAAAATCATAATCAGCCACCCATTTTAAAAAAAGCTTTATCCATCCCCAAAATTTTAAACAGTAGTGTACATCTAAACCACTAGGTGTCAGTATAAGTCTAACACAGAAGTCACAGAGTCACAGCTAACATCATGTGTCATTGTCAACATACTCTCCAGTGTATTAATATCAAACATATACATCATTTTAAAATGTACTTTTTAATGGTCATGAAGTTCGTTGAACGCAGTACATGCTCAGCCAGTATGGGTTTTTGGATGCTGTCTTATTATCCAGTGCAACATAAACAAAATAATAAAAAAAAATACTGAGTGTACCTTACAAGCCCTGTTTTGCACAGGAATTTATTTATTGATCACCATGGTTCATAAATCTAAGATAATGACATAAAGTAAGCTAAATAAGCGCACTCATTATTATGCTACTGTATGTAATCACATGGAAATGGAAAAGATGTATTTTTTTCTTTTTTCTGTTACACATTTTTGTGCATTTTGAATAAATGTATATTGCACTTTCTTCGCCTAATTCAGATCCTAAAGAGTGTTAAAACAGAAGATTTTGTCCATAGATCTATGGAGAGAGCAGATGGGATGGTTCTGTGTGGCTGTTTCTGCTGCATTAAAAGCCTTTCTCTAGTCTGGATTTTTTGTTGTAAGGGGCCTGTTAATTTATATACTCTTCTCTTTTTTTCTGTCTGTTTGTTTCTCTCTCTCTCTCTCTCTCTCTACTCTATCATTGGTGTCTTCAGGCCCCAGCACTACCTGTCAAGAGGATTCCTGCTCCAATCAGGGTGTGTGTCTGCAGCAGTGGGAGGGCTTCAGTTGCGACTGCAGCATGACATCATTTGGAGGACCGCTCTGCAATGACCGTGAGTCTTTCACCTCTCCTGCTTTTCAACTGCTGTAGAAAAACACAATGCACTGATCCACAATCACCCAAATTAGGTGGTCAGTGGATGAGAGCACTTGTGCTGCTATTACTTATGGGATTCTTAAAACATCAGCCAGTTTGATGGCTATTATATTTTTGGAAAATGGTATTGGATGTGTGAACTGTGAAAAATAAACACGTACCAATTTATATTCAAACCTCATGCACTATACTTAACACAAAGATTAAGATCAAAAGATATGAGATTCCACCGATGCATCAGATGTGACATGTCACATTGAATTAAGATACAATCTCAGTGGCACTTAGAAAGTGAATACTAGCATACTGTGTACTGCGTACTACTGTGTACTGATTTTAAAAAGTAGATGGCTACATTGTCACAGCAAGTCCAGTTATCATCTCAAAGTAAAGAAAATGGTTATTTTGCATTTGTAAAAAATCTGTGGTGCATAACAAATTGTATACTTTTTTTTCCTTTTTAAGATAAAATCATGGCTGATATTAACTACAGTTTTTGTCACACCCAGTCTTTATTTGAAATATTTGCAACCAATATACACATTAGCAAATATAAAAGACCATCCTGTTTAATGCATACAGGAAAATGTTGATCTTACTATATATTTTGTACTGTATGTAGTGATCATACTGCACAGGAAAGTGTCTCTCAATGAAAAAATACATTTCAACATAACTGAATTAAAAGGGTATTTTTTTTATTCCAAGATAACTTATTTAAGATACAACATGAATGATATGTGGTAGTATTGACCATTGTTTCATTTACTGTTTTTAAAGGCGAAGTGTGCAGGTGAAACTTGAAAATTTTGTATAGAGTGCAAAAGTTAATTTATTTCAGTAATTCAACTTAAAAGGTGAAACTAATATATTATATAGACTCATTACATGCAAAGTGAGCTATTTCAAGCCTTTATTTGTTATAGTTCTGATGATTATGGCTTATGAAAACCCCACATTCAAAATTAAAATATTGTGAAAACGTTTTTATTAAATTTTTCGAGTTTCTCCTGTATACTGTGTAGTATTCTGTAAATAAGTTAGTATTCCTTTCCTGAACATAGTCATATTGTGCTTACTGCCAAAATATTGCAGTCTTCTGCTACACCACTAGAGGGAGTTAGTGGACGGTGCATAGCTGGGATCTGTACCAAGTTATATATCACAATGTACTACGACAAAAAATAGACTTAATACACTATTTTCATAGATATAAATTACATCTAGAGGAAACAAGTGCTCTTGGATTTGTGTGTGTGTGGGGGCATTTTTGAATGGGCTTGTTATATTGAGCTGTATCGCTGGAAGAGCATTGACTGAATTTGGTGTGAAAAGCCCCAGTGCTTGTTGCCTGTGAAAGTGCTGAGTGCCAGGAATCTGAAGCAGAGTGAAAGTCCTTGAGATGGTTTACGGAGAAGATCTATTACAGGCTCAAGCCATGCACAGCTAATCCATTCTGCGGGTTTGCCAAACTGATAAGAGCCCGCCTTTGTTCGGGAGGAAGAAACCACATAGACAGCTTGCATTACATCATCCGCATCCCTACACCTCGCTGGAATCTATTCAGTCTGTGTTTTTAGAAGAGAACGGGAGAAGGAGATAGGATCGCTTTTGCTACCTAATTAGAATTTTAAAAAGAACCCCCTCCCCCCATATATTTATATACAGTGATATTCAGATCGATAAATGGAGTAAATTTGTGGATTTTCACGTTCACATTTGTTATTGAATGTAAGCCCAATAATGATTACAGACTTAATCTTTTACTGTGCAGAGTGTGCAATTATTACAGTATATGTGCACACAATATTAATGTTCCTGCACGATCATATGCACATGCGCACACAATCACACAGGCTCATTTAGATGTGCAAGCCTAGTGATCATCAGGCCGTGAAGGCAGTGCAAAGAGAAAGCATAGTGGCAGACAGTAAAGCCTGGGTTTGAACAAAACACTCCACCTTAAGACATGCACTGCACATATTACAGATCCATCTCTAATGTTCTAATGTAAGTTCTCCCTTTCTCTCTCTCTCTCTCACACTCACACACACACACGAACAAAGAGCAGTTCCAGAATTAGCACTTGCATTCGTCGAATGCGAGTGAAAATTTAGAGTTACTCACCAGTGACTTTTATGTGCAAGTAAAACTATAATACATGGTTTGATTAAATATTTTCGCAAGAACATGGAAAAAAGTCTTCCACCCAAAAAAAAAAAAAAAAAAAAAAAAATCTTAACTAAATTATATGATCTTCATGTTTTCCTTAAAGAGTTAAATGATACTATTATTATTATTATTATTATTTGATTAATAAAATAAATATTTTATTAGAAATAATACAAAATGTATTTATCTTAATTATAATTATATAATTTCGTATCATTTTAATTTTATAATTTCATAAGAAATATTTAGGCTGGTAGTCGTAATTTCTATATTTATGCAAGGGAAAAAAACAGCTACTCCACATTTTCATAACATAAAATTATGTGATAAAAATTATGATAAATCAATTATTCATACTCATATTTTTAATAAAAATGCAGATAATATGGTTTCATAACCTGTACGAATATAAGGCAGGGAAATTGTTTGTTTCTACTTTTATTCAAGAAAAAAAAATACTAAGTATCTAATTTTCATAATCATAAATGAAGGGATGTTTAATCATTAATATTATTGTTTTTGTTTGTTTTGTTTTTTTTATATTTTTTTAAAAGGTTTCATGACCCGTAATATTAGGCTGTTATTTTGTTCGTCGCTGCAATTTATGGCAAAAGTTCAATTTGATTAGAGCATATGTCCATTAGTCTCATCAAGCATGGACACATTTCAGAGTTGTTTGTCTACTATTGACATGAGTAGTTTGGTGTGAGCTGGTTGTCAAAGAGCATTTCAGAGAACAGTAACTAGCGAGGAGAAATGGCAGGGTCTTCACTGAAAGCAAAACTGATTTTCTCCGTGTAAATACAATTAATGGCGCAGAACGCAGATAATAGGCGGACGAATTACGTGATTAAAAAATGACCACAGCTATAGAGAAAAACGTGAAGAGATAACACGATTCTCACGTGAGACATGTGATATTAAATCTGATGAATCGCGCTATTTATGCACTCGTCAGTTCTCCAACCGAACAAAATGTGTTTAAAAGACGTGCTTCATTTTTAATTAGCTTTTTGCTTATCGAAGATCTTGTTTCTTTATAAACAACATCCAATCGGTTACTGAAGCCTCATGGGTGGTGGTGGCAAAATGATTGTGGGGTATTTGTTCTCTTTTCGCATTGTGAATCATTCCTCCTCTCTTTATAAAAAGAAAGCAGCGCAGAACAACAGAAAATAATAAAATTCAACACAAAAGCTGAAGTGAAACGAGGGAAAACAGACATATCCACTTATTTCTCCCCCACTGTTTAAAATACTTGAAATCTTTTTTCCTCCACAGAATGGAAGCACCAGTATTAAAACATGCTCTACTTCCTTTGAATCTGCTTTTGAGGTCAGCTGAAAAAAGAAATGGATTGGCTCAAACATGTGACTGTTGGAGAAAAGCGAGGGTCCCCTGCTCAGAGCAACACCCAGACTTCACCGTTAGGTGGCAGCCTTGTAAACAGAAAATTAAACACGTTCTCATTTTTGCAGGCGGGGTTTGCATATGCTTTTGCATATGCTTTTAATATTGCTGAGAACGATTAGCTCACTATGAATGCGGCATACTGTTACCAAATTGTTTGATAAACCTCTGGAGATGTGATGTGATGTTTCATTATGTACATCACTGGGTATTGCTAAAGTCACAGTGATAAAATTATCTTCCAAATGGAGCAGTTTGGGCTCCTGCTGGAGTCTGTCTTTGAGCCCCTGGCGAGGCGGCTCTGATCACCCTGCTTTGTCAACTTTAATTATACAGTGCTAACAATGCTCAAAGCTGTGAGGAGGGAGAAGCAATGATCTCCTTGTGCGAGAGGAGATGACACCGTGTCACTTTTATAGCGTGCGTCTTCACACTCCAGCTGGAGTCTCAATGGAGTCTCTGTGGAGAAGCACACCTTCAGACCTCTTCGCACAATTTGGGGTGCTTATTAGGGAAAAGGGTGAACCTGACACATTCACCATAGATGTTAGTTAAGTATGTTCTTTTGTTTTGTTTTATTTGTTAGTGAAAAACTCACACTTACAAAACAGATGGTAACAAAACAGAGGTTTTGACGGATAGAAGGTTTTGACTTGACTAGATTGGATATTCATATAGACCAGTGGTTCTCAACTAGTGGATTTTGACCCGTCATGCACAGCATGGTTAAAAAAAAAACAATGCTAAATTCTAACCATATGATTGTGCAAAGTTGATTAAGGTCGTTCTAAACCTCTGTGATTTTCTTTTTTCTGTGGAACATGAAGAATGATTTAAAAATTGTGTTTTTTTGTCCTTTCAATGAAGCCAGTGGGATTCAGCATTGTTGACTTTAAATGACAAAATAACTTTTATTGACAAAAACGGTTTCATTTAAATATCTTCTTTTCTGTTCCACAGAAGAAATAGTCATAATTAATTAGGACTATGGTTTGGAATTACATGAGGGTGAATAAATGATGACAGAAATTCTATATGTTTGTGTTAAACGTACCTTTAAGAAAACGTGCCTGCGTTTTTGTTGTTGTTGATGTCAAAGCCTGGGCGTCCATCTTTATCAGTATTTCGACTTCTCATACATGCCACTTGGTACCAACTAGACAAATTAGGCATATGGCAACATAATCAGGTTGCCTGACTTGCCCCCGTTTTCCAAAACTGTAAAATTTGATCAATTTCACCACCAAATTAAGGTTATGAAGCAAAATCAGTTGAGAACTATTGTGCTAGTTTAATTGAAAACAATAGGTCAAACTATAAAACACTTAGATTTAGATAAAAAATTAGATCTTAAGCCTTTCTTAAGGTGTAGCCTGGAAGCATCTTGCAAGTAAGGAAAGACTGTTATTGAATCAAGACAGACGCTGTCCGTGGTGCTGAAATGCACCCAATGACTGTCCTTCCAGTAAGAGAACTCATTCAGCTACACAATGGCCAAAGAGAAAGGCGTATATCAAGCTTTGACATTAGTTTGTGAAGGAAGAGGGAGCCCACACTCTCTGAATTCTAGCTGGGCTCTCTTCGAGCCACCCCTCTGTCAAGGAGAAACGAAGACAGGAAGAGAGAAACGACGATTAGGAGGACGAGACACGAGACCCCCCCTTTCCACAGCTGCACGCGCCTCCCTGATGATCGAGGGGGAGGGAGAGAGAAAAAGAGGGGGAGGAAAACTCAGCAGAGCCTCACCGTTCTCTGTTTCCCCTTCTCTACATTCAGAGGGTCTTTGCTTAGGAACGCTTCCGCTACAGAGGCGCCGTGAGAAGTAAGAGAAGAGGAAGGACTTTCTTCTTGCTGACATTTTCAGAAACTCTGACCACCCTTTTCACATGAGGACCACTTGACTACTCTTGCCCTTTCTTGGTACTCTCTTTCTGTTCTCCTTTTGTGTGACTGCTAAGGTTTCCTCTGAGGCAGTGCGGACTGAGCTAGGCAGCCAGCAGCAGCTCTTGTGTGGTGTGTGTGAGAGAGTGTGTTTGTCGTTTGGGGAGGGGGAGAGGCACTCTGTATTGAGTTAAATGCTGCAGCGGCGATCTCGTCTTGTGTGTGCCATCGCTTCTGGTAGTCTCCCTGCTCGTCTCCACGAGGATAACGTGTGATGTTCACTGGATACAGCTGGGATTCAGGCGATAGAGTGCACTGGGAAAGTCCAGGACTGCTGGGAGGTCTGTAGCAAAGGCTGCTCGCTCTTTTCTCCCTCTTCTCCAACACACCATTACGCCTACCTTCCTGGAGTACTGGATCGGATTCCGTGGTTTCTTTTCTTTTTCTCCCACAGGATTTTGTGCTTTTGAATACCATGAAGAGAGGAATTTAATCCCGGATCATTATCTGAAGTTTACCTCTTCTGTTACGCTCTTTTTTTTGAATCCATACCTCGGAGAACTCTGCGGAAGTGCCCTCTCCATGTGGATCCAGCATTCCCATCCCTCTCCATCAGTGATTGGGGCTGTTGCGTGGTCAGGATCCGAGGCTTGAGCAGGACATGGGTCGCCAGGTGGTTTGAGGACGCCCCTCTTTAAAGTCCTTGCACTCCGGTAGCATGCTGCGTCTGTGGCCCGGCGGGGCTCCTGCTGGTCTTGCTTCCACCCTGCTCCGCATCAACCTACGCCTGGCTCTCTGGCTGCCACCGCTGACTTTGGGGTCAGCCCTGGCTCTGGCAGAGGGGCCCGGGGAGCTCTACGTCCCTCAACATATGCCTCATCACCTCGTGCCTGCTGCCAGATCCCACGCCCCCCTGCGGGCAGGACATGGTGCGTAGCTTATTCGACTGCCACATTCACCCTGTCACTGCTGTGCCATTCGGTAACCTTTCATTCCTAGAGCCTCTGCTTTCTGTCTTGTCGAGATTCCTGCATAAGAAGCAGTATCATGCTCTTGTAATCTCATGGTAATAGCTGGAGGTCTATGAGTGTGCTTGTGCAATTATGTGGTCAGGATGCAAATGCGGTCTTTAAGAGGTGTTTGTGAACATTATGCAGATGCATTATGCAGAGTACAAATGTTGAGAGCATAATGCTGGCTGCACCACAATCACTTAGCGACCAGCGATTCAGCCTCTGGTACGCTGACTATGCTCGAATACATGTGTGTGTTTCTAGGGGGCTGTGTTTATATAAACACCGGGGCCACATCCTTAACCTCTCCTGTTTGAAAGGTCTCATCCAAATGACTTAAGCTGACCTTTGACGTGATGAAATTATATTCAAATTACATCGTGGTCACTGTACAGCGTGTGTGTGTGTATTTAATTCAGCGAACCAGCCAAATTGAATGTATTAGGTCTAGAAGGGACAGTGGACAAGCTCTTAATGCGAATACTAGACCCCAAGGCCATCCAGCGATTTCTACATTGGTGCATCCCCCACGCTTCCTTTGAAACACTATTACTTCTACATTACTGTTAAATCCCACAGGCCACTACTCCTGAGACCGGTATACTGTATAAATTGAACACCTTCTGCTTTATTGCACCAGATTTTTTTCCCCCCTCTCAGTTTGTGTTGTAATGTCTCGTTGCGGCTGGGCTGTTTAAAACTATCAGGGCGATTTCCACGCTATGTGTGCAGAGGGGCTTGAGCTGTCAGTGTGTGATCCACTGCACTTATATAACGAGACCTGGCTGCCTCTCAGCATTATCCTCACAGATTATGGTTTGATAAAAAAAAAACACACTATTGAATAGAGGCAAGAGGAAGTGAGCGGAAGCTTGTGAAGTGAGACGAGTCATTTATCATCCTTCTGAAAGGCTCTTAGTTTTTCTTCTTTACCTCCTTGCCTCTCTCCCTATCACTCTTTCCTTCTGTCTTTGTCATATTCTTATTTTCTCTGTATGTGTGTGTGTGTGTGTGTGTGTGTGACACAGCTGGCGTCTCTAATGGCAGGGTGTGCTGAGATCACAGAGCCCCGCTGCTCATATGCGTCCCCCCAGGCAGCGAGGCAGCGCATCAGGGTCCATTGCTTCTGTGTCCGCCCCCCACCCGGCCGAGCTAATCTAAACCTCTCTAACCTCCGGACTCCTTTTGCCCGGGAATATTCGTCGACATTGTTCACAACTGAGCGTAATTCACAAGCTCTGATAATAATAAACTGAAACCCAAGCCGCTTCCAGCTATGTGTCTGCTATGCTATTTACAGCACCAGCGAACACCTCCTCAGCCAAACTGCAAATCTTTTCAGCCCTACCTGCTTCCAGCCCTGTTTTAGTATGCCGCGACAAGGAGTTTGAAAACAGCACGAGTTCTGTTGTTGCAGCAAAATTACCATTTAAAAACCATTAACAGTAGGTTATGTGGAGTGCAGGAAAGTGTGTGCGTGCGCCCTTGTCTGTGTGCACCAGTAAATGTGCCCTCTCTCCCACTGAAATGATTGGACGGGAGCTGAAAATGAAATCAGAAACCGAGGCAAATTATCAGAAGTTACCCTGGGCTCCAGCACAGTGTTTTTAAAGTCAAACCCAACCCCCTTTTTTTCATTTTGCTGCAGTCTTGCACTTTTATCTCCCCTTTCCACCACAGTTACACTGACAGATATAACACAAGCTACATTTAGATGGAGTTATAGAGTAGAAGAATGCTGCACTCTCTCACACCTACAGAAAAAAAAGAATAATCGTATGTAACTCGCAGTGTAAAAATCGAACAGTGTAGGTTCGACATCACTCCCCCTCATTCTTTAAAAAAACAAGTTTGTGTGCCTGCATATGTTTATTAATGAGCTAGTATGCTGCCTCTCTCTTCTCCAATCTCCATCACTGCAAATCTGTGTAGGGTTGGAGTAAGCGAGCTGATGGGGCTGAGTAATCTCCCTCGATCTTTCGCTCCCGTCTTTTATGTCAGCTTTGGTTTGAGATGCCCGAATTGCTGTAATGAAAGGATGATGTGGATTTGCTGGTGAATGGTGATGTGCTTGGTTAAATATGATACTCCTAGAGGCTGAGAATTCAAAGCGTAGGATGTCCTGACTAAGAGGAAGATAGAGGGAATTAAAAGAGGCAAAGGGATGAGCAGAGTGGTCAAAGACTACATGCACTTGACAGTGATATTCCAGCGGGAACAATAGAGCATCTCCAAACACAGTGAGACAGTGAGTGACTGCACAGGGCTGCAAGCTGCAGTCTATAGTGGGTGCATTGTGTGTGTGTGTGTGCGAGTTTATATGAGAAAGACATATCATCCCCTTGATAGTATGGAGGTGATTGATTCTTTAAATGCTATACTCTCTCCTAGGAGAATCTGTTGAAAGAGAGGGAGAGATAGAAGGAACAATAGCAGGGGTGTGTAATCTAAACCCAGTCAAGCCAAACCTCCGGAGAGATTTCTCATTATGTCACTGTAGCTCACACATGGGGCTCAGGGAGGCTTAGACTGGACGTACTGGTGCACACACACACACACACACACACACACCTGCAAAGATTATTACACATGCTTCCGTCTAATAAAAGAGATATTTGTGAATTCATCCCTCAATGTCGACACAGAACTTTCTTTCTTCATTTTTTTCTTAGTTGCTTTAATTTCCTTGCTTCTTTCCCTCTTCCTTCCTTACTTCCTTCCTTCTTTCTTTCCCTCTTCCTTCCTTCCTTCCTTCCTTCCTTCCTTCCTTCCTTCCTTCCTTCCTTCCTTCCTTCCTTCCTTCCTTCCTTCTTTTACTAATCACTAATTAATCTCTACTAATTTCTTTCTTTCTTTCTTTCTTTCTTTCTTTCTTTCTTTCTTTCTTTCTTTCTTTCTTTCTTTCTTTCTTTCTTTCGTTCTTTCTTTCTTTCTTTCTTTCTTTCTTTCTTTCTTTCTTTCTTTCTTTCTTTCTTTCTTTCTTTCTTTCTTTCTTTCTTTCTTTCTTTCTTTCTTTCTTTCTTTCTTTCTTTCTTTCTTTCTTTCTTTCTTTCTTTCTTTCTTTCTTTCTTTCTTTCTTTCTTTCTTTCTTTCTTTCTTTCTTTCTTTCTTTCTTTCTTTCTTTCTTTCTTTCTCCAATTAATTCATTCTCTGCTTACATTCATTCAGTTCATTTGTCCATCCCTTCCTTCCTTCCTTCCTTCCTTCCTTCCTTCCTTCCTTCCTTCCTTCCTTCCTTCCTTCCTTCCTTCCTTCCATTTCTCTGCTTCCTCCTTCCTGCATTCCTTCCTTCCATTTCTCTTCTTCTTACTTCCTGCCTTCTTTTCTTCCTTTCCTCCTTCATTCCTTTCCTCTTAATTTGTCTTTCCTTCTCTTTCCTAAACTTTTTACTTAATTTTTCTCCCTTTTTTTTGTCATGCCAGCTTGTAAAATGCAAATCATACACAGAGATCAACGCATCTGTATACACTCACCGGAGAATGGACACGCTCACACACCCTCAGCTTAAGCCTCATTGTCTCCTAAACCCCCTGGAGGTGCTCAGGAGCCGAAAGCTCGTTATAAAAACACAAAGCAAATCAAAACAACATCCACTAAAGTGCCACAGCAGACAGGCTTTCAGCCAGCACAGCACTGACCGCTCTTTCTCAGCTCTGTTCTAATTGGCCCTGGAAAGGTCAGCAAGAGAAATACCAGAGCTCTACCACGACCACAAACCCCAGTGCTCCCTGCGTCTTTCACTCTTCGTGGTCTCTTTTCACGTGCGAACTGCTGGTTTTTCTCCAGCCAGGCCTCATTGTATTGAATAATTCTACGAAGCAGCATAGAGCCAGCTGCGGCAAATATCCTCAAAGGTAAATTGTATTGTCGTAATGTGCTGTATGATGCGCTGCTCTCCAGATTTGTAGAAAATTCAGTTTGTGCCAGGCTATTGTCCTTGAATTGCATTGCTCAAAACATGAACTAATTCAGCAGACTTTACATTTCACAATGGGTTTTATTGTTTTATTAGATCTGATTCATTCAGCCCCCTCAGGTCTGACAATAAAAACTGAAGAGAGTATTAAAGGAAGGAAAGGAAAATGTTTTGACAGTGCCAATGATGCATGTAAAAATCAAACCCATGAGGCGTGCTGGAACTGAACAGTATTAGAACGGACCGTGTAGACTCTCGACAGCGTCCCGAGGCAGCCACCCACCATAGAGCCTAAACTCTCGCAACCAGAGACTGAAGGATTCCTTAACAAACAGACAATAAAACCAATGCGCTGCGCTAGACCCGTCATAAACGCAACGTCTCGTCTTAAAACCTGCGTCTTAAGTTGATTCCTGGTGAGGGAGGGAGAAACCGCAGTCAGATTTATGAATGTTCCTTTCCTGCTGTTTCTGCTGATGATAACGTCCAGTTTAACCGCTTCAAACACACATATGCAAAGATACACACATTCGTCTACACATCCATACGCTCTTAGGTTGGCCAGCGTTCCGCTCGAGCTGTTGCCTGTAATTACCCAGTTGGTGTGGAGCTCTGTGGTGTCAGTCTGGTAATTGGAGCTGCAGTAATTCACTTTTTAATTGCCTGTTTATTATTGCAGAAGCCTCGGTTTTGTAGTTGCAGCACAGCTCACACTGAATGTTTAATAAACAAATACAATGTCACAGACTCATATTTCACGTAAACATTATAATTGCTTCACATAAAAAACCATCAACACACTCACTCTCGCCCACACACCTATTCTTTTCAGCATAATGGAACAAAAATAAATACCACATACCTGTTAAAAAAAAAATCACAATGGCGTCCAAACATCTGAGACCACATTGAATATCTAGGATTTGTTTCTTTTAAATTAAAAAAATACAACGAAATAAGAAATGTATGTTTAACTTTTTTAATGTTATATGGAGTAGTAGAGACCCCCATTGTAAAGCTTTTACAAGATGATAATAGATTTGAATAATCTCATGAATAAGTCACTTGCAATGCTCTTGAAACTCATGAAGGTTACAGTACAGCATGTCATTTTTAGTCGTTTGGAGTGTTACTTTTAGATTTTTGTACACTTCTCTATGTGGGGTCTTCACTTTGCCTTCTGTTTATTTTGACAGTATTTTCATACCAGTGGGGTGCATGTGTATTTGTGTGTACAGAACTCTGTCTGTGTGTGTGTGTGTGTGCGCGCCACGTGTTTGCCCACCGGGTGAATGGCTCCAACCCTGCAGAGTTTGACTGATGTTCCTTATTCTAGCATGCAAGTAGGAGGTGGGCAACCCAACACAATGCTCCGTAATTTTAGACCAAACTGCCAGGGTCCTCACAATATGTCTGTTCTCTGGAAACCGGCATCCAGGGACAAGGAGAATAGAGTGGGAGCTCAATTCATTCCCCATTCCGAGACAAGAGCACAATGTTTTGTGTTTCTGAATCGTTTATTGATGGAAAGTCAGCTCAGTGCAGCTTACTGTATAAATATTGTGTTTTCCACAGTATGATTTGCTGCTTATAAGCCCCCAAGACAATGAAGGTATTGGGTGTCATTTTACATTTAAACATGGGTCCGAGAAATCAGATGATGAAGTTTGAATTGTTCCTTCCCCATAACTTTTTTACACATATAATTATTATTTGAAGAAGGGTGGAGGGGATTAGGAAATGACACAAAATGCTGATTCATAATGAATGAACTCATTATGCCTCAATGTGTCAGTGCACATATGTTAACCATTAAAAGCAACTTTTGCTGTCTTATGCAAATAGAGAGTCTTAGGCGTAGGTCATCCAAAAATTAAAGTTCTGAAATGTAATCGCCCTCATGAGCCCCTTTTCCACCAAAGCATTTTGAGAGCCGGTTCGGAGCCGGTGCCCGCACGCGAACCAGTTCTTTGTGTTTCGACAGCCAAAGAACCGGTTCGCGGCCGCGAGAACTGGTTCCAAAGCGGCACCAACTCTTTGCTGGACTAGAACCGTTCTTTTAGCATGTCATGTTTACGTCGGGGGCTGGGGCGGGTTTTAATGCGTTCGAAACATATTTTCTGACCATCGCAAATGGTCGAAACCGCATCGAAACTGCAGAAACAAGCAAGCGTTTTTATTTATTTATTTTTTTTAAACATAAGCAAAGAAGAAAACAATCGCGATTGAACAAATAAATGGAAAGACAAAAAAGACACAAGACAGGGGTACATAACTTATCAGAAAAGATTACATATCAAACGAAAAGTTTAAAAGACTTACATATTTCAATTGTTTTTAAAGTTTTCTTGGTACACGAGTTAGAGATAATCCCAAAGCAATGTACTTGCAAGCAACGTAAACAGTGACGTAACGACGTCGATCCCTGAGCGCTCTAGTCAGTGGAAGAGCAAACAGGTTCTGAACGGGTTCGCAAGTTGAACCAGCTCCGAACCAACTTTGAACCAGCACCAGTTCCGAACCAGTTCTTTTTTCGGTGGAAAAGGGGTAATGTTGTTCCGAACTTGTATGCTTGCAACGGGTACGGGTTAATAAATGATGATACATGCATGGGAACGTCTGCAGCCTTGTGCAAATAAAGAGACTTTAAGGGATAATTTACAGAAAAATGAAACTTCTGCCATTATTTTGTCACCTTCATGTTTTTCCAGACCTGTATGCTAACAGCTAATAAATGATGACAGAATTTTCATTTTTGGCTGAACCATCCCTTTAAGCAAAGATAGCATTTTAGCTAGTGTAGCGTAGAGAGCGATCCGTACCGAGACTCCGAGAAGCTGGCAGAAGAAGAAGCTGGTACGTAATTTAATTTCTCCAGCACATAAAGGAGATTACGGCTATGATTGGATTCCAGAGGGCCAGGTAATATCTATCTCATTAGAACAGCTCTCCCAAGCATTCACACACTGCTCTTCTATGGGACGGCAGTCTGCCCTCTCTCCTGTGCTTGTCCCTGCTGATTGACCTTAGAAGGGCGGTGGAGTGGAAAGACCCGCACGGTTGTTAGGTAGCGAGGGTCTTCTTTAAAACCCAGACCCAGCTGCCCACCCAGCCGAGATGATGAAACATATTTAAGAGGCTAATGGTCTGGCTTGCACAAAGAGCCTGCCTCATTTAACAGCATCAGAAAATAGACTTCAGAGAAGAGGTTTAACCCCGTTAGAGGGAGGGCAGCAAGCTCCTTAACCACATCAGGGATGGGAGTGAAAAGTCAGGCTGAGGGAGATAAGAAAAGAAAGAAAGAAAGAAAAGAGGGTGTCTTGGAGAAGCGCCCAAGTAGTTGGGATGAGAGCCGACTGCACGGACACAGAATCCAGCAGAATGAGGAGAGATGACGGAAAATTATCAAGAGAAAAGGAGAGAACAGATTCAAGGCTTGACGCAGGCCAGATTCAAACCCATATTTCCCTCTTGTGTGTCTTGTGCACCAAGTCTCTGTCGCGTCTCCAAGAATGCAGCGGGTATTTAAACTGAATTTTTGCACAGTTCTCCGCAATACTCGTAGCATTGTGGAGTCGCTTTCTTATAATAAAGGTAAAACTTTTCAGCGCAAATCAATAAATAATCTCTTTATTTACTTAGTAGCTGCTTAAAAAAATAAGTCAATGTTCAGTCAGCCTATCAATATCACATAATAAACTCTCCTTTGGATGAAGTTCTGATCACCCTGTTTATTTAGAGGATTTGGTGTCTATCTAGAGTTTCTTTATAAAAAGTCATTATTTACTCACTCTCATGTTGTTCCAGACCGGTAAGACTTCCTTTCCGGTGTGAAACACGAACTATATGGCAATACTTATTATACTGTAGTAATAACTGTAATTTATGCAATCATGCAACTGTAAACAATAGGCTTTATGTCGAGCGTCACGTGACCAAACCGGAAAACGGGTCTCATCGCATCCGCTTGTCAGAGAAAGTGTTAACGGCCGTAAGTACTGACTACGATATCTATGGATTTGTAAGGTAATCAGCTAACCTACCTATTTCACTTTGTTATTGGCGTTTTATTCCATTTAAATATCTAAACGTTACTGTGAAGAATAAAAAATATAAAACGTTTAAATATCAATCTTCACATGTGAGGGATATTGGTTATGCTAATCTTTGATCGCTCCTTTTAAGTTATCTTGATTAAAACCGCAAAAAATTTCATGAAGCACATACAAAAGATCTGGACCGGAAGCGATGAGACCCGTTTTACAGAGAATGCGGAAGTAAGTTGTGCATAAAGCCTATTACCAACAAAACCACTACTGGCCTTTAGTAAGTACATTTTGTTAGTAATAGTAATGAGCATTTACTTGTATAATTCCTATGTAACTAAGACACCCTAAATCAAGTGTAACCAAAGGAATTTTGAATCACGTCTTTATTTATCTGTTCAATGAAAGTCTATGAGCTTGTTTGCGGCCCCATTGACTTCCATTATATTTACAAAATAAGGTGAAACATTCTTCAAAATATCTTTTGTGTTTCACAGAAAGTTTGGAACAGCATGAGGGTACAATATTTAATGGTGAACTGTCCCTTTAAACATTTATGAGTCAGATGTCAGCTTGTATTTTTAAAAGCTGATTGCACTGATTTTAACTTTCAGTGCACCGTGCGTACACACATTTGTGCCTGTAAATCTCTACACAGCTTTACGCTTCCCTTCCCGGCAAATCCATTCACTCAACCCACAGCTGCGAATTACCGCCATACTGAGCGACAGATATGAGGCAGGCAGCCGTAGCGGTTCGCACGAAACAGATTTCAACGGAGCCCAAATCTCATCTATTCGCTCTCCCTATCCGCTTCACATCTATGATGGCCTGTGCGCATATGTGTGTGTGAAGTTCAACCATCTGAGCCCCGCTAATGAGCAGAGCTCATTTCCCCGCGTTTCGAACAAGCCCGTCAAGGGAGTCGTCACTAACCGGGCGGTAGTTTGTGTGTGAATCTGTGCGCGCTTGTGAACATTTGTGTACCCGTGTCAGTGATTGTGCCTGCCCCTGGGGTGTTGTTTTTGGAGGGGGTCAGGCCGATCGCTGACACGGTGTGAAACGGTCTCATCGAGATGCAGTCAAGGGGGCTGGCGAGAGCCCACTGGTAAAAATCACGGAGAGCGGAGCTAATGAGCAAGGCTCTGCAAATAGAGCAACGTTCCAGGAAATAACCCCGCTCTTCTGAAACCGCTCTCAGCACTTGAACTCGGGGCGTCTCGCTCTTCTGGCCTCCTCTGGGTTTTTTCCCCCGTGCTGCTTCGCCGCCCGTCTTATCTGCATCTGGAGCTCAGAAGCGCAGCAGTCACACTCCTCGGAGAGTGAGTGTTGAAGTGCGTCTCGCATCTCCCGAGGCTGTTATCTTGAGGTTGATGAGCTCTTTGCTCTGCGAACATTACCCCGACTGCACCTGCCACAGTAGAAGCGCTTTCGCCCGTTTTGCTATTGAAGTCACGGCTGATCAAAAGAGCTGGCACAGTCCGCCAGTTAATGAGATCAACTCCATTAGAACAATTTCTCTCTATCTCTCCCTCCAAAAAAGCGACGCCGATTTATCAGAGAAACCTTCCTGCAGGCGTTGAATCACAGTGACCCCGCTCACAGTAAGCTACCTGCTTCTGACACTGTAATTAGCTCCGTCAGGCATTAGCATGCGTCTCGCTGAGCAGGAATAGCTGTCTAGTCCATGCCATGTTTGCCCACCTTCGGCAGAATAAATGCATGCAGAAGTAGGCACTGGGCTGGGGGCCGGGAGGCTAGATTGATTGTCCGGTGTGTTGGCGGCTGTAATCAGCTCAATCAGCTCAGGGCTCGGATGGGGTGTTGAGTGCTTGTAGCAAGAGCGACTCTGTTTAGCTCATGCTTCGGCAGACACAGGTGCTCCTGGTGACATCAGCGTACCGAGGGTCACCTAAGGGCTATAATTTACCCAATCAGGGACCAGCAGGGGCTGTCTGGCATTCTGATGGGTTCATCAAGATACTCCCGCGCTTTGTGCGATGGAGCAGAGCCGCGCATATGCACGCACACACATGTGAAATGGAAATAGTTTTCTGACTTATTTTGATGTTCTTACACTTAATATTCTGTTCCTCTCTTTTTTCTCATTCTGCAGCGGGAACCACATACATATTCGGACGTGATGGAGGGCTCATTGTGTACACCTGGCCGCCCAACGACAGACCGAGCACACGAGCTGACCGACTGGCTGTCGGGTTTAGCACTCAGCAGAAGGATGCAGTCCTGGTTAGGGTGGACAGCTCTTCTGGCCTGGGAGACTACCTGCAGCTTCAGATTGTGAGTCTTACACAAACAAACACTTACAGTTGGGTCACAAAGTGTGAGAACACAAGTGAAAATGCTTCTGTTTTACTAATTTAATACAGGTGTTTTTTTTTTCATTATGAAATATGTTATCAGCATAGCAATTTCAGTAAAATTTGAATTGAATAGATTCAATTCAATTCAATCACCCTAACACAACTGTAATGAGCTGCATGAATTCCTCAAGTTTGTGTCAAACCTGTTGATCGTGTTATCCAGCATGATTGGAGAATTATCCAGTGAGCTGAAAGAACATCTGATCGTTTGTACAAAGAGTCGCACGATCAATACCACAAATGTACCCATTTAGACCAAGAAATATTGCAGAATCTTGAGCCTGAAAAAAAAAAAAAAAACTTTATTTCCAGGTGTTTAATTCTTTCCCTGCCAGCATTTTTTTTCCCCTCAGTTGCCAGCCTCCGCCAGTGTTTTTGGTCATTTTCATGGAAACATATCCATATTTGGTTATATGAATATCTGATCATGCAAAATAGCAAAAGATAGAACAGAGCCCCCGTTTTTTTTTTGTTTTTTTTTTTAACTTTTATTTTTTATTGGTTTATATAGATTTTAGTAAAACACAAAAGAACAGAACAAACAGGTCACTAGGGGTGTAACATACAATTATGTTATACACAAACTTTCATTAACATTATGTTTAATCAAATCAGGGGTTCCCTTTTTTTCCCCGAGCAGAGCCCCTGTTTTATTCTAGCTTCGTGCATTGTTTTTTATAAACACTTGAATGTGGGTAAGTTTCATAAAAATAGCAACATTTTGATCAAAGAGCTGAGAAAAATCACATTTTTGTCAAAGACTATGTCTGGATCAGATACAATGAGCAAAACATAGATGGAGTAGATTGAGTCCACCAACACCCCCAAAGCTTGCACAGTCCTAACCACTTCTTGGGTTGACACTTTACGCCGTTTTTAATTTTATCTATTATGTTTTTTATTGTTGATGATTGCATTATTTTTCATATGCATGCTTACATATGAGATCCCTCGTTTCTGCTTCTTCTTTGCCTGTGTTTTTATCTGGAGATACTGTACTCAGTAGAGGAGAGTTGTAATAGCGTCCCCTACCGTATAACAGTGATAAAAACTCATGATAGAGATAATCTATAGTATCTATATAGTATAATATAGTATAGTATAGTATGATATTGACTCATGATCTCAGACTTTAGTCCCCACTTTTTAAACTTGCTTAAACCTACACAGACTCTCCTGAGAATGCCTGGTGTTCTTTCATTCTCACACAAACCCCAGAGTAGAAAATCTCCAAGCACTGTGCTCCCAAAGAACCCTGTGAATGATCATTAGGGTAATCATAGTGTTCGACGCCTCCTCTGACACTCAAAGTGCTGGTCTGTTTTAGAAAGTTCCAGCGCCTCAGACCGCCCTCATGAATAAAATCTGTATAATGTTCAGAATAGAAGGCTCTACCAACGCTTTCTCAAAGGATGCTATTTGATAGAACCCGCATTTCCTATGACATGCTGTGCTGGAGGAGTGGGAGGTGGAGGAGGTGGAGGCAAGGGGGACAGGAAAGTGTTTGGCACTGAGCTTCGAAGAGTTATGTATGTTTTTTATTTATTTATTTATTTTTCTTTCGTTCTGTTTTTTTTTTTATTTATTTTTTACGCCCACTCCTGCTGTAATCACAAACTTGATTCCCAGAAGGGGTGGCATCACGGCGTGACTGTTACACGACTGCCTCAGCAAATGCGTTGCGATCGAGGTGAGGTAATGATTTCTCCAGCTGAGCCCTGGAGTTTACGATGCTGCTGTCTATATAAGACTTCAGCTACAGTGCTGCAATGCCCTGACGCTCTTCACGCTTTCCTTTAAAGGAATAGTTCGGCTGAAAATGAAACTCTGTCGTTTTTTTACTCTCCTCATGTCTTTCCAAATTGGTATGATTTAAATTGTTTTCATAAAATGCAAGAGATCATTTTTTAAGCATATGCTGGCTGATATATTCGATATAATGAATGAAAGTAAATGAATGGCTAGTGCTGACAAGCTCCAAAATAACACACAAATCAACAAAAATACCATGTTTGTCACAAAAATATGTTACTTTTATGATTTTTTTGTTTTACTTTTGTGTTTCGCTTAAGACAGAAAATCAGGTTTGGAAGGACATGAGGGTGAATAAATTCCTGGTATTTCTGGTAATAAATATTTCTTTAATACACCAAATCTGCAGTATTAACAGTACGTTTAGTTTGCATGCTTGTGCGAACCCTGTGCCCTACGTACATAAATATCCAGCTCGGATATTTGAATTAATTTTGCGTTCTAGATCAGCAGACGTCAAAGAAGCGCCGAGCACAAGCATGATATCAGATGCCCTGTAGACTGTGGTTATGATTTACCTTATCTTGTACTTGGAACATCGTGTTCCTCATATTTCAGCTCAGATATTAGCTTGGGAAGTAAAAGTGGTAGGTAGTAATGATGTCTTGGGAAAATGCGTCTTAAGATGAGCTTGCCGGAGTTGCGTAAGACCAAGATATGTAACACTTTACATAATGCCTGTAATTAAGATTATCACAGATTATATATTTTCATATATTGGCATGACAATTAATCAGGCATCCATGACTGATGTATGGCTTTTTGGCATAGGGGTGGCAGGGAATGTTTTGAGCAAATTAAAGGCCCCTTAATGTCTTGATGCGATTAGCAGTGGATATCTAGGCTAATTCTAATGTGTGACTGGTGGAGTCTCTGCAGTGCTACGTCTGCCATTTTTGATGCTTGTTGGACTGATGACTGCTAAGCCAGCATAAAAGGTATTTACCAAATGAATCAGCGTTGTGTAGGAGGGTAAATTAGCTGTACCTACATCGCAAACCATCTTTAGAGCAGTTTGAAATCGTTACAGATATCCAGTATCATTTTTACCCCATAATTAACAGGGTGGGGGGAAAGATCTTCCCTTCCATTTCTGTTTAATGATATTTAAGCACTGACTAGATAAAGCATGTCAGTATTGACATTAGTGGCGAGACTGTTCGGTGATGTAACGGAATGTTTTGATAAACCTGTCTGTTGACTGGGAAGGATATCATTATCCAGAGACTGCCTTTCTGAAAGTGAATTAACTTAGGATCATTGACCATGTTAACGAGCGTCCCTTGATGTCCTGATTTTTCAAACAGACAGTGGCGTACCTCCCTCCCCCACGCCCCGTTTCTGCTTATGACCCTAAACGCTTGTGACAGAGTTCATTTAAATCTCATCATATCACCATCACTGGGGATTATCATTAGTCATCGTTCACCCCAAATCATTGAGCCACTTGCTCATGCAGAGAGAGAGAGAAATAACAAGACGGAGAGCGAGAACTGTAAGGAATGGTGAGACAGGCACTGTACAGAAAAATAAAATATTGGTGTGCATTCTTTTACTCACCATAATGGTGCATTTTAATGGGTAATGGCCTATTAAATACATTTCTTCTGCTCAAGATGAGCTTGCCAGCTGCTCAAACCCATGGCCAAATGCCCTGCAGACGGCCCGGCCATTTGTGGCAGTCATGCAAGCCGCCAAGCAGGACATGAGTGAAGGAGAAATGGATGATGACTGTAAACGAGTCAAAGCCAAGTGATTATACCCCTGGGGTTTGACCAAATCATTAGCACTTTCTGACCTTTTACACTCTCCATGCCAGAAGAGTGTGAGTGTGTGGGCAGTCTAATGAGCACATCAGTCCAATTGAAGAATGGTGACAATCACAGCAAACTCAGCAGTGAGAGGTACAGAGGTGTGAATGGTAGTACTGACAAGGGGATAGAGAATGTGTGTGAGGGAAGAAGAGAAAGAAGGCACCTTTCAGAGCGCACCTGTGCTGAGATGTCAGCGATAACAGGCCATGCGAAAGGGATAATTCACCCAAAATTGAATATTGTCATTTTACTCACTCAGTTTTGAGACTTTCTTGCTACCACGATGCACAAAGTGTGGATTTTTGGCCACTTAAATAACAAGAAATCACCACAAAAGGATCATGAAAGTGGTCCATGTGACTTGTGTGCTATATTCCTAGTGTTTTGGAGCCATATAATATCACAATCTCCGTTTTTAGTTGCACTTTAGGCATTGCACCCATAGATGTTTGGTCATGTGATGAGAGAACTAATAATGTAATAGCATCAATGTGCCATTTTTATAGTTTATTCGAATTGTTCGAATGAAACTAACATTCAAAAGTTTGAAGTTGGTATTTTTTTTTAAATGTTTTTGAAAGACTTATCTTATGCTTATCAAGGCTGCATTCATAATGATGAGTATTCTAATCTATTTTAATGGGGTGATGAACTTTTGACATCTTAGATGTCATCATATTATAAGAATATCCTGTAAATTTCAGAACTGAAAACGTCCTTGTTTGTCCAATAAAAGCTTTTATTGACACCAGGCCTAGTAAACGACTCGTTTTTCAAAGTGGAGAACTATGACAACAAAAAAAGGATATAACACAACCCCCGCTACTTCAACACGGCCGGTTTAGCCCCGCCCATCGATTCGCACATTACACGCATAGCTAAATAACATAGGTCTACCTCTTGATGACAAACCGGATCGAGCTACCGAGCAATAAACATGCCGTTTACAAAATATTGAGCAGTGCCTGGTTGTGGAAGAAGACAGTCGCTGCATATGCTTCCTCTGGATTCCAATAGAAATGAATGGTTAAACTGTATTTTTAATGACGCTCCAGCTGATGAGGGTAAAACATTGTCCGTCTGTTCCTTTCATTTCACTGAGGATTGTTTTGTCAACAAGACTGGATTTGCAGACCGATTAAGAGTAAAGAACGGTGCTGTGCCGTCTATATTGGATCTGACAGGAACGGTGCAACACATGGACTCTGGGTCGAACATGTATGGGCGAATCATTCCGGTTGCCATTTTACAACATTGAACGTTTTCAAAAAAAATTTCCCCATGCACGTGCACTGACCATAGACTGTAAAAAAGGCACCGACCGGCACCGACGAGTGAGTTGAAACTCATTATAATATGCAAAACTGTTATCCACTTACGGCAGTGGGCGTTTACCTCCAAGTCTTCAGTGCGAGACGCCCATAAAAACCGAGCAACTTGGGTAGAAAATAGCCTATTACTTCTTCATTTTGATGTTTTGAATGCAAAACCAAGAGAACATCATAAGTTGACCTCAGACAACAATACAATACAATTTAAAAAGCCAGTTCATGACCCCTTTAAAATTAAATGTATATTGCGTAGGTTTCAGTCGAATCATCAAACAAATCTAAAGTTTGGCATGAGAAGACTTGGAATATAGCAGGTTCATGATACGATTATGGTGCATTTTAGTTAGTTTTAGTTTAGTTTGTGAAAAGAACAGCCAGGATATTATATAAGAAAAAAACACATTTTGTGTTCCACTGATGGAAAAATAATTTTCAATTTCGGGTGAATTGTACCTTTAAAATTAGGTCATTGAAAAATAATATGTAATTGAATCATATATATATGTCTGTGTGTGTGTGTGTGTGTAGAGTGAGAAAGAGAGAGAGAGAGAGATGTATATATAAGATGTATAGATATTATATGTCTCCAGTTAAAATGACTCCGGGCAGCCAAAGAGACTCATATGCTTACACACATACACGCACACACACTCGCATTTGGATGAAGGTGAAAGTGAAAGAGAGTGACAGATGCTGATTTTCTGCTTCAATTGTGTCTGAGTGGGCAAGACATACCTGGTCAGACATGAGTGACGTGTGACATGGCTCTGAGTGACAGCAAAGTGTCTGTTGACCTCATACCGTCAGTGCAGACTAAGCCTGTCTCCACCCAGCAGCTCAGATGGAAACAGCCAGTGCTGGAAAAATGGAAAATAGCCATTTTGCTACTCCGTCAAAACCCAACGACACTTATTTCCTCCATCCACTTACCCATATAAATTGAGTACAAGTCATTCATGCACGTTGTCATTTTTACATACCGTCAAACTATATGCCAGGTCATTATGCAATTTAACGAGTGGCGTGGAGAACAGTTTGACTGGCCACAGACGATTTAATATTTGGTCTTCGTCAGCCATTTTTTTTCTTGAATAAGTGCGCCATATGGCTTACTGTGACTTTGCTATCTTTAGTATCTGAAAGGATAAGCAGACAGATGGCAGCAGAAGTAAAAGTGGAATATTTAAATTTATTCATCAAAATAAAAAAGACAGGTGTTCTTTTAAATGCTCTCTTTGTGACAAACTCAACCCACTCGTTCATTTTGCATTTAAAAAAATCTTTACCACGCTTTTATCTTCAGATTAGAGTCAATGCATGAAAGAACATGTTCCTATTGAAGAGCAGTGACAGGTTGATAAGAATCACTACAAAAATAGCAGCACTTCAGTACGCCTTGGATTTGTCGATTGTAATATGAAATGATATTGCATTCAGGCCGCCGTTTTTGTTTTGTTTTTCTGTGTTTTTTTTTTTTTTTTTTCCCCCTCAGGAACTCGTAATTCGGCACTGCAGTAGGGAGACAATATGCGTGACTTCTTGGATGGCTTGTGTAGACACCGCCCATAGAGTGCATGTGGTTTTCAGGTTCGAGAGGAACTAGGACAGAGTGCTATTTTCAGTTTTAACTTGGAAAAGAATTCTCTGCTGCCAAAAAGATTCATGATCTCACCAGATCCAGCCCTTACCAGAAGATAAAGAGAGATTGTGAGAGCGAGTGAGCGAACTAATGCTAGAACGAGAGAGAGAGAGAGACACAAAGAAAGAGAGGAGGAGGAGGGGGTGAAACAACAAGAACTGCTTGCCAAAGTGGAATTATTCTGCGGACACAACAAATTTATCTGTTTCACCAAACCTGCAGTACTCAAACAGAAGGGCACATGCACTCTGAAGCGTGTCACACACGGTGTGATATTTTGATCTAATATCAAACACAAGTTATTTATGAGAGCGTATATTGCATGTCTGGGTGTTCTATCCAATTAAGCGCATTCCCTTGGTATTAGCTTGAGCATTACTGAGAGGCTCTTTATGTAAAGTGGCTGAGGTTTCCTGGATGCACCAGCTCATTTAAGCTGAATGCCATGGCAGATCAGCATCCCTGCTGTGGCACACACACTCCGTCATACTCCATAAGCTTCTGCCTGCACCTTTTTCCTAAATAAGACACATCATTAGTGGCTCTTCTGTCCTCCAGGTTTCCGGGGCAACCGCCTCGACCCTTTGTGTGTGTATTTGGCTCCTCTTGATGGAACATTTTGCCTTTATTACAATTATTTCATTGATTTATTTAGAGCTTAAAGAGATAGTTCACCCAACAGATGAAATTTCTTTAATTATCAACTCACCCTGTTGATGTTCCAAACCTGTACCAGCACCTGCACTTTCTTTGTGGGACACAAAAGAAGGTATTTTGAAGTCAATGGGGTCTATCTGGAAGGTTGATTTCCTTTGAGTAGCTTTAGAATGGCATGAGGGTGAGTAAATGATGAATTAAATGACGATGAATTTTCATTTTGGGGTGAACCGTCGCTTTAAGGCAAGACACGACAGTTGAAAATATTGTTTTTGAGATTTTGGGCTATTTCGCTTCCATAACTTGTCTTCTTTCAGACTTTTGGAAAGAAAACATACAAAATACTATACACATTAAGTGTTTATTTTATTACACTTTATTTATTTGCATCTGTAGATTTCAACTGCTATACATATCGTATAAATTGTTTTCTTAAAATATTTTTTTTTCTTGTGCACTGACCCAGAAATCTCCACTTCAGTAGCACTTACACCAAATTTTCCAGTTTTAGTCCTATCGTAAAAAAAAAAAAAAAAAAAGTTAATATATCAACAAAATACAGCAATAATTTTGAACCTAGCTTTATCCTGTTTAAATTTCTGTTCAGGAAATGTATGCATATTAGTGCATTTTTAATTAGATAGTACATCCTTTGCATATTTAATATTTCAGAAAAACTTAGAAAAACTTAAATACAAATTCACCGTGAGTAATGAAACAATGTAATGTAAGAAATGTCTGGCCTTAAGTAATGAAATATTTGGTAAGTATAAATATTTAAAGTATATTTAGCAGAACAAGAAACCTACTCCTATAAACTATTTCTAATTTATTTTTTACATCCATATTGTAAAAATAGTTCAGAACAAGTTCAGAACAATTATTTTTTTTTTATCTGGTGAGGGGAGATCGTCACAGTTCCAGTGTAGATGAAATGCTCTGTCAATCAGAATGGCTCCGTGGTTGTCACCTAATTGCCTACAAGAAATGAGAGAACTCTAGAGAACTGTGTTGCTATAACAACCCACATTGAGTCTAATGAGAATCCAGTTGTATTAGTTCTTTATATTTAGAGCAGCACTGCAGGCCTCAGTAGAGAGGTGACACAAAGCTGGAGACGGACGGGGACAGCTGAGATGCAGTGGTGTGGAACTGGGCCCTTCTTTTAAATGACACCCCATCCTTCGCTCACTTGAGGGTTCATTTAGTGAATACCGAATCCTGAGCACATCACCCAAAACATTTGTTATTCTGTGGTAATCTGGGATTTGGTGTCACGGCTCAATTTTGCTTTCCCCTCCCGTATGTTTAGCCCCTGAGGCATTCATAATAGAGCCGCCTTTTTTTTTTCAGAAAATTCTGCGAAACTGGGACATTACTACACCCGAGACTGAATGTAGGACGTAAGGTTGTCTCTTTTAAACCATGCCCACTTTAAGATTGCAGGAAGGTCTGCAGGTCTGAGCCCCTTTGTCCAAGTCAAAACAAAATTACAGAGAGGGCCTAAT
Organism: Cyprinella venusta; assembly: GCA_038021265.1. Lineage (NCBI taxonomy): Eukaryota > Metazoa > Chordata > Actinopteri > Cypriniformes > Leuciscidae > Cyprinella > Cyprinella venusta. Next base: position 19,524,726 of record CM075877.1, read on the forward strand.
TTTTTGCCATTACTGCTAATGGCTGGTGGCTTCAGAAAATTTACGAACCATAAATATTTTTTACTGGCCAAAATCTTTCATACCAGTGAAAATTCACAATTCTCTATTCCAATTTCAGTACCACAGCTAAAACTACTAGCCTAACTAATTAAAATTGAAAACATTATTAAAGTAAAACAGCCAGTAAAAGAAAAAATAGTCAAATTACAAGCAATAGCACAAATAAATACAGTAGAACAAAGATATGAATAAAACCAACAGGTACAGTGGGGCCAAAAAGTATTTAGTCACCAAATAGTAGTTCTCCTACTTAGAATGATGAGGAGAGGTCTGTAATTTTCATCATAGGTACACTTTAACTATGAGAAAAATCCAGGAAATCACAATGTAGGATTTAAAAAAATATATTTGTAAATTATGGTGGAAAATAAGTATTTGGTCAATAACAAAAGTTCAACTCAATACTTTGTAGCATAACCTTTTTTGGCAATGACAGAGGTCAAACGTTTCCTGTAAGTCTTCACCAGGTTTGCACACACTGTAGCAGGTATTTTGGCCCATTCCTCCATGCAGATCTCCTCTAGAGCAGTGATGTTTCGGGGCTGTCGCTGGGCAACATGGACTTTCAACTTCCTCCAGAAATTTTCTATGGGGTTGAGGTCTGGAGACTGGCTAGGCCACTCCAGGACTTTGAAATGTTTTTTACGGAGCCACTCCTTCGTTGACCGGGCGGTGTGTTTGGGATCATTATCATGCTCGAAGATCCAGCCATGTTTCATCTTCAAGGATCTCACTGATGGAAGGAGGTTTTCGCTTAAAATCTCACGATACATTTCCCTGTTCATTCTTCCCACAACACGGATCGGTTTTCCTGTCCCCTTTGCAGAAAAATAGCCCCAAAGCATGATGTTCCCACCCCCATGCTTCACAGTAGATATGGTGTTCTTGGGATGCAACTCTGCATTCTTCTTCCTCCAAACACGACGAGTTGAGTTTTTAACAAAAAGTTCTATGTTGGTCTCATCTGACCACATGATATTCTCCCAATCCTCTTCTGGATCATCCATATGCTCTCTGACAAACTTCAGATGGACCTGGACATGTTCTGGCTTAAGCAGGGGGACACGCCTGGAACTGCAGGATTTGAGTCCCTCTCGGTGTAGTGTGTTACTTATGGTAGTCTTTTTTACTTTGGTCCCAGCTCTCCGCAGGTCATTCATCAGGTCCCTCCATGTAGTTCTGGGATTTTTTCTTACCGTTCTCATGATCATTTTGACCCCACGGAATGAGATCTTGCGTGGAGCCCCGGATCGAGGGAGATTATCAGTGGTCTTGTATGTCTTCCATTTTCTTACAGTTGCTCCCACAGTTGATTTTTTTCACACAGCCTAGTGTAGGTCTACAATTTTCTTCCTGGTGTTCTTCGACAGCTCTTTGGTCTTGGCCATGGTTGAGTTTGGAGAGTTAAGAACTTTAGTAGGAGAACTTGCACAATCAGTGGCTGACTAAATAGTTTTTGGCCCCACTTCTATGCCTTACAGTAGTTTTCAGGTGTAGAAATTTAATAAAGTAATCAAATGTACAATAACACTGCATAGTCACTGTATCAATTATATATAGATTAATTCTTAATAAAGTTACAAAAGTTATTCAGTCAACAGTAGTGAGAGATTTTTACTCAGACAGCATTAGGAATATTAGGCTGCTGTCACTTTAAGACATCATCATTGGATCCAATATACTGATACTGTACATGTGCTGTCTTTATGGCTGTTTACATTCACTTTAAGGGTTAGTTCACCCAAAAATGAAAATAATGTCATTAATGACTCACCCTTGTGTCATTTCAAGCCCGTAAGACCTCCGTTCATCTTCGGAACACAGTTTAAGATATTTTAGATTTAATCTGAGAGTTTTCTGTCCTTTCTGAAAGACATCATCAAAGTAGTCCATGTGACATCAGTGGGTTAGTTAGAATGTTTTGAAGCATTGAAAATACAGTTTGGTCTTTATTAAACATTTTATTCTCTTCTGGTTCTGCGTTCACGAGTCCGCAGTGATGCTGGTGACGTAAGACACTACTGACTTGTTCTCTGGTTACTGGTTACTGATTACCAGAGAACACTTCAGCAGCGTCTTATATCAGCAGTGTTACTGTGGACAGAACCGGAAGACAATACATGTAAAATAAATTTGAAATATCTTAAACTGTGTTCTGAAGATGAACGGAGGTCTTATGCGATTGGAACGACATGAGGGTGAGTCATTAATGACGTCATTTTCATTTTTAGGTGAACTAACCCTTTAAGACATAACTGACAATGTTTACTAGGATTCACTGCGAGACTTTTTTTTTTTTACATAATTTTATGCAAGTGCAGGAAGACGTGAAAGATAGATCAATCCGCAAAAATTGGCAAAGCTCAAACATTCGTGACAGGGCAGCATCATTGTACAAATGTTACTAGCCAACTGGCGATTGACATAGTTTAACTCACCAATTTTTACCTGCATTTGGGGCTTGGCGAGTGTTCATTTTAAGGCCCTGCTTACGGACTTTATTAGCATGTATATTTCCCCCGATGATTCAACTCTGTCATTTACAAGTTTGCAAAAGGCCTGCGACACTTGGTGTTGGCCAGCCACCAAACCCTGAGTGAAGGACGAGGTCAGCTACCGGAAGGGTGAAAGAGAGGTCATTCTTCAATTAGAATGGGGCGTGGAGTGTCACAGCCCGTTGGAGTGCAGGCCAAGCACTCACATCACTTCTCTGACCACAAAGCTGAAAAAATGGGCAGGGAGGGAGAGATTGGCCCTGGAGAAACACTGTTAGAGAGCACAGAGGAGGTTGAAGATGACGCTGCCCCATTGTTCCCGGTGATGGGAAGAGGATAGGGCTAACGGGCAAAGTCTGTCTTCATTATGGGGTGTGAGAGGCGGAAGAAACATCCAGCTTCAGCCCAGCTGGAGATGATAACGTAGTGTGTGTGTGACAGAAAAAGAAAGTTGTGAGTATCCAGACAAAAACACACATCTCCTGGGAGGGTATAATGAAGTCTGGTGTTGTGGTTTGTCCTCTGCTAGTTCTCTTCCTGCAGATAGGTGTGAATTAGGGGAATTCACAGAGGGATCTTCTCACACACACCTCATTTCATTATTTTCAAATGCCACATGTAGCTTTTGCAATCTACAACCAATCAATCGGAAGGGCCACACGTTCCCACAGCAGAGTATTTCAGTGTTTTTAAGCTAATGGCCTCCATCTGTCGTAAATTTGTCAAACAACCATTTTCACAATTGTCTGCGCTCATGTCAAGGCTTGTAAATAGCTTTCATAACAAGTTTGCAACAAGTTTGTTGTTAACTAAGTAGCGCATGTAGGCACGTAGGTCATCAAGCAGAGCACAGAGTGGGCATAGACGAGCACCGTGGATCGAGTTATTATTATAAGCAAGTGCTTTCATGAGAAGAGATTGTTTGCACATGAATACTTTTTACTGTAATTAGCAAAAGTGTATCCCACCCACTGAGCTGCGTCAAATAGGAAACCATTAAGGATTGAGGCCATCTAGTGGTGTGGATGTGAAGCGCACAGAGTGATTTCACTCTCACTGCTCGCATTAATAAGAAAGCAACATGCATTGATGAGAATTTACACAGAAAATGACAAGCGCTGCATCAGAATACAGATTAGATTCCGTTTCACTGAGACTGTCACATTATTCTGTATGACCAGCATATTGCCTTGAGGCACTGATTTCAAGGGGGGGGGAAATCTTATAAGGTTATTTTTTTCCCTGTGATTTCCTATGATTCGATTATGTTATCTGCCTGCAGGCTTGTTGCGAACTTTTGAACATGAACGGGAATGAAAAAGTAGTATTATTTAGTTTACAAGGCTTAATGTGTGACACAGTAAATTTTATTTTGACATCTGCAGCAGTCTTGCCACCCCCTTAAAATAACGGATTGCTGCTCGTAATATTCTTTTCCCCTAAATGTAGCATGTGAGTCTTTCCATGTGCAATGTTTTATATATATATACAATGTATATATATATATATATATATATATATATATATATATATCAGAACCACACAGAAAGCTGAGGAGTTTTTTATCACACTGAAGGACTGATTCAAAAGAGATTGAGTTTAAATTATTTTACGATGTGAAAAGAAATAAGACACGGGTGTTACGAGAGACATGAAACTTGCATAGCTTTGCAGGATATCAAGTGCCTTGGGCAACAGACACTTATACAGTTTAGCGGTTATTTATTAAACATTTTTGACCTCAATACTCTACAACAACAACAAAAAAAAATCTGTATAATCAGTTGATTGTACCGGACATTAGCTACAGTCTGTCTCTCATATCAATCAGTGTTTCCTTTCTTCTCATGTGATTTAATAATTTCAGCTAAAATCAATATTTGATGTCCATTTATTTCTTAAATTGGTAAGTAATCATGTAATGAGCAGGATAGTGTACAGTCAGCCAGTCGTTAATATGAAATAAACTACTCCAGGATGAAACAATACCCTCCCTCTGTGCAATCAAACTGTCAGGATTTATTTTGTCATAATGAGTCGCTGACTGTACATTTTCACTTGCAGATCACATAGCTGATGCAATAAAACATACTAAATTGGATTTAATTATAATATTCACCAAATTTATGAACCACAACCGTAGCATTCTCTTAATGTACTGTACACAGACATAACAAATATATCCTCACTAATTATTATCAGTTTCTTTGTTACTATTCATTTTCTTCATGTAATAACCTCAATAAAACATAAATAATTGATATTTTTTCTTATTAAATATGAATACCGCCTTTTGCTGGCGAATTAAAGTGGTGGTAAATCTTTCTGATGTATTGTGCTGTCAGGAGAAATTGTGCACAGTCTGATAAACTATCACCTTGTTTGGTCCTCAATAAATTTGTGACATCTGTTATTCTGCCAGTTTAGATGGAGTATCGCTGCCTCTTTATATGAGGGCCTTTATCAATAATCAAAAAATTGTTTTCCGAAAGGTTGCAAACACAGAATGATGTTCATTAAGTGTGATCTTTGTTTGCTAAAATAAGGCAGAGAATATAGCTTGACCACTTTATTTTGGCGTAGGGAATCAGAACAGAATGATTGTGAAGGAACCTTAAATTCCTCTTTTTTATCTCCCTCTTTCTTTCTGTTTTCCTTTCTCTCTCTATCTGTACAGGAAAAAGGCAATATCAGAGTGGTGTTCAATGTGGGCACCGATGACATAAACATTGAAGAAACCTCAAAGTTTGTAAATGATGGAAAGTACCACATAGTTCGCTTTACGAGAAGTGGTGGTAACGCCACATTGCAGGTGGATGATCTGCCAGTCATTGAGCGCTACCCAACAGGTAAGAGCTCTAAGCCTTTATACGCTTGTTCTCACAAAGACACACACATTCACACACAATCTAAGCCATGCAGCTATAAACAATGGGAACAATAAAAGGCTGGCGGGGCTCAGGTAAAAGAGTCTGAATCACAGGGTTAAGGACAAAATTCCTTTTGTCTGTGATTGTGGTTTCTCACAGTTAAAAAAAAAGGTAACCCTGGTATCCTTTCCAAATGTCAGCAGAGATGATTGCTCTTGGGGCTTTAGAAGGCTGAAAATGTCAGAGCCAGGGTTATCAAATTCACCAGCCTCTCAGTCGCCTGAAAAGCCCTGACAAAAGCTTGACGAGATCAGAGATGAGAAATAATCCCGTTGCTCTCGTTTGTCAATCATGATGAAAAGGAGGCGGCTGTATTAGTCTTTTAATTTGTATTTTACTTCAAGCTCTTCATAAACCATCTCTTCCATCACAGAGATTATTTGCTCTCGCAAACTTCTTTTCTTCTCGAGAGCAGACGTGAGAGATGATGGTCGATGGTAAATGTTGAGTGTTCTACGACTGAAGTGGTAATGAAGCTTGGAAAAGCTTGTGCTTCCCATAAGTGCTACGTTGTCGTCCGTTGCTCATCATTGCGTTCAATACGGCTCGTCATTAAATTCTAAATGTGCGGGGAAAATGCAAATGCATACTCGTGAGACACACTAGGTTCAGCTGTAGATACATGGGTCACATTTGCATTATTTAACTTGGAGAACAATACAATTCTTAACAGGATTATCCAAATCCAAGAGTTGACATTTTGTATTTACAACAGCTTAGGCAAACTAGGACATACAATGAAACAAAATATAGTAGAAAAAATAAACATAGTTCTTGGAAACACGACAATAAAGGATGCAGACGTATAGAAATAGAAACCGAGACAAAGAGAGGAACTATTTTACCTTAGTCGAGACCCTCTCATTGTTTTAGTGTAAACAAACAACCGAAAAACCAGCAGTGTATTTCATTTAGAGTGGAAGACAATTGGTTTTTAAAATGGAGCCATTGTAATGTGCCATTTTCTCTCGCTTTTTGTTTCCATTGTGTCGGTGGATTTAGTGAGAAGTGCGCATGTGATTGCCTGAATACTAATGCATCTTATGTCCGTGGCAGAGTGGAAGAAACTTTTCCACTGAAATATTTAAAAAAGAAAATTAGTCAAGACCGCTTCATTTTAATCAGCGCTTGATTGACTCAGCTCCACATTAGATGAGATAATAAATGCATAGAATTTAAATTGACAACCAGTTCAAGGGAGAACAAAAAGAGCAGCTTGTTTATCTTGAACAATTAGTTCTGTAACTAGCATAGCTGTAGCGTACAAAGAAACTTGTAATCTTCATTTTTATTTATAATAAATGTACAGTGCTGGTCAAAATGATTTGCCCCCTTGGGAAATATGATCAAAGATGGCTGTGAAAAGTCAATCTGCATTGTTAATCCTTTTGATATTTTATTAAAAAAAACAAAAACAAAAAACTAATCCAACCTTTCATTGAAGTAAAAGAATGTGGAGTAGGGTGAGGGTGCATATTACAGCCATATTTACCAAGGGGGCAAAAAAATCTGACCAGCACTGTGTTTGTATACATATAAATGATTATATTTATATGCCGTAATTATATATAGTACCTTTATGAGGTTAGTATTAAACTAAGAGATTGGGTTTTCAAAATGAAATGCATATATTCCCTGAGGTCTTGTCTGATTTACTTTTTTAAATTAAATGAACTCAATTAAATTGAAATTAAATAAAAAAGCATCTAAATGTAAATGGATATTGCATTTTATGTCTTGATTTCTGTAGAAGGGGAGGTCTGACTAGCGGGAATGATAATGCTTAATACGATAGTTCACCAACAAATTTAAATTATACAGTCAAGTTTTTCTTTGAAAGATCTTTTGAATTATTTGACCGTTTTTGAAGTCAGTGAAGCCTAAAACAACATCCACTGAATTAGACAAAAAACACGGAGACAAATAACAAATAAGAAGGAGAGTCATACATGTTTGGGGCAACATGATGGCAACTGAACTATAAACTACGATAGCTTTACTACAGTCACTGTTTGAAGCAAAAGGTATGACAAATTTAAAGTTGTAATGTGTCATGTAGGTGCAAATCACCGTTTTCAAATGGACACAAAGAATATAAAATAAAGGGGATCTTTTCCATATTTAGTAAAAAATAAAAAGTGGCATATTCCTGACAGAATTATTGCCATACAGCTACTGCTGAGCACAAAATGGCCACAGCATGAGGTTTAGACTGACAGGGCGGATAAATTGTGTTTATGCTGTCTTTGAAAATCACCGTGTATTTCCTAACATTACAAATGGATGTAGAACATATATAAGCACAGAAAAAATATTTTACTGCCTTTGCTGAAGCTGGAAAGTGTCTTAGCATTATAAAGGCAGAGTTTTCAGACTGTTAGCATGCTAAGCTAACTTGGCAGTCATTTTCACTTTACAGAGAGTCCCTCAGGCAACTGCCCCCTTATTTAAACAGAACATGACCACTGCGTGTGTATGTGTATGAGTGGGTGGGCGTGTGCATGCGTGTTTATGTGCATTCAAGCAATCATGCACATAATTTGCCCTTAGTCATCCAGTCCATCCCGCTTCAAGAACTCCTATTGTTTTTAGGCTTTTTTTTTTTACCCTTTTGTCTTGTTTCTTTTAAGCTGTGATTTGAGACAAATTACTCCTTTCACTTTTGATTACTCCAGGTAAAGTGCACAAGTAGACATGAATCACAGTTAAACCTGACTGCACATGGTAGGGGACAGAAAATGAAAGAAGTAAAGAATGGGGCAAATACAAATGAATAAAAGTGAAAAGAAAGAGGGAATCGTAATCGACAGAGTTTTGGCTTTCTTTCTGCTCTCACAGTAGAATATCCGCACTCTCGGTCTCAAGTCCAGAATCAAACTCTCCATCTGTCCTTATGTGAAGCCCTGAGGAAGCCTTATTTCCCTGTCTGCGGGTGTTCTCCTTCTGCAATTACCTATCAAAACCAGTATTGTACTGTGTTTGAGAAGTAATTTAGTCATGCCATTTCAGTGTCAGAATAAAGAGCTTTACCTCAAAAGTGCAGTAGAATGGAGCAGTCATACTCACGTGAGGTGATATAAGCTTCAACTTTGGTGCCTAAAAGGAATTTTAGGCCTCACCTTTGTTGTTACAAACCTGTATAACATTATTCCTTCTGTAAAACACAAAAGGAGAACGTTTGAAGAATGTCTTTTCCACTGTTTTCCATATAACTCAAGTAAAGAGATCCAGATATCAAGCTCAGATGACAAACAAGCACCAGATATATATATATATATTTTTTTATATATTCACTTTTATTACATAAAAAAGAAACAGTGGAGTTTTTTTGTTCATTATAGGAGGAATGTCATATAGGTTTGTGGAAGAGCGAATTTTAAGTTCTGTCAATTTAAAGTTAATGTACAGTATTTGTGCACGTGTATATGGGAAATGAGGACACATTAGAATGGAAATTTGCGAGTAATTCTCTCGCTGAATTTGTCACATCACAGCCTTCAGGCTGACTTACTCCTCTACTCTTGTTACGTCTCATTGAGGCAACATTTTCATACCGTTCGTATTTTAATCGTTCTTTAATCGCATATAGAGAGAGCGAGACTCGTTTTTGATTGACAAATAACAAGTTAATGGCTCATAGGGTAAAAAATGTGAGGCGTAATTATACTCTTTGGAAATCTGAGCAAGTCAGTCTCGTGTTGCATTTCCCTGTGAAGTCAGGGGTGGTAATTATGTGTGGGCCGTAATGGGAGAGGAGTAAATGTTTTCAAATAATCTCAATTTAATAGAGCTGCTGTAGATGGCTCAACCTGGACATAAATATGTACATTTAAGCACAGCTTCCACTCAAGGTCGCATGGCACACCCCGCAGGGAACTATTTTCTAAATGTGCACATATGCCATCTCTGAGGTCAAAGCTTTTGTCAGAGCCATTTCAAATTCACATGGGGAGCATGAACATGAATAGTGACTGATTTTACATGCATTACTGATGAACTGATAATCTTCCTGTTGCTTTAATCCTTTGAGTGTTTTTTTCTGCTACTTTGATGTTTTTTTAAATGTATTGTGATCTGATAATGTGAAATTTATCATATTAAAAATGACTGAAAATACCTTAGATTAGATAGCAAATGTGAAGCTAAAATCAAATTGGTTGCAAAACGCTGGAATGTACTGTAATGACAATATTTAGATTAAAATGAGCTAGTTGTCATGTATAACTAGATGAAAAATCTGCTAAAAAGATTTAAAAGGATTACTATTTTGTAAATGTATTATGTAAATGAGTGATATGTTGTATAAACGTGATTGAGTTTGGTTGGTTTCTCTTAACGCAAGAAGAGTAGGTGCATATTTAACGCAGCTTAAAATAGGCTTAATTTGTTTGCTTAAATTTTACGAGTTAATTGACTGTAAAGCTTCATCATTCTTATGTATGCAACCTTGGTGTTCCAAATAAAAAAAAAAATGAAAAAAGTAAAGAAGAGGAAAAAGAAAAAAAACAGACAGTTAGGGCATATGTTTCACTGTAGGTTTTAATCTTTGACCTTTCAGATTTTTAACAATGAAATGTCTCTTTAAACTTTAAAGGCAACATTGATAACGAACGCCTGGCGATTGCTAGACAGCGAATCCCATATCGGCTTGGTCGAGTAGTTGACGAATGGCTACTCGACAAAGGTAAAAACACTGATTAAAACTTTAAATAAAAGATAATTTGATCATAAGCAAGTGATATTTTGCATAGCAAATAAACCATCTAAAACATAAATCCCCTGTATAACCAAGTTTAAAATTAAACAAATGTAGTTTGTAATATTTGCACTGTACAGTTCAATAATGTGTTGTTATACTGTACTTGTAAACCTGTCAGAGGTTAAAGGGACTGGTAATATACTGATAACTGAAGTTAGTTCAATCATTAACAAAATATGTTTACATCATTAAAATACTTATTTAAATAATGTTATTTTCCAGCTGTAATAATCTAAATGACTAATTAAAGTATATGTCCATTTGAATTCATAGTGATGTACACACTATTTAATTTATAGATATACACATCTTGTCATGCTAAACATATTTCTTTTGGAAACTGCTAAAGTGGACAGTTAAAAACCCAAAGCAAATGTCTCTTAAATAGCTTCAATGATTATTGGCATCAGATATGAAGTCCCTTTAACAAGCAAGTTAAACACACAAGAAGGGAAAAGACTTGAATGCATGCTGCAATGTATGTAACAAATTGAATCGTTCAAAGTGATTTGTTTTCAAGTATGCTTGTTTTCTTGCTTTCCCTTTTCAATGGAATTATAACCATGATGAATCATTTGTTGTGTCATGTAGCTGTAAAGCCATTCTCACATGAACCTTATTTCAGTCTAATTAATTTTAATTGCCATTGCCCTTGCTGAAAGGCAATCTCAATAAAATTTACTAGACCTGTGCATACAGGCTTTGTAATTTGCAATAAACGACTGTATAAAAGTAATTTTCTCACGTAAAAGGGGAAATTTGTTTTTTCAGATACATTATATTGTTTCTCTCATCTTAGTATGTATTTGATTGTCCTTTTAGCAAAGTCCCATTGATTTTTTTGGGACCCAGCTTTCTCATCCCCTTCATTTATTTACTTTGTGCCAACAGCAGCCATTAAATTACAGTCGATAAATTACCAGTGTTGCTGTTAGCATTAGTGTAATTTATTGCTTCATAATCCCCAGGGAAAATAAGGTTACGGTTGTTGTGTGTTTTACCATCAGGACTTCCATCAGTTCTGTTTTCTCGTGTGCGTGCGTGCGTGCGTGTGCGCGTCATTGTTTGTAGCGTGTGCATGTGTATGTGTGCGTCTCTACGGCGTGGGGGAGCGGGACGTTGAACACTCTTGTATTTTCTGTAACGTTCTTCTCCGGCAGGTCGGCAACTCACCATCTTCAACAGTCAGACCACCATAAAGATTGGAGGCTGGGAGAAGGGCAGTCGGCCCTTCCAGGGCCAGCTCTCTGGGCTTTACTACAATGGTCTAAAAGTGCTTAACATGGCTGCCGAGGGCGACCCCAACGTCCGTGTGGAGGGTAGCGCCCGGCTGGTGGGAGATATGCCCTCTTCTTCTATTACGCCCCAGTCCAGCGCCTCCGCAACGGGCAACCGCTCAGAAACCTCGCCCTCCATCACCGACATCACTACTACAACTGCATCCAACCGCCAGGGCAAGCAGACGACAACTCCACAGGTCAGTGGCTGGCCACTCTATTCTAGTTCAAGATCCTTTGAGAGCAGATGGCTGAGTGTGTGTTTTTTTCTTCCTTGTCAGAATGTGACATGGATTGGAAAACACTAGGGTTCTTTCGTTCATGACAAACTTGGAATCAACTGGGAATTTTTTACAGATGCTCTCTACGATTGTGTTTATTGCAAAAGTTTGCAGTTAATGTTGCCATTGTGAAAATTAGGGCTGGAAAATTACGCACTGTTTATAGTCATGTTTTACTCAAAACAAAACTCTAGATCAGATGAAAATGGCTAGTATGGTAAAGTCGAAACTGACACTTTTTCAGGATTCACAAGCGCATTCTCGACAAACCTGCGCTGAATGAACGGAACTGTGGACAACTAGTTGTCTGCTACGTCATATAATGTGAGAGTCACAGTGAACTGTATAAGCATTATGAGTTTAGTTTACTCGTGGAGATGGAGAAATGATTTGTGTTCATCCGCAGTGAGTGCGTGCTGTGAGGCGCACGGCTCCTACTCTCTGCACTCGGTTACTAAGCACTTAATGTCCTTAAAATATCTGATGGATGAATTCATGCCTCAATTGGACTTATTTAATAACACGCTGTCAATTGTGATAAAACTTTTTTATACTGTCTCTGTGTGCAGGCTCGTTTTAAAGGGATAGTTCACCCAAAAAATCTGTCATTAATTACTCACCCTCATGTCATTCCAAACCCGGAAGACTTTCGTTCATCTTTGGAACACAAATTAAAATATTTTTTTTTATTCAATCTGTGTGTTTTCTTTCCCTCTATAGACAGCTATAAATTGATAAAAAAAACATTTATCAGCCCAACCTACTTGGCACACGAAAACAAACCTCATTGGTTATTGCAGAAGTGTTGCGTAACACGAGAATGAACCTCATTGGTTCTCACATGTCAAACAATGTTTGAGCTTCTTTTTAGAGATGATAAATGTTTATGTGTGAATAAAAGGCTAAATTAAAATCGTTCATCATATAACGTGATCATGTCTCTTTAGAAAATGTGGAGTTAACTGCTCAATTCTTATGGATTACTTTTACAATCTCTTTATGACTTTACTAACTTTTTAAAGTATCAGAATGGTAATTGCATAGCTGTAAATGGAGGGACAGAGAAAACTTCGATTTCATCAAAAGATCTTCATTTGTTTTCCAAATATGAATGAAAGTCTTATGGGTTTGGAACGACATGAGGTTGAGGAGTTAATGACAGAATTTTTCATTTTTGGGTGAACTAACCCATTAAGTGGCCCATCCAAAATAGCCATTAGTATCTGCTCTAGAGTTTTGTTTTGTGTGAAACATGATCGGGGATTAGGGATGAACAAAAAATGTGCGTAATCGATGTAATCAGTCACGTGGCTCATCGTTCCAGGCCTAAGTAAAAATGCACTGTTAACATTCAGACATGATTGCTTAATTCCACAAGTAAAAATGTCTAACCTAGAACAAGTGGGTTACTGAGTATTTAGCCCAAGTGTTCAGTGGGCATGAAGACCATAAGTGTGTGTAGAACTTTTGAATACACACCTAGAACATAGTTTTGGGGGGGGTTACACATTTTTAATTTCATTACTTTGCACTTCTAAATTTCTATTCAGTAGTCCCTATTTAACAGATGGGGCAATTTAATTGTGGTGCTTCTAATTAAATGATAAGCAGTTTCCATTGTAAAAATGTTTTACAAAATACACATACTCATCTCTGTGCCAATACTAATATTTACTACCAAATTGCAATTAATTTATCGAATTAATTTAAATGTAAAGTTTCTAATGATTTCGGCACACGTGAGTACCTTAACTTGATGAATTATGGAATATGCTTAACCTCAAATACGGCTCCAAAGTGGATTTAGTGTGCAAAAAGGGTGTTTTTCCTTCCTGTCCCATACATGCACTCTGAAGTGGTCAAGACCTAAAGAGTGATGGTGCGTTCACGTGCAAAAGCCAATGCGCAAAATGCACATGAACACCCCCTCATGTGATATTTTCCATTAGACAACTCGTAGAATATTTTGATACACGAGTTGCCAAGATAACCTTTGACCTTTTTTAAAATGGCGGAGAGCAATGCAAGAGTCGTGAATGGTAAAAATATGTATTATTCATGATCTAGAAAATATACAGCATATTATTTACCGTTTGAGTTTTGATAAATAATTTTCTTGCTATAGCAGATGACTTAAGCAATCTAAAATAGTTTTAGATAAATAACAGGTCTGGATCTCCATCTTTTTTACCACATTACGACCACAAGAGCACTTGAACGCAACACACTGGTAAATACCAGTTCACAAGTGGAAAACATCATATTTTCCATACCATGTGAACGCACCACGAGTATTGGGCTAGGACAATGTTTTTCCAAGCCTAGTGTTTTCCAGGCTTGGAAATTTCTAATATATTGAAACATGTTATGCTAGTTATGCTGTGCGATCTTTAAGCAAATGCTTCTTCACTTCATAAACTGGTCTAAATGATTTATTAGCGAATAGGTCTGGCTTTGAATGATCTATCCAGTAACTATAAACAACTGGAAAGGCCATGAAAGATGGAAGAAGTCATGAAGATTCATTGGCTCAAAGTGTAGGAACCAATTGGTGCGATCAGATTGAAGCAGACAGGCTGTGTGTTGTCTGGGTCAATGTGTTGTGTTTTAGCTCTGTGCTGTCTACATCATTACTCTCAGCTACTCTCTCTATTCCTCTCACATACACTCACTCAGTTTCTCTTTTACCATCCAAGATATTATAAGTGGCATTTCAATAAGTGACCCAGACAGCAACGAGGCCGGTTTAAACTGAACTCCATGCTCTCTCAAGCAAAAGAGGCCTCGAGTCTAAGACCAGGGCACTTAAAGATGTGCCTACGGCTGAATCGCACATTATCGAACCGACAAAGGGTTTCGGCCCGGCACAGTTCAATTGCTTTCAGACATAAAGTGATTGGCCCGTTTCTTTTGTGGATGTGCTGTGGCTCAGGATGAGAGAGAGTGCCGGGTGGCGCTGGGAGACTAGAGTCAGTCAATAAGCCTGTGTGAACAGAGAGAAGAACCCAAAGGCAAATGGAACGGGGAGAAATCAGTAGGGGAGATGAGCGCATGCTTGCGGACATGCTTTTCTCCTTTACTACTTCTCTCCGGTCGGTCTGGTTCTCTCATCATTCAGGGCTCTGACAGTGAGCTCTAATTACGGTGCCACTGTAATTACATGTCAGAGCAGGAGGCTGAGCCGTGTGATTGACAGGTTTGCCAAGGCCAGTTCGGTCTTGTCTCCTCGTGCGTGACTTTACACACTGTGATTTAGCCTCCACAACAATAAAATCATAATTTGATATGGTTAAAACTGATTCTGGCACTGCATATTAAATTACCTCCCTGCTCAAGGGCACTCCAGGCACGTTGTGTGAAAGTAATAGTTGTGCAATAAAAGATGGTTCGATCTATTAGCGCCCGATTGTGAGGTTGGCTTATCATGGCCTCGTCTGTGGATTGCATTACAAAATGGTGGGCTTGCCACCCTCCGCACATCGACAATGATGGTAAATGTTGCCATGGAAATATGAGACGACTCTCTTCTCGGCACAGCCGTGTCTACGCCACTCTCTAAGTTTGCGCCATCTGCGCTCCATTATCATCCATTACAACCTCTTTCTCTGCACAGCTGCACTGTCCAAATCAACTGCTTCATTTTTTTTAAGATGGATTTTTAATATCTAATTAATGATAAAAGCTGGATTGAGAGGGATATGAAATCAAAGAGGAGTTTGTGGTTCTTTGATTACAGGCCTTTGTGATGCCCATTAGATGGGAGCGGCCATTAGACCGGAGAGCTCTCTGTAATAAGAGCTAATGGAAGTTTTTGGGCTCTCCATCATCTTAACACTTTTCCAGAGTGTCCGCCGAGGTCTCCCCCTTACACATCCTCGAATTAGCCGAGATCTGGAAGAAGGGCTAAAGGAATTTAAGTGTCACGAGGGTGGAAATTGCTGTGCAGCGCACAAAGGAATAGTTAGCTGCATAGATGATACGTAATTGTTCAATCTGTATGAAAAGTTTGTGAATTAAACTAGCTGAAAAATTTACATTCATTATTATTTGATTATATAATATAATATGGGTGAGTGACATACAATTATTCACAATAAAGATAAGGAAAATCTTTTAGAGGGAAGTTGTACAAAATATATTTTTTGGTAATTATGTTGGTTTTAAATGGTTTTCAAGAAAATATTAAATTTAATCCCCTAATGATTTAATATAATTTTAATGTAATTTATTACCTTTTTACATTATTATTTCCAAATATTTAAAAAAAAATTCCCCAAAAATATCATTATGACGAGACACTACATGTAACAAACAAGACATTTTATTTAGTTCATTTTAAGTATGAATTCCATTTTTTATATATCTTTGAATACACAAAGAGATAAGACAAAAAAGAACGTAGATAATTGACCCGTGTTATTATTTGAGTAGTGAGCTGTATTGAGCTGTAGTAATGAATCTTAAATGTTTCGTTTCATATTATTGCTTTGTTTTAAATTTCAAAATCCTAAAACTTTAATTTCATTCCCAGCTTTGAATGAGATTTTGAGTCCCAGATTGTCAGCGTCGCCTTTGAAGATAAAGGCCTTGTAGATAATAGAGATGATTTTTATTGTACAAATGGTTTACAAATGAATGGCTCAGAAGGAAATATTATTTCATGCAGACCGATTGATTTGCTTGTGATACAGCAGATTTGTGTGTAGTGTAAATGAGTTCTGTAGTCTTTGGAATAATTTTGCATACTTTGCATGACCATTTTTTTATTTTTTTTCTTTCGTTTAATGGCTTCAGATCTGCTCTGTCAGCATGCTTAATCTTTAAATGTATGGAGTTTGGATTATCCTCTGTTAAACTAGTTTGCTGTTGTGTGACACTGGCTCACATCATATAAGCCTTTTAAAGAAGTCTTAATGATAGAAAGCCAAGCATTGTTTTACTCGTTTCTGTTCAAACAGCAGCCGCAACAAACAAACAACTGAGTTCGTCTCAAAGGAGCCCAGCATGCTTAGAAAAACACGTGCATGCACCGTCTTCTTGTGACTGACAGATGAGATGTTTAATATTTCTATCAGAAGTTGATTTCCTTTGTGACTACCACCCTCACGACTGATGTTCAGAAGTGACATCTTTTTTATTATCTTCTTTATTCTCTGTCCCACTCTTCCTCTGTTTTTCTCCTCTAAAGTATACTTTCTCTGCATTTTACCTGTAGCACCACCACGTTTATATGTGGATTTGTGGCTGTTCTGTTTTGTTTTTTATGCTGTGTTTCTGATATCCCTTCACATCTGTGGCCGTGGTGTTTGGCTCGATGGGATTTGACATGCCAGGAATCTGTGTGTTTATTCTGATTTACAGAGACATCATGCTGGGCTTTAAATAAAATATTAGCATTTCCTATGTGAGTTGTGCATGTTATTAAACACCCTGGGGTATCTTTTAGATCTAGAGATGGGCAGAGGGCAGTGAAGCGCCACTTCTCTGCATAGAAAATGGCAGTGTGGGCGTGTGCCACGTGACAGTCGTGCGTTTATAGATGCCCTGTGCGGTGCTGAGTGGATTTGAATCCATCAGATATAAAATAGTTTTTGTTTTCTCTCTCTCTCTTGGTCAAAATATTCAGAATTGCAGTACTGTAATGTTTACAGTATGTCCTGGTGTCATAACAAATCCGTTATTGCATAGTGGGAATATATATATATATATATATATATATATATATATATATATATATATATATTGAAATTGCATTTGAAAATTAGTTTTCTTTTACCTTTATGATTTGAAATGATGCACTCAACTACAAAACATTTTAAATTAATAAGTGCAAAAGTTGCCCGTTTTTATTAAGTGACACCCGCAGGTAAATTTACAGTTTTTAGTTAATTGAATGAAACTGGTATTTTGAACTGATTCAAGAAAATGATTCAAATCAATGGACCCTTTTCACAGACGCTTTTTAATGCATTTAATCAGCATCGTAAATCCATAAACTTTATATATATATAAATTTTCATATAAATTTTATATTAATTTTCTTCATATAAATTTAAATATAAATTTTCATATAAATATAAATATACATTTTCATATAAAATGACCATTTTTATCAAACTTGTAAGTTCAGTAATTTCACTTAAATGACAATTAATAGGTAATCTTCATTGCCATTTAAGTGAAATTACTGAACTTAAATATATAAGCTTGATAAAAATTATCATTTTAGAAGAAAATTTCAAGTGGCACTTAGAGGCTTTTGCATCTGAACTCTTCATATATAATGTAAATTGTTTAATGAATTGTACATTTATAACACTATACTTAGTATCATATTACCTTTGCATCAAATTACAAAAGAAATGGATCCTGCTGCAGGGTTGTTTCTAATACAGCGGCCATGGGAGTGATGATAAAATTGACATATTTCTCTCTTCTGACTGCCAGTTAAAGTTGTGAAAACACTGTTGTGGAGTTTTTCTTTTGCTATTTGAGCAAATTGGAACAAAAATAATGTATTTAATGTTTTCTCTCATTCACCGCTATAGAACATTACCCATTACTATGACGACTTCCGCTTCAGAGAAACCCGGATATGTGAAATGGGTCAAATATAATAGCATAATGTTGCCTATGTTTATATCACCATATCGTCAGAATATTTGAATCACCCAGCACTAGTTGTAATTATTATTAGCTTTATTATTTAAATGACCTCAATTAGATGAGCATATATTTGTGATATGTGTGTCACAATTCCCAAAATACAACAGTCCAGCATCAAGATTCACATGTACTCTATAATGAGGTACCAACTTGTTTCATTTTGTTGCATCATGAGGGCAGGACAATGTTGAGCATGGATGGATTTAAACTGGTCCAGATTCCTGTGCTTTTTCTCCCCCCACTTCTGTCCAATTAATGGATCCTGTGACTTGCTCTGCATGCACTGTTGTCCCAGTGCTCATTTACACTGACCGCTTAAATCAGTCAATCAATACGTTTGTTTGAGCTGGCACAAAGCGAGTAATAAAATGGACTGCTGCTGCTGCTACTCTCTCTCTCTCTCTCTCTCTCTCTCTCTCTCTCTCTCTCTCTCTCTCTCTCTCTCTCTCTCTCTCTCTCTCTCTCTCTCTCTCTCTCTCTTTGGAGGTGTTAGATATTGCAAACGTTTGTTAATTTTGGTGCTTTTGGGTATTGATGACCCTGTTAATTCACAAAGGGTTTTTCATGTTGCGTGGATAGTCTTTGTGATAAACCAAAAAACAGTCATTTGTGTCCCTACCTATCATGTTGCCGTCAAGACCTTGGCTCAGTTATAGTGCTTTTTTATATATTCTGTCACATTCATAATGTATAGGTGCGTTTGGTGGCCGTGCGCAAATTCTGCAGACGCAGGGGACAAATAGAGTCCTCCGAGACTGACCACGGTGCGAAACAAAGACTCCTACCTCGTATCTCTCTTTATCTTTTCCACCCCTCCTTTCTGAGCGGGCGTCTACGTGCTCAAAACACGCATTTGGATGCTATTGAAATGAGTGTTCACGCTGGTTAGTTTAGCTGGCGGAGGCATTTAGATGGAGTTGAATAACCCGAGGTCCCAGAGGAGCAGGAGGGCCAGTGGAGATGAAAACGTGGAGCTTTTGCCATCCGTTGTGTAACATTCGCTCTCTCGCTGTGGAGAGATGTATTTTGAGTGTGTGCATGTGTGTTTGATGTTAGGTTGTGGGTTGTGTCTCTGTGGAGTTTCATGGCAGGGCTGAAGGTGTGCAACCCCCCCTCCGCTCCACATACACACATCAATCTCTTTCTAAAAAAATGCTATAATAAAATATCTCCAACTGAGCAAACCCTTAGCAACCTCAAGCTGAGCGGCGACGGCGATTGGCTGAAACGAGTCAGGTGATCGGCTTGCAGTCGTACCGTATTTTCCCTCTCTCCCTCCCGCCTCTATCCGTGTGTATCTGTCTCGTTTTCTCTTCTCCCTTGCTTACGCCTTCCCTCTCTCTCTCACTCTCTCTCTTTCTCTCTTCTAGTCTGTAGAAGGCACTCATAGTCTCTCCTGATGCACAGACAATTTATCATCCCTATCTGCTTACCAAAGTAGGACTTCTCCAGTCATCACTTTTGATCTGACAGAGCGGACTTTATTTTACTGGTGTGGGGCTTTTTTTATTGCTCTAGGAGCAGGGACTGGGAGATCAGAGAGGGGAGAGGACAAACTCTCACCTTAACAGCAAAGCAAAGCTGTATAGAGGAAGCAGACAGTGTAGCCAGGCTGCCATCATGGATGCGAGATGGCATTGTTCCTCATCCCAGGTAGTCTCTCTTTCTCACGGTCCTTCTCCATCCAGCAATCATCGCATGCAGAGTCTTTGATTTTGTCATATCCATGCAGTGAAAGAGGCATGCACCATTTCTCTGCAGCGCTCTGCACGTAGAGCGAGTGAGAGAGAAAGAAAGAGAGAAAAGAGAATTGGGGCAGTAGTGAGGGAGTTCCGGGAAAAGAATGAAAAGTTGCAGTGCTTTTGTGAGCGTGCATGAGGCTGGCGCCATTCGTCGCCGATGTCCACATCTGTTGCAGCGAGTCGTTCTTGGCATGCCGGTTTCTTTTCATCCTTAACTGGACGCTTCTTCCACTCGTCTAGATAGTCCACTGATGCTGTTATTTGTACTGTCCATTTTTCATCTGCATCTAATTTTTTTCCCCCCTCATTAAAAGTATGTGAAGATCAAGTGCTGTCCTCCAGTAAAGTTTAACCCACTGTGCTGTGAACAAGTGTGTGTATTGTGTTGTGTGAAGTCGGCAGGTTGCCCCCTCTCTCTCGCTCTTTGTTTAAGATCTAGAGCTTTAGTCTGTAACAGCGTGTTCTGTCTGTGGGCAGCGTGTATGATCAGATTTATTTATTCCCACTTGGATGACCCCTCAGAGTTGTTTGTAATGGCTACTTGTGACTCACATGTCTTCTCAGAGTGAGTCACGAGTACTTAAGAGAACTTCTTGGTCAGTCTTGATGCATTTGCCTGTTGTTTTTTTTTTGTATTTCTTTTTCTTTCTTTTTTTTTCTTTGCAGATAATATAGAACATAATTATATTTAACTTAAAATTATAATTTAATAAGGCTTGTAATTGTTTAAATTAGTTTTAAAGTCAATGTGTATTGCCCTTTTACTTAAACAATTTTTCATATTTATGTGAAACATGATAGTAAGCGAGGAAAAAAAAAAAAAACTAGGACAAGACTTGATTTTATCCATCTGGAACTGATTGGACCTCAAAAAATTATAAACCAAAATTGAAAACGGGCTGAATGAGTTTGCTAAAACAGTGTCTAAATAACTAATTGACTGTTAGTTGATGGTATGAAACATATGATTAAAATATATGAAGACTATATATAAAATATAAGAAAAAAAAAATAATAATAAAAAATATATATATATATATATATATATATATATATATATATATATATATATATATATATATATATATATATATATATATATATATATATATATATATATATATAATAAACTGCACCAATGTGTCATTCACAATATGACCAGAAACATGAAATAAAAAAAATAAATCAGGTTCATTTTGATTTCATGTTGAATTTAATAAAGATTATTAATTGTTATAATTAACCAGGGTTTTGTAAAGCTTTTGAATGTGCTGAAACAATTGCACAGGAAGCCATCTTGATTTCCATCTTCTTTGAAAGGTCTGGGTTCTCTATTATTCATCTTAGTACGACATTTGAAGATGGAAAATGGAGAGATTCAACCTGCACGTCAGATTGTGTTGTTTTAGCTCTTTTGAATCTCTTGTACAGAATGTCAGTGAGCGCATATGGAGACCCTGTGGGCCAGCTCTATATATTCCTGTACATGCTAGTTGTATACTAGCAGGCATATCTGTATTGCGTTTCCTGTGATTTTTTTTTCTCCAACTGTTCTTGTTAGAGAATACTGCAGTGCATCAGTGGCCATTTTTTATTCATTGTATGAGCTCTCGGTATTTTAAACACACAGCTCTCAGCAAAGTAAGGCTGCATTTAGCACCAGGACCTCTCTATGAATATTCACACATCATTAGCAGGCTGCTAAGTTAACTGGCAGACTTTTTATGTTCTTGTGCTTTCCCTCGCCCTTTCTTTCTTTCACTTTGGCTGGAGGAAAGGAATATGGAGAGAAAGAAGAAGAAAAAAACAGATAGCGAGGAATCAACGGTTTGCTTTGCAGGTCCCAGCTGAGCCACCGAGGCGATTTGGTTTTTATTTCCTATCATTTTGAACAGGCTGAATCTTCATGTCACCATGGCAACAACAACAGACGGTGCACTGTTCTGAGATATTCGTATTCTTGGTGGAATACTAGAATCTTCATGACTGAAAGAGATGGAGAGATAGAGGTGAATGTAAGTGTATGAACCTGACCATCTCAGACTGGCCATAAAACGTAAATTTATTACAAGAACAAGGAATTCAGACGTTAGGAAGCTTTATTCCGCCACTGGTGTAATTTTTTATTTATTTATTTTTAAGGTTAGAATTGCGTGATATAAACTTACAATTGCAAGGTATAGTCACAATTAAAAAATGTCACAATAAAAGTCAAATATTTGAATTATTCTTATTTCATGACAGAAACAAGCTTCCATACGTATCTGTAAGATGGAAATTGAGGGAATGGTTTTACACAACAATCCTGTTAGAGGGTTTTGAGGGTCAGTACTTACAGGTAAAAATGAGCATTTATGCGATAACCTGGCTCATTTACAGTCTGTACAGAAATGTTAAGATTGTTTATTAATGTGCACTGTCCTGAATAATAATAAAAAAAAAACAAGATCAAAAGTAAGAGAAAAGGCCAAATATGAGCACCAATATATATATATATATATATATATATATATATATATATATATGCACACACACACACACACACACCTAAAGGACATTTATAACACCTGTTCAATTTCTCATTAATGCAATTATCTAATTCAATGCATTTAGGAGTGTGGACCTGGTCAAGACAATCTCCTGAACTCCAAACTGAATGTCAGAATGGGAAAGAAAGGTGATTTAAGCAATTTTGAGCTCATCTCCCCTACAAATAGGAAAAAGAGACTACAATTTGCAATTTCTCACCAAAATTGGACAGTTGAAGACTGAAAAAATGTTGCCTGGTCTGATAAGTCTCGATTTCTGTTGAAACATTCAGATAGTAGAGTCAGAATTTGGTGTAAACAGAATGAGAACATGGATCCATCATGCCTTGTTACCACTGTGCAGGCTGGTGGTGGTAGTGTAATGGTGTGGGGGATGTTTTCTTGACACACTTTAGGCCCCTTAGTGCTAAAACAAAGATTAATAAATACTGTAACAAATGTATTGCTCATTGTTAGTTCAGATTAGTTATTAGATTCAATAATGTTAACTAATGAACCTTATTGTAAAGTGTTACCAAATAAAGATCATGTTCCATGAAGATATTTTGTACATTTCCTACGATAAATATATTAAAATATATATATATATATATATATATATATATATATATATATATATATTGAGTAGGTGCTGCAAAATCATGAACATAAATTGAAAACATTAAAGGTGATTTTCTCCATGTTTAGATTATTTTTTTTTTCACCCTCAGATTCTATATTTTCAAATAGTTGTATCTCGGCCAAATAATGTCATATCTAAAAAAAAAAATAAAAAAAAAAACCTAATTATTCAGCTTTCAGATGATGTATAAATTTAAATTTCCAAAAATTTACCCTTGTGACTGGTTTTGTCGTTCATGGTCATATATTTTGTGTGTGTATATATACATATATATACTATATACACGCACACAGACATTTATTTACACAAACATTCATGCTAGAATCAATTAACTGTGAGTAATCGATTTGACAGCATATATATGCATATATATATATATATATATATATATATATATATATATATATATATATAATGCAAAACAATGCAGTTTCATAGCCATTATTAAAATATAATGACTGCAAATTTAGCTGAATTAAGAAATTCATAATGTAATAAGTGTATGATTGGAGAGGTTAGTAGGTCAGTTTCGCCCACTCTTATCCAGGGCATGTTCAGCTAACTCAGTCAGGTCCTACTTTTAGTCTGTCTCTGTAGATCAGTCTGGCTGCCGAGAGATAATTGGAGAGGGATGTATGGAGGTGGAGCTTGAAAAGTGTGTGTTTTAGTTGAGGCAACTCCTTTCTCA
Source organism: Cyprinella venusta (assembly GCA_038021265.1). NCBI lineage: Eukaryota > Metazoa > Chordata > Actinopteri > Cypriniformes > Leuciscidae > Cyprinella > Cyprinella venusta. The sequence continues at coordinate 19,548,795 of CM075877.1, forward strand.
TTAGGGCACAGCTGGGTCCCCCTCTGTGTTCACAGGTGAAGTGTGTGCCGTCTCTCTCCCCGCCTATTTTGGCGCTCTGTCGCTTATTGTGCCTGTTGGCAGTGCAGTAATTAAGAGCAAGCAAAACAGGGAGTATAATACTGTGTATGTGAGTGTGTGTGCGTAAATGATGGTCTGATAGCACACCCACCCTGTTTGACATGCTCTGAGGAAAATGGCCAGTTATAATGTAGGCTGTTTCTGTCCGCCTCAGCACAGCTGTTGAGTGGGCAGTGGATGGAGGAGAGCGACGAACTCAGGCAGATGGATGCTGAAGGCTCAGTCTTAGTCATATGTGACTTTTCTACACAAAACAGCATCACGCTCAAGCGCTTGTGTAACGCCACATCTGAGGACTTATCCGAGTTTTGACACTTTGCTGAGGGGCAGTGTTTCCAAATGAGGAAAGAGAAGGATGATTTCTGGAGCTCAGCAGTGTGAGCTGAATTCAAATAGAGGTCCTAACAAAGGCTTGGGTGGAGCATGTTCATGTTAAGCCACCAGCCACAATGGCATATAGTCATTTAGCAGATTCCTGTTAGCGATGGGTCTTTCATGACATGGGTTCATTGCGTCTACCACCCGAGTCTTTCGTTCATATGTCACTTGACACAGTAATTATTTATGATCCCTGTTATAATTATTGACTGCATAGTGTTTTTTTTAATTCAGAATGTGATCAAGATTGCATAGGTGGATGTGTTTGGGGAATTTGGCTGTTAAATGTATAACATTTAAAGCCACTTAAATGAACGAAACGATTTAAGAGTCCGAATGATCCGAACTTCCCATCACTATTTCCTTTCCCCACCATACAGTTAGGGCTGAATGATACATCAGTTTTTGCCTTTTCATCATATTCTTTATATATTACAGATATATTGGATATATATTGTTGCAACCTAAAGAGTAATTGTAGACAAATATATATCGGAATTTTTAATTAGTTAATCGAAATGGATAGTTTTTAACAAATTTACAGAAATTAACTGACTCTGTGTTTTTGCTATTGATATTATTTCAGTTGAGATACTTTTAAAACGGCTACATTTTAACAAGACTAGGTAGGATCTCAAAACTAGCCTAATGACGTGCTGTTTAGGAAGCTTAACATTTACTTTAATATCAATAACCGAATCATTGGAAACATGCTACCGTTTAAAAGTTTGGGGGCACTGAAATTGGTTTTATTTAGAAATGAATACTTTTATTAAGCGAGGATGCATTTCATTGACAGTATTATTAAGTGACAGTAAAGACATTAATTGACGTTACAAAAGACTTTTTACTTTCTCTTCAAAGATGACTACAAAATGTATAAGTTCCAACTAAAAATATTAAGAAGAAGAACTCTTTACAAAATTGATAAGAAATATTTTACGAGCACCAAATCAGCAATTCTGACTCTAAAGACTGGAGTATATATATATATATATATATATATATATTTTTTATGCGAGAAGAGACTTTCAAACATTTCGAAATCTTTCTAATCCCAATCTTATATTGCCAAGCTTTACTTACAACTTGGGATGATTATTCAGGCACAATGGTGAACCTTTCAGTGACCTCTCTGCATCTTATACCACGCGTTCACCCCTCTTCTAGAACTCCTTCCTTTCTCTCAGTGGTCATGTCAAGGAAGAGAACGCAGAGTTTAATTTGAGTCTCATATTCAAGTCTATGCATTATTGAGCCCTTTTATCGGACACGTAACCACATTTCGGTTGATTTCTAATCTCAGTGTCCACGATAGTTGCAGTCTTTTATACATCACATGTCAGCTCACAGAATGAGAGACTTCACCCAGGATCTCTGCGGTATTATCCTCTCTGTCTCTAGAGTCAGACAGATACCGCTGCCGGCCTTTAGCAAGGGCTCTGTTGTGCACTCCTGTTGCAACACATTACCTACATGACTCTCAGCCTTCCAGCAGCAGCAGCACACAAACCAGCACTGTAACGTCAGGGATCTAAATTATTCACCCGCACTGACCTACTTGCAGGGTGTTTTAGAGCTGGGAGTTGAACAGATATCGCTGCGAGGAAAATGGCAACCATGTGGTTATGGCAACCACTTTGAAACAACTGTACAGGGTGCCCTCCCACTCCCACTTCCCTCTCCCTTTCTTCTCCCTCTCTCTCTCTCTCTTTCCGTGTTGTTTCGTGTGGTCCACATGGCTGTGATGATGGTGAAAGGTCCTGATTGGCGTGGGCATTGCCCCGCAGCCTGTGGGCAGACCGTGTGAGCTCTGAGAGACAAATCGATGTCTTTCCTCCCTGTGCACGCGCACACACTCAGGCAGCCCTGCTTTTCTATTGGGACAAGCACACATGCATGTACACGTTTGGCCAGCTGGCAAATGTATACACAGTCTGGCTAATTGCAGAGAGAGAGAGAGAGAGAGAGAGAAGTGTGAAGACACTAAATGGATGCCACCAAAGCGACATCTTCAGATGGAATTTTCTGCCGTAGCGCTGAGAGGAACGTCGAGCTCGCTGCTTTTTTGCATAGTTGATGGAGAATTCCTGCACGGAGACACTTTCTGAGCTATTAAACCACTGTCGGATACCATCTTTGGGATTCAAAGACCGTGAAATCTCAACATGGCTTTCTTTCCCTTTGGAACCATCACAGGAGCAGAGGCAAGATTTCCTTCACAATGTGGTGTTGTGCGCGTCTCAGCGCCGTGCATTGCTCTTGAAATGGCTTGTCTGTAGAAGTGCTTCCTATGGTTTTATTTCAGATTAAAAGGCACGTTTGATGAGATTGTTTTCCAGCGGGACGGACGGATGTGAGCGGATCTGATGCTCCTCACACCATGTTTCTGCGCTGACAGTCTTTAACTGCTGGCAAAATTGTATTCGTCAGGGGATTTGTGAAATCTTTGGGTGTGTGTGTGTTTGTGCTGCTCTGATCGATATTTCCAACTGCCTTGATGTGGAAGTCTCTCAAGACTGTACTGTAAGACGATTTGGCATGTTGTAATCTACAGAAAGGGTCATTTTTGTGGAAAAGTTGTGACCTTTTACGGTTACGACACCTTTGATCGCACCTGAGAGTCAAAGCTCTGAGGACCTGTGAGAGATGTCAGAGTGGCAGTGAAAATGACATTTTCTTTTCTTTCCCCTCTCTCTCTCTCTCTCTCTCTTGCAGTATGAGGCCTTAGATGACACAGCAGCCCTAGAAAACCGTAATGGTACCACAAGGCATTTTTGACTAACCCTCTATCTGTTTTGTGTCTCTTTGGTACAGGATGATCTTCTGGTAGCGTCGGCAGAATGTCCCAGTGACGATGAAGACATCGACCCTTGCGACCCAAGTTCAGGTGGGTTAGGTTAGTCATCTTTCTTTTATATTTTTACTGTTCATGTGTTCTTTTCCACCAAAAATGTTCTCCATTGTTCATTGTTCTGTTTGAAACTACTCCATGCAAGATCATTTTACTACAGTACAAGTTAAAAGAAAGAAATTATCTTGTGTAGTGGCCGTCACTATAATTTGAGGAGAAACAATCATTATATTTAACATTTTACCAAATGCTCTTTCACAAAAAATAGAGTTTAAAATCATATTTTTTCATAATCAATTCATATTGAATAATAATCACCCCTTTTCCACCGAAAAAAAGAACTGGTTCGGAACTGGTGCTGGTTCAAAGTTGGTTCGGAGTTGGTTCAACTTGCGAACCGGTTCAGAACCTGTTTGTTTTTCCACTGACTAGAGCGCCCAGGGAACGACGTTGTTACGTCACTGTGCACGTCGCTAGAAACGCTTGCAAGTACATTGCTTTAGGATTATCTCTAACTCGTGTACCAAGAAAACTTTAAAAACAATTGAATTATGTAAGTCTTTTAATCTTTTCGTTTGATATGTAATCTTTCTGATAAGTTATGTTCCCCTGTCTTGTGTCTTTTTTCTTTCCATTTAATTGTTCTATATCGTGACTGTTTTCTTCTTTGCTTATGTTTCAAATAAATAAATTAATAAATTAATCAATAAAAACGCTTGCGTGTTTCTGCAGTTTCTCATGGCTTTGCGATAGTCAGAAAATATGTTTAGAACTCATCTAAACCCGCCCCAGCCCCCAACGTAAGCATGACGTGCTAAAAGAACGGTTCTAGTCCAGCAAAGAGTTGGTGCCGCTTTGGAACCAGTTTTCCCGGCCGCGAACCGGTTCTTTGGCTGTCGAAACACAAAGAACTGGTTCGTGCGCAGGCACCGGCTCCGAACCGGCTCTCAAAATGCTTTGGTGGAAAAGGGGCTAATGTGTCCGCATCCGCGACAAGATTCCAGCGAAAGGTCATTGTTCTGCCCACACTGAATGCGAGAATTCAACCCAACAAAACCACAGCCAATCAAAACAGCGAGTGCGAGCTGAAGAGTGTCAAACCTAGAACACATCTTGTATTTTCCGCACTTCCATGATGCGTCTTCGGGCAGCATCCATTTTATGGTGTTTCTAGTGGATCTTGAGGGATTTGAAATATCTGATGTTTCTCAACTTCCAAAAACAACCTCTCCTAGGCTCATCCATGTTTGATGTTCCAGCGCTATAGTGCAGAAATAGCAACCTAGTGACTGACAAAATCCAGCGCGTTCAGTGGTTGTCGCAGCTGATTCGAACAGGAGCTCAGATTAACTTGAAAGGGCTTTTATGATTTTGTTGCCGGTTAGGACACGCTGTTACCTGAGCTGCATGTGCACATTTATCAGTGTTCACAGTGAGTGCCGAAATATATGTTTGTATAATTTGTCTCTTTAAACAGACATTATTACATCATTAAATACTTTACCCTGTGTGTGTGCTGTAAATATTTTAATTTTCTTTCAGGCACAGAGGGAGCTCATTTCTTAGATGAGTTTTTAAATAGGTCATTATATTAAACAAACTTGTGCCTATCAAATTTCTTTGTGCTTCTGTATAATTTTAGCTCACATCATTTCATTTTTTTTTACCCTTTTTTATAGATTGTTACATAGGCAAAAGATCACTTATTGTGAGATCTGGCGAATTTTGTTGTGGTTTAATTTCAGAAAAGGCCAGCGAGCATGCTAGCGTAGCACATACTGCTTTTCCTATTTCCCCATTCAGAAAATCCTGGCTACTCAGTCGACTGCACAAACCATTTTCGACATGAAAAATGAAGCACAAAGGTTAACCCAATCTGGATTCGTTCAGCTGGCTTAGTTACAGGAGCTAGTGGCCTATGCAGCATTCATATTATACACAGAGCAATGAAAGCATGTACATGACATAATGAAAAAATATGCTGACAAATCATGCAAGGATTTTGCTAATAAGCACATAAAAAAGCAGAAAGATAAAATGTTGGCCAAAGCTGAACGGTCTCAGATAAATGATGTCAAGGTGTCCTCCTTCCACGCGACATTTCTAAAAAAAACAGATGTTTAAGCAGAGGTTGCCATCCATAATTCCCTACTTTATTTTGTCCTTTCCTGCACCTGCGAGTTGCAGCGGATCGGACCGAAACTGTAAACGGCTTTTGCACAGGTGGTGTTTACACTCAGCCTGAAGTCGCACTGTCTCGCAGTTACTGTCCCCTCTCCCAGAGACATAAATCAGAACAAACTATTCCCCCCAACACGTCGTTCTCCCTGCCAGGAATAAATAGTCTGGATGCAAGGTTCACTCATTGGTCACGGCTCATGGAAAATGTGCGACATATCCATTCTGATCGCTCTATCTGTGTCAGGCAGATGTGTTTTGTGACGGTTTGATAAGCAAAGTGTGTTAGCACAAGCTTACAGTACAAGTTTGTCCGTTCAGCAGCAGTACATACATATATTGCAAGGTTGAGTGTTGTTATTGGGGTTTATATTCTGTTTACTGAAGTGGCTGTACGGTGCTGTGAAGCAGTTTCTCAGTGGGATATCTCATCTCGTCAGGAGAGGAATCAATTTGGCAAAGATATTGATTTTGGGGGTTCTTTCAAGTTCTTTCTAGTTTCAAGCCTCTCAGTATTTCTGGTTGGCTTAAAACTGAATAATTCTATTACTGTTGGGAAAGAAGCTGCAATGTTGACATTACAGTAGAAAGAAATGTAAATTAACCATTTGGAACAATTACTTGGATGTTTTTGAGAAAGGGGCAATGTACACTAAGCTGCAAAATATACCCAGATAAGGTAATATCCCAACACACAGTAAAGACATGGACATGAAATACTGTGAGTTGAAATTAGTTTATAATTTAACCTCCATATCTGGATTGAAAATAGAAAATTTCCATTACTGTACAAAACTTTTGGCCAAGCAGCAATATTACAGTTTATTTAATGGAAGTAGCCTTTTTTTTCTTCCATACTCGGACATACATCCGAGTGAAACATTATCGAATAATGAATAAAAATGTATTGTGCAGAATTGGATCTATCCATCAGTTGCTGATTGAATGGAGAAATATCTGAAGAAGAAAAAAAAACGAATATACACAGTATCAGCATGAAACTTCCCCAGTTCATTACTAAAATGAAGACAAATCTGTTCTTGTCATGTTTTAGAATATTTATGTTTACATATGACACATTTACATATACAAATTAGGTATCTCATTAAATATGCACTAATTTGCATACATTTCCAGAACATTGGATAAAGCCAGATTCAAAATTCTTGTTTCATTGTGTTGATGTATTAGTCAAAGGATTTAACAAAGGGGAATTTGGATATCTCTTTTGGATATCACTCCATTAATCAAAAAAGAAAACTGTAAACAGGCAAAAAAAAAATTCACCCCGTTTTTAGGTATAAAATGTTGTATAAATCAGAATCTGAATGATATATGAAACCCCTCTGTAAAAACCTTATGAATATTGATACAGTAGGAATATAACTGGAAAGTTTGGTGTATGTAAGTGCTGCTGAAGTGGAGATTTCGCTTTTAGAGTCAAATGCCCCATTGTACTTTCATGATTGGATGCTGATAAAAAAAAAAAAAGGAAATGACCTATTTGGATCTGACAACATTGTACAGGAGAGACTGCTTTTCAATTGTGATGACAGGATGCAGACAGCGATCGTGGAGCAGCATGTTGATTGAGAACGCAAACTTTTGTTGAATTTAGGAGAAATCTACAGATGCAAATAGACAAAGTGTAGTAAAGCCTAAGTGAACTGGACGTTTTTGCCTGCCTGCCATTTGTATGAAACCAGAGAGAGTGAGCCCGTAGTGTGAGACTTGAGTAGTCCCTGTTTCAATTACCCAATTGAGCATGGTATACAATTGCCATGGATGATGTTAAATATTAAGAAACTTCTGAATTCTGTGATTGACCATTCAGAATATAAAGGTCATAATAGAGTTAAATTGATATCCCTGTTGCTTTAATGAACGGCCTCTCTCTCTCTCGTTCTTTCATTCTGTGTGTCCACAGCTCACCCTCCGCTGCCCGAGGCCAAGGGTTACCCCAGCCCAGAGGTTATTCGGGAGTCCAGCAGCACCACTGGCATGGTTGTCGGCATCGTCGCGGCTGCTGCCCTCTGCATTCTAATCCTGCTCTATGCCATGTACAAATACCGAAACCGCGACGAGGGCTCATACCACGTGGACGAGAGCCGTAACTATATTAGTAATTCTGCCACGCAGCCCAATGGAGCTGCTGTCAAAGAAAAGCCCATTGGCGTGCCCAAAAATAAAAAAGATAAAAAGAACAAGGACAAGGAGTACTACGTCTGATCTCACAGACTTTCTCCCCCCCACCCCCTTACAACCCACCCACAGATCCTGTGCTACGAACTCACACAAAAAGGGAGGGGAGATCCACCTGTGTATAGTAATTGAGAAAAAAAAATGGAAAAGACAAAGTCTTAGTTTGAACTAAGGCACAATATACTGTTACTAACAACGACAAAGCATACTTTATAACCAAGCACACCAGAACTTTACTGGAAAGTGTGTACAAAACGAAATGGTACTGTGCAAGAAGACTCCACATAGTCACTCCAGCTGTGGATCGCTGAGACACACGGCCGCTGGTTAGAATTAAGTGTATTTCATATTATGTTGCCTGTATATGTGTTGCCGGAACATTTTCCCTCTAAAAGCCAGAAAACCCATCTTCAACAATCCAAACAGACATTCACCGATGGGACGGATGGAAAAGGAACGAAGGACTTACAAATGAGATGCTACCTATGATTGTTAAATCAGCCAAAGTACTTGACTCCCTTTTCTGATGGCAGTATTGCACGTTTGGATGAGAAAGGACCGCTCCTTGGTAGGATCCGAACTGATTTCCATTCGGTGGACAGAACCCTTGGTGACAAAGAGAATTGTGGAGGCCTTAAATATCAATCCACGTCAAAAGGTTGTTGGATTTTCTTCTGTTTGTATGTTTGTCAAAACGATGACAGATGACACCGATGATGATGACGAGGAATACCGGGGCCATTGGGGGCCATTCGGGATAGATTGAGGAAAAACTCCATGCACGTAAAGTATCTTATTACATGTTTATATACGGTGCAAAGACTATCTGTGTGCTCTCTGGACTGTGGCTGAAGTGGTGTTTTATAGCCTGTTATATAGATGATGCCAACTACAGTATACCTGCTCTTCAATTTTTTTTCTTTTTTTAAGAAAAAACCAAGGCGAAAACAAATGAAAAACAGAAAATTAAATGTTAATGTGTTGCTATAGCGATAGAACCGTTTCTGCCATTAGCTATACAGATTTTTATTTTCCCTCCTTTATGTGCATCTCCAACATCTTATTTTTGACATACTCCTTTCTTTTTTGTTAATTGTTTTTACTTTTTTTTATTTGCTGTTAACATTAAAAGACGAGAGTATGAGTATAGGTTTCGGAAAGCAAACAAACGGTCCAAAATCTTATTTTCCATATGTCTAAGCAATATCTTTTTGCTTGTCTTAGTGACCAAACAAATTATGCATGGTATTTAGGACTCCAAGTCTAAATCTGAAAAAGTAACAAATGAATTCATCCCCCCCCAAAACTGAGTATTGGATTAGCTAAAAAAAGCACAAAGATAGAGAAAATAACCCTTCCAAAGTGTTTGCAAACATTCTCCTCTGCTATCTTGTACTGTGTGGAATGTACAAGAGGTATAAACTATATGACATTATGAATAAAATGTTGCTTTTTGTTTATGTGTTTTTTTTTTATTTGTGTACAATTTTTCTATAATACCTTCTTTTGTTTTTATTGTGACAATTCTTTGATGACCTCAAAGTGAAGATTTATTATGAAAAAATAGTTTTGAAAAATCAAAATGAATAAATAAAATATTAAGACCTATGGAAGCATTTGTTCTTTGTTTCTTTATATTGTCTTTGTAAAACACATTTCAAAGGACGTAGAGAACGCCATGTTGTTTTGTTTGCGGTTTTGTTGTTGTTGTTAAAAACATTACTATATCATATTATATTCAGTCAACGGTACAAGAAAATTCTTTGCTGAAATTTTATCTTTAAATTATGCACAATATATCAGCCTTCATATCGGTATGAGGCCGATATATGATTTTCATTTTTTATTTTATCAACCTGATAAGAAAACTTGGCCGAAACAGTATATTAAAGCTGATATGTATTTTCTTCCACTGAGACGCTTTAGATGTGCACTGTTCGTCGTGATGTTTCTGAATTGCTTGAAATATGATTGGAATCACCTTAAAAAGGAAAATACATTTAAGTGCAACACAAGTCTGTCATTAGCCTGACTTCGTCATATTCATATTCTAGTCAGAATGTGAGTCTGATACTGCTCCATAGGGCTTTGATTATGAGGCGTGTCTTAACTGAACCAGGAAAAAAAATTCTCCAACTGCAGTCAACTTTGAGTTCAACCCAAGCACTCTTTGATAAGATGATGATTACATAACTGCAGATCATCTGTCCATCATTGGATAAACACAGATATCATGTAGAGCTAGATGCCCTGGGCACTGAGAAATACGGCCGCCATCTTGAAACAGTCATATTCCTATTGTGTTGCATAGCAGCAGTAGATGCCAGAGCACTGTGCAGCATATTTCTGCTCAAATCTGCCGTTCATAATCTATCGCTGTGGAATTACTTTTCACAAGTTAGATTTAAGATTTAACATTGCCGTACTGTTGGTTGTATTTTGTGAATAAAATATCCCATGTGTCCTGCATCATAGCTACATGTATGACCTTTGCAGCAAAAAACCCTGTGTGAAAATCAGTTCTGTATTCAGTGAGATATGATTAATTAATGTGCTGACAGCTCATTGCACCTGCCAAACACATTATACAAATCAGAGCGGGTGACCGGTTTAAGATGGCGGCCCCACAGCTCGTCCGTGCCCATAAACATGTACACTAGACGTCACCTTGGGGTTCTAAGCATGTGTCAAAACTGCCGCCATCTTGAAACAGGGGTCTTGTCATAGATAGAAAGTAGCTAGGTAACGCTGCTATCTCTGCCTTTACTCTGAATCAATTGATGGTGGCGGACTTTTGTGCTGTGTATGATGTTCACACGAATGAAATCTGAACTAGGATATTTTTTTTTTTGGAATCATTTTATTTATTTATTTATTGACAAATAAAGTTGGCCATAGCAGTGTAAAATAATTTTAAATCTTACACTGGCTTACAAATAGGCTACTGTTCTGTATATGTCTGATTTATGTTGTAGTGCTTGCAAGATTTTAATGGTGAGACAATTCTGATTTAGATTTATTGGCCAATTATTCGGTTATCGGCTTTCAAATATAAAGAATTATTGGTTATCGGCATCGGCCAAAATTTTCTTATCAGTGCATCCCTACTTTGAAGGTGCAGTGTGTAAATTTTAGCAGGATCTAGTAGTGGTGAGGTTGCGAACTGCACTCACCAAAAAATATGATGGCCGTCAGGAAAAGATGTCGTCGTCTGAGACAGCAGAGAGTAAGCAATGAGGTTTCTTCACAAAGATAGAGTAAGAAATTATGTTTACTTAATTATTCAGTAAAACGATGTTGCAATGTTATTGCAAATATTATTGTTACTTGTTCATTAATATTATGTTAAATGTTCACACATTCGAAGAACAACAATGACGAAATCCATTAGGGGTACTGTAGAAACATGTCAGCAAAAAATTGTCTATTTTAATGTAAGGGTATGTGACCGCGGTGTATTTAGAAATGGCTCATTCTAAGGTAATAATAACATAACGGTTCATTATTTAAGGTCTTTATACACCACAGAAAACATAGTTATGTATATTATATTGAATTTCTCTCGACAGATCCTCCCTTAATATTACCAACGCTTTATCCTTTAGTGTCATATATGACGCTATATGACAAAACGGCCAAATACCATGCACATGGCACCCGTTATCGTTAATATAACACGCGTTGTGATGGGTAGGTTTAGGTGTGGGGTAGGGTAGGGTAGTCTCATATTACGCTAAAGGATATATGACGCCTTGGGTTCGCGTGTTATATTAACGATAAAGGGTGCCATGTGCGTAGTATTTCGCCGTTTTGTCATATAGCGTCACATATGACGCTAAAGGATGATAACGGGCTGATATTACACAATGCACCTAGAAATCTCCACTTGCATCAGAAATATTACCTTTTCTCAGCATCGGCTCTTTTTGGTTTCATTTATTTGTTTCTTTCACTTTAATGTCCTGTTAATATATGTGCTTCTTTATGGTTCACACATAAAATAAAATCTCCCAGCGGGGCTTAAGCAGCCAGTTGTACGGTGTTCAAATATTAAATGAAGCCATCGATCCGGCATAACAAAGAAAACACACAGTTCTGTTCCTTTTGTATCAAAGATCAAGATGTCATGATAAAGCTCTGGCTGAGGTGGTCTGCACTGAGACTTGGTCATGGCGGTGGACAGTTCAGAAAACCGCCTCTATTTAATTTCCCACACAGGAGGAGGCTACGAAACAGCTGGTGTGAAATAACTACCCCTACAGGGAGGCATACGCTGTAATTTATGATTCATGAATTATTCACACCCGCCATAGACTTTTCATCAGGCCTCATTTCAACACACTTTGCAGAGGGAGTGTGGGAGGGAGGGGCAGCTGGGCTGGAGGTTTGTCGCGGCCGGCCTTGAGAAAACCTCTGTGATGCTTTTATTTAATTGTTGTAATCAAAGTTTGGAGGGAGTGGTGGGGTTGGGGTCTTCAATTCATAAGACGAATTGATACAAGTCAAATGTTGCGTTAAGCTTCAAAAATGATCACATTTGGTTTTAAAATTGGATGAAATATGAAAAAAGACTGCATCTCTCTCAGTACTGACTTCATTTATCACGAGGCTTTGCCTTGAAGGTGCTTTATGATTGATTTTGTGACACAGCACCTTGAATTTAACATCCTGTTCTGTTGTCCTCAACTTAATGCTTTTCTCACTATCTAAAATCGACCTGCATGGCATATGAACATGATTTAAGCAGTTAGAAATGCATTACCGTTCTGTAAAAAAAAAAAAAAAAAAAAAAAAAAACTTTTGGAGGGATTATAGTTTAATGAATGGCTCTCATTACCTGGGTCTAAAAATATATTTAATTATGCCAAGATATTCCTTATAATGGAGAGACAGTTTCCCATATGTTTCAGTTGCATAAATGGACTTGAATGAATTTTTCATTTCCATGTAGTATGCAAAAATAACATGAAAAATGACTGAATTCATTTTCTTGGAAACATTAATTACTCATATTTGAGTGCATAAGCCATTCCAATAGTTCATTTTAGCTTCCATTTTCATATAATTAATTTTTAATATGGAAGTCTACTATCTGTAGGCTACTATCCTTTGTACATAGTGTTTATATGTCCCATTTGTCAGGGAAATGTCTTTTTTTTACGATTTTAAAAACAATTCAAATATGAATATGAGATGATTTACAGAATCCCCGACTAGTAAAGAATACTATTATCACTCACTAAAAATAATGACAAATGTTAATGAGTGTGTGAAAATGGCCGAAGGGCTGAGCGGATTCAGAAGCTTCTTGATGTGGTTCTCGTTCTGATAAGGGCTAAAGCAAAGTCATTCTTCAGAATACCCGCATCAATATTTAATAAGCCTGATGATGGACTTATATAACAGATGGATCTTTATTCCTCCAGATCTGTGAGCAGGCAAATTTCCAAGAGCCCCCCAAAAAATTCAGAAAACTCACATTGAATAGTACTTGCTCCTTGTTTTACATGGGTCATTATCTAACAGTGCTTTTGTGAATATAAATCAACGGCGGGTGTTCTTCACCAGCTCTCTCTGACTCAAAATGGTTGAAAAAAGCAGTGATTAAGTCTCATCACACCACTGTCTTTGTGCTGAGCTGATGTCATTTCAGCTCATAACACTGTTCCAAACACTCCCACTGCTGCCTGTGTTCAGAGCACATTACTACGTCACTGTAGCCCTTGTTAATGCAATGATAGGCGAGTTACTCACAGTTTTTCATCAATCGGTTTGGCTCAGTTTGCAAATGGGATTTTTTTTTTCAAAACAAGTTCAGATCTCTAAACAATTAGCTTTTTGTTCACACTATATTTGAATTTCGTATTAAGCATGTGTTTTGACATATGTGTGCAAAAGAGTTAGGGATGTATATGAAAATTTTAGCCGATACCAATAATTAGGGATGCACCGATACCAATACCAATTCTAGTCAAACTCTGACTTCGGCTGTGTTCACTTGTGGAAAGAAGTATGATATATCTAGCTTAAAATTAACTGTGTACTCGTTGTGACCCATTTTCTGGTTAAAGAGATGATTTCTCTTAGTATTGTGCAAGGCAGAATTCCAGTCCATGCTGCAGTCTTTTGACTGGAAGTATGAAGTACCCAGTCGGAGTTATTTCTCAAGAACAGCTATTTTCCAGAGCTGTATAATAAAGTGAAAACCGAGGTTATAACATCGGTAGCGCGGACTATGTCGAGCTTACGACAGATATGTGGGCGAACAGCAACACGATTACACTTTAGATGTCAATTACGGAAAAACAAATCTTAAATGAAAAGATTGATGTAAAAGGAGACAATTTCAATAGTAATATTACGTGCTGAGGCTCGAACCTGAAGTTGACAGAAAGGATTCTGGAGCAGACCCCAGCAATTCGATGAGTCTTTTGCGAATGACAAAAGCCAACATGACGTCCACTACCAAACTGTCTGTGAACAATGGAATGAAGCCTATAGCAGACTTGACCGACGTTTTCCTAGTCACCCTAGTGCTACAACACACACACACACACACACACACACACACACACACTGATGACACACAGCCGAGTAAAAAATAATAATACAGGAATTAGACACCAATTATGACTGAATATTGAATGAACTGGAGCAAACTAAGACAGAAGTGCTTGATGCCATTACAGAGTGTATTTTGTCTTCAGAAATAGTTTTTAGCGCATCTGGTCGAATTTTCACCCCATTCCGTAATGCTGTAACAGATAAGCTTATTACGTTTTTTTTTATCTGCAGTTTTTCTTCCACACCTCTAGGGGTGCTATGGTTCCTAAATGTGCTCCTTAAGTAAAGGTGGGTTTGTAGAGGAAGTGAGCAGAACAGCAGCAGTAGAAAGCATGGCTTACCTTTGTTTGTGCCATGTCCAGAGGGCTGTTTCATAAAAGCCGCTTAGAAAAGCGGGGATTAAAGTCCAAAACCTGACTTGAATGAACCGAGCTAAACATCCGCGCTTAAATTGGTTCCATAACAGTAAGTTGCGGATCATATGATCTTACTAATTTGAGTCAGGTTTAAATAGTCTAGATAATTGCGCGTGCACGCCATTCTTTAAAAGTCCTGAAAAGTCGAGCATGGGTCAATCGATTTACTGTGGGCTACCATGGCAACGAAAGGAAAAGATAGAGCAGCGATGTACACGGCAAGAATTTAAAGATATCATCACCGACAAAGTCAATACAGCGGCAATAAATAAAGCAAGTGAGAAAGTTTGGCAGGAAATTGCTTATCGTCTCAATGCGTAAGTTGCAGTGAAAACTATTTAAAATACTTCAACATTTAATGTGTGTCACAGTACATTGCAAAATTTGTGTGTGAATAACAGTAACGTTTATGGCTTTCACGCAGCAGCAAAAGTTGAAGGAAAAAGACCCTAGCAGCAGGTGAAAATAAAATATAAAAATATAGTTCAGAATATGTAATCAATGCCAGCTTGAAGTTACAACTATTGAGTTTTTTTTATTTTTATTTTCTTTATTGAGGCGACCAAAAAGAAGACAGGTTGCTGGCACTAGGGGAAGGCCACCACCAGTCAGCTTCACTCCTGCAGAGGAGCTGGCTTTGGAAATTAATAAAGGGAGGCCCATCCTTGAGGGAATAGAGGGTGGGACATCATCAAAAATGATATCACGTAGTATAAGGAGTGAGTATATAAAAGTTGTGTGTGTGTGTTTTATTATCATTATTCCTTCATGACTAAGTGATTTTCTCCTTCCTTAGGCATTGTAAGCCTAAGTACATCATAGCAGTAATTTCATGTAGAGGTACTTGTGCTATTGTAATGGTGCATTTTGGTAAAAAAAAAAAAAAAAAATCTATCAATATTCTGTATGCTTTATGGATCCACCAGACATCATGTTGCCTGTGAGTATGAGACCTTTTAAATCTGTTATCTAAGCTAATGAATGAGTTTAACTGAGTTTAATCAGTGGTCACAGGGAGAAGGCCCATCAGTTGAGGAGGATGAGGAGACTGTGTCTGTATGTTCAAGGAGGGGGTACTCACAGGTTCTATCCATGCTATACTGTATTGAATATTAAAAAGTGTACTTGTGTGATAAAATGATCATAATGTGTTTTCAGGATGCTGACACTGTTAGAGCCCTCTCAGTCTGGGACCACATGTGACAAAGTGTGTATTAAGAAATGAAAACAATGTGACAAGAGTATTCAATGAAATAACTCAAATGTTGCTACATAACCCAGAAAACAGAAAAGTAGAGTATAAATGATACTTTAAAGAAAGAAATGGAAGCCTTAAAGCCTTAAAGAAATGGAAGCAATTATAGACACCCAGTATAAAAAACTGAAGATGAGGAAGTTGGAGCTGGAAATTCAACAGCTACAGAAAAATCCAAGTAGAACTACCATTTTTTTAAAAAGGAAAAGAAAAAAACATTATCTTTTTGATCATTCACAATATTTATTTGTGTGTTTTCACCCCTAACAGACAGCTTCACTCTGAATAAAGACAAATCACATTAAATACTTTGACTTCTGTGTGCTTGTTCAACTAAGGAGAAAGTTGAGGGGCCAGTGGAAAATTTTAAAGGCTACACAGTCATGGTTTAGACCATATTAAACAAAATAATTATTTGCATATGTGGGGGCTTGGTAATCTACACATATGCAATGCCATCTCTTGAGAATCTATATTGTTCATACAGGTAGCTGTCATTTAATGCCAAATGGGTCTGACCTGTCTCTGAAAGTTCTCTCTCTTTGAAATGCCCTCCGCAAGACTATAGCTCCCTCATCCGCCACCTCATCTATGAAAGGACATGCCATGGTTAAGTTTGGAAACGAGTTCAGCTCCCTATTTATATACTTCATTAATTACCAAACTCATTAAACAAACTCACCAATTAAATACACAAGTTTTGTGTATTTATACCTTATAATTTCTTACATTTATTAGAAAAGTACATTTTCCTTATTTATTATAAAATTGTATTAATAGTGTTTAAGTAAAATAAAATGACATCGAAATACCAGCAGGTGAGTATAAATGGTGTGCTCGTTAAGCCTGAACTCAGACTTAGCCTGTTAGCCTGCCCCGGACCAGGCTAGTTTCCCAGCATAAGTTTCCAGGGTAACTGAGTTTGAACTAATTTAAGTTTGCTTTATGAAACAGAATTCACCGACAATAAGTTTGACTAACCAAAATAAGCCTGGCTTATTTTCTAATCTTGTTTTATGAAACAGCCCTCAGGTTGGGAAATGTTACATTTCAAGCTCAGCTTAAAGTAAGGATGTGTTTCTTTTCCTGTTATGAAATGTATGCTTCAATGATGATGTTTGTTGTTAAGAAGTTTGATACAGTTTATTTATATGTGTTTTAGAAGGACTCTTTATTGATGACTGACACGGCATGTTGCCAATGGTAGATATGGATTCAAAGCTCAAAGGGATGTACTGTAAGCTTGGAACTTTTATGGAACTTACTTATGATTGTTCCTGAAATGGAAGAGTCAAATGCATGAGGATTGTTATCGGTGGGAGCGAATTCATCGCAAATGGTTGGATTATTAATCTACTGAGGGACTACTTCTTTTTTGGACATTGATTTGGGATCTATAGGCTACCAGCAGATAAGACCTACACACATCAATTTACACTTCATTGAAGTGTTCAACCAATGACTACATGTAAAGTAGTCCTGTAAGCTATTTGTTACATTGTTTTGTTTATTGTGGTTGATTTGTTTTTCTTTTGTACTGTTTGGGCGTTGACAATTATTGCTCTTTTTCATGGTAATATAAAAACAGATAGTGTTTATTCATTTGGGCATCATTTTTTTCTTCTATTAGACACGCAGAATCCCCCATTATTGCATTTTATAACTTTGTTTTGCATTGACAATATGAGACGGTTATAATGCTTTAACCCTGAAAACCTGCGTTAGATTGTTTCATTAGTTAATGTTTTCGAAATTTTAGGTGCAATTAAATAACGTTCTTATGGTGTTTGGATTTTATTTTTAAGAACTATTGTCTAAAAACCTTTCATTTTGAATCATGTTTTTCCAGATTTCCATGTTTGATTAATATTTGTATTATTTGTATTCTATTAATAGAAAGTTATTTGTAACATGCTTCTCTCATATTTAATAAAGCAAATGTACTGCAACATTCTTCCCATCTTCTTTTAATGTATAGTTACTACTAGTCTTAGCCCTAGACCTCGCTCTAATCTGAGTCCAAATCAAATATTGTTGTAGAACTCATACCCCTGTATAGGGTTTGTTTGGGGTAGGACAAACTTTTGTCAAAACTAAGGCAGACGGGACAGGGCAGAAGGGGTATGAAAAGTCCATATTGAAAATATAATTAATTTATCATTTCCATTTGGAGCCACTGGTGAGTCAGCGTCTCATCATGCTGTCAGAACAACAGCCAAATGGGAATTCAACAGGACACACAGTTGATCATAGCTCTCATTTAACATGCTGTTTGTTAATTTGGTACAATGCCAGGGGCAGGGTTTGACCAATGGGACTGCTGAGAATAGTGAAGTGTTATGGGTCCATGCAGGAATATACTATTAGATCATTCTTTACACTCACTAGCAAACATTGATGGACCGAGCCTGCCTAAGATTTTGTATGTCCAATCATTTTAAACGAGTGAAAAGAAATAGCCATTTATTTACAGGTTTTCTCAATCTCTTTGGCCTTATTTTTGAAACAGTCTTAACATTCTCTAAAATGTGAGTGCAATTGTTAATGTTTTATGGGTCATAACAATTCTATTGTGTAGCGCACGTGTCAAATAATATTGCACTTGTTACTAACTATAGGCCAGTAGGTTTGACTATGGAGGTGTAATAAAGACAACACTGTTTAAATAATAAAGTAAATCTTTATATTTAAAATAAATGACTGTTGATATTCAAAAGAAAGAAAAAAAACAATTTGTCAAATTGTTGTTTTTGTTCAATGTAAACCCAGTTAGGCTAAAGGAATTCACTTCAATTCACTGTTAGTAACACTTGCAGTTGGCTCTTTATTTCGTTCACTCGGTTGAATACAGCTGCGCGACAAAGGAAGTCCCAATTCAAAGGCTGCATCTGCGAAGGCCGCATTTGAAGGCCAATAGCGTCATCGCAGTGTGATCATAGACTGTAAAAAAAATATGGACCTAGTATCCGTGATGTCACCCATAGGTTTCTGAAGAGCGTTTTTGAAGCCTAAAGTGGGCGGGGCCGGCCGTCGCCATCTTGGCAGTGCATCACCTTTTGTCACTATACCGGATAAATTAAAATGGGCAAAGAGGCGGGACGTGGGTGGAGCTGAGGTACTACTGTTATATGCTACCCTCGTGCTGAATTTACAGCTGATTGAAAAAGTAAAACCAATGGTTAAAGTTCATGTTTTTGCCCTTCAAAATATCAGGTCCAAGTCTCATGGCACTCTATCAGAATCCAGAGTTTGAGAAGATCAGAGAAACTTTTTTTTTGCACTGAAAAATTTGACAGGGGTACCCCTGTCGGGTTTTCTTTTGGGTCGAAATTTTGACTTTCTCCAATCTTCTCGAAACTCTGAATACTGATAGAGGGCCATGAGACTTAAACCTGAGTGCAAAAATGGAGGCTCTAGACCCTTCCTGAGCTGAGATATGGACATCCCACGGAGCATTTATGCCATTATAAAAATAGTGGGATAAATGCTACGTGGGATCTCAATATCATAGCTCTGGAAGGGTCTAAATTCTCCATTTTTGCACTCAGATCTAAGTCTCATGGCCCTCTATCAGAATCCAGAGTTTCAAGAAGATCAGAGAAACTTTTTTTTGCACCGAAAAAGTCGACAGTACCCCTGAAATAGTGGGTATAAAAATAGTGGGATAAATAGTCCCCTTGGTATTATAAGGTTCAATCTGCGTTCTGAGCAGTTTTGAGATATTGAGCTTCATAGTTTTTGCATTACATAGGAAAATTTATATGGGGAACAAGTTTCATTCAAACATGAAAATAACAGGGACCCTAAATGTATTCTAAACATACAAGATCAAAATCCTCTCAAATTTGTAAATGGGGATTTTTGGAATGTGTCAAATGCAGATAGAACCTTCTAATTCTAAAAAAAAAAAACACTTTTCATCTAGAATTATAAGGTTGTCTGCCAAAACATTTGAACATTAAATAAAAAAATAATGTTGTAACAATGTCTCAACATGTGTTAGAAAGTAATATTTTATGCTTTCTATGACATTTATTTAATATTTTTAGCACTTCCATGTATTTAGGACATTTCAAATTAACCAAGGTAGGTCTAAAAAATTTCCCCAGTGCATAATCTTCATTTTTGATACCAATTTGATGGGTAATTAAATACATTATTGCAGAAATTATACTTTAATCTTTCTTTTGCTTAGACAGAAAGCAGCCACTGTAATACATCCGAGCAGGACTCGGATATCAACATGCTTCAGCAAATTAATTCAAGTTTAATAATCATTGAAAAATTATTCACTGATTATATAATTGCCACAGTCTTTGTCTGCACCATTCTGTCTTCGTCATCTTCACTACACTTCCCAGCATCCTCTTGTCTCCACAGCTGAACTCACTCCCTCAATCATCCACCTGTTCATCGTCCTGATCATCTGTGTCACCTGTCGTCACCTTGTTAGTGTTTTGTATCTGTATTTAGTTATCTCTGTTTCAGTCTGTGGTTGTCGGTTCTTGATTATGTTTCATGGATAGTGTGTGTAATCTTCTGCCAGTCTTTCTTGTACCTGTTTGGAGTTTTTGAGTAAATGTTTTGTATTGGAGCTTTGCATCAGCCTCAGCCTGTCTTCATTCCACACTACACCGTGACAGAAGAACCGACCAAACATGGATTTCCCTGCAGTAAGACTAATGTGTCTTGAACAGGGAAACAGCTCTCTTGATGAACACCTGGAGGTTTTCCTGGATTTGGTACCTCAAACCAGTTTCCCATGACTGCCTCTGCACGTTTCTACGTGTGGGACTGAACAACACCACTCTAACGCAGTTGTGTGGGGAACCACCTCAAGGAAGCCTTGCCCAATTTGTGGAGTAGGTGCTGGTATCCTGCGGATCATCCTTCACTGTTGATGACGTCACCAGCCCCACTCCAACGCCAGAGACTGTCCAGCCCGTGACCATCCAGCACCTGAAGGGTCTTTACCACCGTGGCTGCCTGAAGGGTCTTCACCATCCTGGCAACGCCCTCAGCCTGCTCCGCCACGTCCTGCTCCGGCCTGGCCACGCCCTCAGCCTGCTCTGCCACGTCTACGTCCTGCTCTGCCCTGGTCACGCCCTCAGCCTTCTCCGCCACGCCCACATCCTGCTCCACCCTGGTCACACCTTTAGCTTGCTCCGCCATGCCCTCGTCCTGCTCCGCTCTGGTGATGCCCTCAGCCTGCTCGCCCTGGAGGCTTCATGGATGCCCTCGTCAGCCTCCAGGGCGCCCACCCCCCCACCCCATTGATGTTCTACGGTGTGTGAGGTCGCGCCTTTGTAAAGGGGGGCTCTCTGTCACAGTCTTCGTCTGCACCATTCTGTCTTCATCATCTTCACTACACTTCCCAGCATCCTCTTGTCTCCACACCTCACTCCCTCAATCATCCACCTGTTCATCATCCTGATCATGTGTCACCTGTCGTCACCTTGTTAGTGTTCATTTTGTATCTGTATTTAGTTTTCTCTGTTTCAGTCTGTGCTTGATTATGTTTCATGGATAGTGTGTGTAATCTTCTGCCAGTCTTCCTTGTACCTGTTTGGAGTTTTTGAGTAAATGTTTTGTATGGGCTATGTGCATGCATAAGTTCTGCATTTGACGCAAGGATGCTCGTCCATTTCCGGTTGTGTAGATTAAAGCGGAGGAAAACCGAGGAAAATGGGATTATGGCAGAGTCTTCAAAATTTACTGTCCTAAAAAAAAAACATTAGGGATAACACTGTGGTTTTTTTCTCTGGACAAAATTTTGAGTTTCGATATCTCAGCTCTGGAAGGGTCTAGAGCCTCCATTTTTGCACTCAGGTCTAAGTGTCATCGCCCTCTATCAGAATACAGAGATTTGAGAAGATTGGGGAAACTTAATTTTTTGCGAAAAAAATAAAAAAACATAAGAGGTAACTTTTTTTTTTCTGGAAAAAATTTTGAGTTTCGATATCTCAGCTAGGGAAGGGTCTAGAGCCTCCATTTTTGCACTCAGGTCTAAGTGTCATGGCCCTCTATCAGAATCCAGAGTTTTGAGAAGATTGGGGAAACTTAATTTTTAGCCAAAAAAAAAAAACATAAGGGGTAACACTGTCGTTTTTTTTTCTGGACAAAATTTTGAGTTTCGATATCTCAGCTCTGGAAGGGTCTAGAGCCTCCATTTTTGCACTCAGTTCTAAGTGTCAAGGCCCTCTATCAGAATCCAGAGTTTTGAGAAGATTGGGGAAACTTAATTTTTTGCCAAAAAAATAAAAAAAACATAATGGGTAACACTGTCATTTTTTATCTCTGGACAAAATTTTGAGTTTCGATATCTCAGCTCTGGAAGGATTTAGAGCCTCCATTTTTGCACTCAGGTCTAAGTGTCATGGCCCTCTTTTAGAATCCAGAGTTTTGAGAAAATTGGGAAAATTTAATTTTTTGCCAAAAAAATAAAAAAACATAAGGGGTAACACTGTCGTTTTTTTCTCTGGACAAAATTTTGAGTTTCGATATCTCAGCTCTGGAAGGGTCTAGAGCCTCCATTTCTGCACTCAGGTCTAAGTGTCATGGCCCTCTATCAGAATCCAGAGTTTTGAGAAGATTGGGGAAACTTAATTTTTTGCCAAAAAAATAAAAAAACATAAGGGGTAACACTGTTGTTGTTTTTTTTCTGGACAAAATTTTGAGTTTCGATATCTCAGCTCTGGAAGGGTCTAGAGCCTCCATTTTTGTACTCAGGTCTAAGTGTCATGGCCCTCTATCAGAATCCAGAGTTTTGAGAAGATTGGGGATACTTATTTTTTTGCCAAAAAATAAAAAAACATAAGGGGTAACACTGTCGTTTTTTTCTCTGGACAAAATTTTGAGTTTCGATATCTCAGCTCTGGAAGGGTCTAGAGCCTCCATTTTTGCACTCAGGTCTAAGTGTCATGGCACTCTATCAGAATCCAGAGTTTTGAGAAGATTGGAGAAACTTAATTTTTCACCCCCGAAAAAAAAAACATAAGGGGTAACACTGTCATTTCATCCAGAGAAGATTGGGGAAATTTAATTTTTTGCCAAAAAAATATAAACAAAACGTGTCGTTTTTTTCTCTGGACAAAATTTTGAGTTTCGATATCTCAGCTCCGGAACGGTCTAGAGCCTCAATTTTTGCACCCAAGTCCATGTCTCGTGGCCCTCTATCAGAATCCAGAGTTTTGAGAAGATTGGAGAAACTTAATTTTTCACCCCCGAAAAAAAAAACATAAGGGGTAACACTGTCATTTTTTTTCTGGTCAAAATTTTGAGTTTTAATATTTCAGCTCTGGAAAGGTCTAGAGCCTCAATTTTTGCACCCAGGTCCATGTCTCGTGGCCCTCTATCAGAATCCAGAGTTTTGAGAAGATTGGAGAAACTTAATTTTTCACCCCCCGAAAAAAAACATAAGGGGTAACACTGTCATTTTTTTTTCTGGTCAAAATTTTGAGTTTCAATATTTCAGCTCTGGAAGGGTCTAGAGCCTCAATTTTTGCACCCAGGTCCATGTCTCGTGGCCCTCTATCAGAATCCAGAGTTTTGAGAAGATTGGAGAAACTTAATTTTTCACCCCCCGAAAAAAAACATAAGGGGTAACACTGTCATTTTTTTTTCTGGTCAAAATTTTGAGTATCAATATTTCAGCTCTGGAAGGGTCTAGAGCCTCAATTTTTGCACCCAGGTCCATGTCTCGTGGCCCTCTATCAGAATCCAGAGTTTTGAGAAGATTGGAGACACTTAATTTTTCACCCCCCGAAAAAAAACATAAGGGGTAACACTGTCATTTTTTTTTCTGGTCAAAATTTTGAGTTTCAATATTTCAGCTCTGGAAGGGTCTAGAGCCTCAATTTTTGCACCCAGGTCCATGTCTCGTGGCCCTCTATCAGAATCCAGAGTTTTGAGAAGATTGGAGAAACTTAATTTTTCACCCCCCGAAAAAAAAACATAAGGGGTAACACTGTCATTTTTTTTTCTGGTCAAAATTTTGAGTATCAATATTTCAGCTCTGGAAGGGTCTAGAGCCTCAATTTTTGCACCCAGGTCCATGTCTCGTGGCCCTCTATCAGAATCCAGAGTTTTGAGAAGATTGGAGAAACTTAATTTTTCACCCCCCGAAAAAAAACATAAGGGGTAACACTGTCATTTTTTTTTCTGGTCAAAATTTTGAGTTTCAATATTTCAGCTCTGGAAGGGTCTAGAGCCTCAATTTTTGCACCCAGGTCCATGTCTCGTGGCCCTCTATCAGAATCCAGAGTTTTGAGAAGATTGGAGAAACTTAATTTTTCACCCCCCGAAAAAAAAACATAAGGGGTAACACTGTCATTTTTTTTTCTGGTCAAAATTTTGAGTTTCAATATTTCAGCTCTGGAAGGGTCTAGAGCCTCAATTTTTGCACCCAGGTCCATGTCTCGTGGCCCTCTATCAGAATCCAGAGTTTTGAGAAGATTGGAGAAACTTAATTTTTCACCCCCCGAAAAAAAAAACATAAGGGGTAACACTGTCATTTTTTTTTCTGGTCAAAATTTTGAGTTTCAATATTTCAGCTCTGGAAGGGTCTAGAGCCTCAATTTTTGCACCCAGGTCCATGTCTCGTGGCCCTCTATCAGAATCCAGAGTTTTGAGAAGATTGGAGAAACTTAATTTTTCACCCCCCGAAAAAAAACATAAGGGGTAACACTGTCATTTTTTTTTCTGGTCAAAATTTTGAGTTTCAATATTTCAGCTCTGGAAGGGTCTAGAGCCTCAATTTTTGCACCCAGGTCCATGTCTCGTGGCCCTCTATCAGAATCCAGAGTTTTGAGAAGATTGGAGAAACTTATTTTTTCAACCCCCGAAAAAAAACATAAGGGGTAACACTGTCATTTTTTTTTCTGGTCAAAATTTTGAGTTTCAATATTTCAGCTCTGGAAGGGTCTAGAGCCTCAATTTTTGCACCCAGGTCCATGTCTCGTGGCCCTCTATCAGAATCCAGAGTTTTGAGAAGATTGGAGAAACTTAATTTTTCACCCCCCGAAAAAAAACATAAGGGGTAACACTGTCATTTTTTTTTCTGGTCAAAATTTTGAGTTTCAATATTTCAGCTCTGGAAGGGTCTAGAGCCTCAATTTTTGCACCCAGGTCCATGTCTCGTGGCCCTCTATCAGAATCCAGAGTTTTGAGAAGATTGGAGAAACTTATTTTTTCAACCCCCGAAAAAAAACATAAGGGGTAACACTGTCATTTTTTTTTCTGGTCAAAATTTTGAGTTTCAATATTTCAGCTCTGGAAGGGTCTAGAGCCTCAATTTTTGCACCCAGGTCCATGTCTCGTGGCCCTCTATCAGAATCCAGAGTTTTGAGAAGATTTGAGAAACTTAATTTTTCACCCCCCGAAAAAAAACATGAGGGGTAACACTGTCATTTTTTTTTCTGGTCAAAATTTTGAGTTTCAATATTTCAGCTCTGGAAGGGTCTAGAGCCTCAATTTTTGCACCCAGGTCCATGTCTCGTGGCCCTCTACCAGAATCCAGAGTTTTGAGAAGATTGGAGAAACTTAATTTTTCACCCCCCGAAAAAAAACATAAGGGGTAACACTGTCATTTTTTTTTCTGGTCAAAATTTTGAGTTTCAATATTTCAGCTCTGGAAGGGTCTAGAGCCTCAATTTTTGCACCCAGGTCCATGTCTCGTGGCCCTCTATCAGAATCCAGAGTTTTGAAAAGATTGGAGAAACTTAATTTTTCACCCCCCGAAAAAAAACATAAGGGGTAACACTGTCATTTTTTTTCTGGTCAAAATTTTGAGTTTCAATATTTCAGCTCTGGAAGGGTCTAGAGCCTCAATTTTTGCACCCAGGTCCATGTCTCGTGGCCCTCTATCAGAATCCAGAGTTTTGAGAAGATTGGAGAAACTTAATTTTTCACCCCCCGAAAAAAAAAACATAAGGGGTAACACTGTCATTTTTTTTTCTGGTCAAAATTTTGAGTTTCAATATTTCAGCTCTGGAAGGGTCTAGAACCTTAATTTTTGCACCCAGGTCCATGTCTCGTGGCCCTCTATCAGAATCCAGAGTTTTGAGAAGATTGGAGAAACTTAATTTTTCACCCCCCGAAAAAAAACATAAGGGGTAACACTGTCATTTTTTTTTCTGGTCAAAATTTTGAGTTTCAATATTTCAGCTCTGGAAGGGTCTAGAGCCTCAATTTTTGCACCCAGGTCCATGTCTCGTGGCCCTCTATCAGAATCCAGAGTTTTGAGAAGATTGGAGAAACTTAATTTTTCACCCCCCGAAAAAAAACATAAGGGGTAACACTGTCATTTTTTTTCTGGTCAAAATTTTGAGTTTCAATATTTCAGCTCTGGAAGGGTCTAGAGCCTCAATTTTTGCACCCAGGTCCATGTCTCGTGGCCCTCTATCAGAATCCAGAGTTTTGAGAAGTTTGGAGAAACTTAATTTTTCACCCCCCGAAAAAAAAACATAAGGGGTAACACTGTCATTTTTTTTTCTGGTCAAAATTTTGAGTTTCAATATTTCAGCTCTGGAAGGGTCTAGAGCCTCAATTTTTGCACCCAGGTCCATGTCTCGTGGCCCTCTATCAGAATCCAGAGTTTTGAGAAGATTGGAGAAACTTAATTTTTCACCCCCCGAAAAAAAACATAAGGGGTAACACTGTCATTTTTTTTTCTGGTCAAAATTTTGAGTTTCAATATTTCAGCTCTGGAAGGGTCTAGAGCCTCAATTTTTGCACCCAGGTCCATGTCTCGTGGCCCTCTATCAGAATCCAGAGTTTTGAGAAGATTGGAGAAACTTAATTTTTCACCCCCCGAAAAAAAACATAAGGGGTAACACTGTCATTTTTTTTTTCTGGTCAAAATTTTGAGTTTCAATATTTCAGCTCTGGAAGGGTCTAGAGCCTCAATTTTTGCACCCAGGTCCATGTCTCGTGGGCCTCTATCAGAATCCAGAGTTTTGAGAAGATTGGAGAAACTTAATTTTTCATCCCCCGAAAAAAAAACATAAGGGGTAACACTGTCATTTTTTTTTCTGGTCAAAATTTTGAGTTTCAATATTTCAGCTTTGGAAGGGTATAGAGCCTCAATTTTTGCACCCAGGTCCATGTCTCGTGGCCCTCCATCAGAATCCAGAGTTTTGAGAAGATTGGAGAAACTTTATTTTTCACCCCCCGAAAAAAAACATAAGGGGTAACACTGTCATTTTTTTTTCTGGTCAAAATTTTGAGTTTCAATATTTCAGCTCTGGAAGGGTCTAGAGCCTCAATTTTTGCACCCAGGTCCATGTCTCGTGGCCCTCTATCAGAATCCAGAGTTTTGAGAAGATTGGAGAAACTTAATTTTTCACCCCCCGAAAAAAAACATAAGGGGTAACACTGTCATTTTTTTTTCTGGTCAAAATTTTGAGTTTCAATATTTCAGCTCTGGAAGGGTCTAGAGCCTCAATTTTTGCACCCAGGTCCATGTCTCGTGGCCCTCTATCAGAATCCAGAGTTTTGAGAAGATTGGAGAAACTTAATTTTTCACCCCCCGATAAAAAACATAAGGGGTAACACTGTCATTTTTTTTTCTGGTCAAAATTTTGAGTTTCAATATTTCAGCTCTGGAAGGGTCTAGAGCCTCAATTTTTGCACCCAGGTCCATGTCTCGTGGCCCTCTATCAGAATCCAGAGTTTTGAGAAGATTGGAGAAACTTAATTTTTCACCCCCCGAAAAAAAACATAAGGGGTAACACTGTCATTTTTTTTTCTGGTCAAAATTTTGAGTTTCAATATTTCAGCTCTGGAAGGGTCTAGAGCCTCAATTTTTGCACCCAGGTCCATGTCTCGTGGCCCTCTATCAGAATCCAGAGTTTTGAGAAGATTGGAGAAACTTAATTTTTCACCCCCCGAAAAAAAAACATAAGGGGTAACACTGTCATTTTTTTTTCTGGTCAAAATTTTGAGTTTCAATATTTCAGCTCTGGAAGGGTCTAGAGCCTCAATTTTTGCACCCAGGTCCATGTCTCGTGGGCCTCTATCAGAATCCAGAGTTTTGAGAAGATTGGAGAAACTTAATTTTTCACCCCCCGAAAAAAAACATAAGAGGTAACACTGTCATTTTTTTTTCTGGTCATTTTTTTTCGATATCTCGGCTCTGGAAGGGTCTAGAGCCTCCATTTTTGCGCGTTGGTCGAAGTCTCGTGGCCCTCTGTCAGAATCCAGAGTTTCAAGAAGATCGGAGGGGGTCAAAATTTCGGCCAAAAAAAAAAAAATGACAGTGTTACCCCTTATGTTTTTTTTTTCAGGTCCAATTTTTGACCTTCGATATCTCGGCTCTGGAAGGGTCTAGAGCCTCAATTTTTGCGCGTTGGTCGAAGTCTCGTGGCCCTCTGTCAGAATCCAGAGTTTCAAGAAGATCGGAGGGGGTCAAAATTTCGGCCAAAAAAAAAAATGACAGTGTTACCCCTTATGGTTTTTTTTTCAGGTCCAAATTTTGACCTTCGATATCTCGGCTCTGGAAGGGTCTAGAGCCTCCATTTTTGCGCGTTGGTCGAAGTCTCGTGGCCCTCTGTCAGAATCCAGAGTTTCAAGAAGATCGGAGGGGGTCAAAATTTCGGCCAAAAAAAAAAATGACAGTGTTACCCCTTATGTTTTTTTTTCAGGTCCAAATTTTGACCTTCGATATCTCGGCTCTGGAAGGGTCTAGAGCCTCCATTTTTGCGCGTTGGTCGAAGTCTCGTGGCCCTCTGTCAGAATCCAGAGTTTCAAGAAGATCGGAGGGGGTTAAAATTTCGGCCAAAAAAAAAAAAATGACAGTGTTACCCCTTATGTTTTTTTTCAGGTCCAAATTTTGACCTTCGATATCTCGGCTCTGGAAGGGTCTAGAGCCTCCATTTTTGCGCGTTGGTCGAAGTCTCGTGGCCCTCTGTCAGAATCCAGAGTTTCAAGAAGATCGGAGGGGGTCAAAATTTCAGCCAAAAAAAAAAAAATGACAGTGTTACCCCTTATGTTTTTTTTTTCAGGTCCAAATTTTGACCTTCTATATCTCGGCTCTCGAAGGGTCTAAAGCCTCAATTTTTGCGCGTTGGTCGAAGTCTCGTGGCCCTCTGTTAGAATCCAGAGTTTCAAGAAGATCGGAGGGGGTCAAAATTTCGGCCAAAAAAAAAAATGACAGTGTTACCCCTTATGTTTTTTTTTTTCAGGTCCAAATTTTGACCTTCGATATCTCGGCTCTGGAAGGGTCTAGAAACTCAATTTTTGCGCGTTGGTCGAAGTCTCGTGGCCCTCTGTCAGAATCCAGAGTTTCAAGAAGATCGGAGGGGGTCAAAATTTCGGCCAAAAAAAAAAATGACGGTGTTACCCCTTATGTTTTTTTTTTCAGGTCCAAATTTTGACCTTCGATATCTCGGCTCTGGAAGGGTCTAGAGCCTCCATTTTTGCGCGTTGGTCGAAGTCTCGTGGCCCTCTGTCAGAATCCAGAGTTTCAAGAAGATCGGAGGGGGTCAAAATTTCGGCCCAAAAAAAAAAATGACAGTGTTACCCCTTATGTTTTTTTTTTCAGGTCCAAATTTTGACCTTCGATATCTCGGCTCTGGAAGGGTCTAGAGCCTCAATTTTTGCGCGTTGGTCGAAGTCTCGTGGCCCTCTGTCAGAATCCAGAGTTTCAAGAAGATTAGAGGGGGTCAAAATTTCGGCCAAAAAAAAATGACAGTGTTACCCCTTATGTTTTTTTTTTCAGGTCCAAATTTCGACCTTCGATATCTCGGCTCTGGAAGGGTCTAGAGCCTCAATTTTTGCGCGTTGGTCGAAGTCTTGTGGCCCTCTGTCAGAATCCAGAGTTTCAAGAAGATCGGAGGGGGTCAAAATTTCGGCCAAAAAAAAAATGACAGTGTTACCCCTTATGTTTTTTTTTTTCAGGTCCAAATTTTGACCTTCGATATCTCGGCTCTGGAAGGGTCTAGAGCCTCAATTTTTGCGCGTTGGTCGAAGTCTCGTGGCCCTCTGTCAGAATCCAGAGTTCCAAGAAGATCGGAGGGGGTCAAAATTTCGGCCAAAAAAAAAAAGACAGTGTTACCCCTTATGTTTTTTTTTTCAGGTCCAAATTTTGACCTTCGATATCTCGGCTCTGGAAGGGTCTAGAGCCTCCATTTTTGCGCGTTGGTCGAAGTCTCGTGGCCCTCTGTCAGAATCCAGAGTTTCAAGAAGATCGGAGGGGGTCAAAATTTCGGCCCAAAAAAAAAAATGACAGTGTTACCCCTTATGTTTTTTTTTTCAGGTCCAAATTTTGACCTTCGATATCTCGGCTCTGGAAGGGTCTAGAGCCTCAATTTTTGCGCGTTGGTCGAAGTCTCGTGGCCCTCTGTCAGAATCCAGAGTTTCAAGAAGATTAGAGGGGGTCAAAATTTCGGCCAAAAAAAAATGACAGTGTTACCCCTTATGTTTTTTTTTTCAGGTCTAAATTTCGACCTTCGATATCTCGGCTCTGGAAGGGTCTAGAGCCTCAATTTTTGCGCGTTGGTCGAAGTCTTGTGGCCCTCTGTCAGAATCCAGAGTTTCAAGAAGATCGGAGGGGGTCAAAATTTCGGCCAAAAAAAAAATGACAGTGTTACCCCTTATGTTTTTTTTTTCAGGTCCAAATTTTGACCTTCGATATCTCGGCTCTGGAAGGGTCTAGAGCCTCAATTTTTGCGCGTTGGTCGAAGTCTCGTGGCCCTCTGTCAGAATCCAGAGTTCCAAGAAGATCGGAGGGGGTCAAAATTTCGGCCAAAAAAAAAAAGACAGTGTTACCCCTTATGTTTTTTTTTCAGGTCCAAATTTTGACCTTCGATATCTCGGCTCTGGAAGGGTCTAGAGCCTCCATTTTTGCGCGTTGGTCGAAGTCTCGTGGCCCTCTGTCAGAATCCAGAGTTTCAAGAAGATCGGAGGGGGTCAAAATTTCGGCCAAAAAAAAAATGACAGTGTTACCCCTTATGTTTTTTTTTTCAGGTCCAAATTTTGACCTTCGATATCTCGGCTCTGGAAGGGTCTAGAGCCTCAATTTTTGCGCGTTGGTCGAAGTCTCGTGGCCCTCTGTCAGAATCCAGAGTTTCAAGAAGATCGGAGGGGGTCAAAATTTCGGCCAAAAAAAAAAATGACAGTGTTACCCCTTATGTTTTTTTTTTTCAGGTCCAAATTTTGACCTTCGATATCTCGGCTCTGGAAGGGTCTAGAAACTCAATTTTTGCGAGTTGGTCGAAGTCTCGTGGCCCTCTGTCAGAATCCAGAGTTCCAAGAAGATCGGAGGGGGTCAAAATTTCGGCCAAAACAAATGACAGTGTTACCCCTTATGTTTTTTTTTTCAGGTCCAAATTTTGACCTTCGATATCTCGGCTCTGGGAGGGTCTAGAGCCTCCATTTTTGCGCGTTGGTCGAAGTCTCGTGGCCCTCTGTCAGAATCCAGAGTTTCAAGAAGATCGGAGGGGGTCAAAATTTCGGCCAAAAAAAAAAAATGACAGTGTTACCCCTTATGTTTTTTTTTTCAGGTCCAAATTTTGACCTTCGATATCTCGGCTCTGGAAGGGTCTAGAGCCTCCATTTTTGCGCGTTGGTCGAAGTCTCGTGGCCCTCTGTCAGAATCCAGAGTTTCAAGAAGATCGGAGGGGGTCAAAATTTCGGCCAAAAAAAAAAAATGACAGTGTTACCCCTTATGTTTTTTTTTTCAGGTCCAAATTTTGACCTTCGATATCTCGGCTCTGGAAGGGTCTAGATTCTCCATTTTTGCGCGTTGGTCGAAGTCTCGTGGCCCTCTGTCAGAATCCAGAGTTTCAAGAAGATCGGAGTTGGTCAAAATTTCGGCCAAAAAAAAAAAATGACAGTGTTACCCCTTATGTTTTTTTTTTCAGGTCCAAATTTTGACCTTCGATATCTCGGCTCTGGAAGGGTCTAGTGCCTCAATTTTTGCGCGTTGGTCGAAGTCTCGTGGCCCTCTGTCAGAATCCAGAGTTTCAAGAAGATCGGAGGGGGTCAAAATTTCGGCCAAAAAAAAAAAATGACAGTGTTACCCCTTATGTTTTTTTTTTTCAGGTCCAAATTTTGACCTTCTATATCTCGGCTCTGGAAGGGTCTAGAGCCTCAATTTTTGCGCGTTGGTCGAAGTCTCGTGGCCCTCTGTTAGAATCCAGAGTTTCAAGAAGATCGGAGGGGGTCAAAATTTCGGCCAAAAAAAAAAAAGACAGTGTTACCCCTTATGTTTTTTTTTTTCAGGTCCAAATTTTGACCTTCGATATCTCGGCTCTGGAAGGGTCTAGAGCCTCAATTTTTGCGCGTTGGTCGAAGTCTCGTGGCCCTCTGTCAGAATCCAGAGTTTCAAGAAGATCGGAGGGGGTCAAAATTTCGGCCAAAAAAAAAAAATGACAGTGTTACCCCTTATGGTTTTTTTTCAGGTCCAAATTTTGACCTTCGATATCTCGGCTCTGGGAGGGTCTAGAGCCTCCATTTTTGCGCGTTGGTCGAAGTCTCGTGGCCCTCTGTCAGAATCCAGAGTTTCAAGAAGATCGGAGGGGGTCAAAATTTCGGCCAAAAAAAAAAATGACAGTGTTACCCCTTATGTTTTTTTTTCAGGTCCAAATTTTGACCTTCGATATCTCGGCTCTGGAAGGGTCTAGAGCCTCAATTTTTGCGCGTTGGTCGAAGTCTCGTGGCCCTCTGTCAGAATCCAGAGTTCCAAGAAGATCGGAGGGGGTCAAAATTTCGGCCAAAAAAAAAAAAAATGACAGTGTTACCCCTTATGTTTTTTTTCAGGTCCAAATTTTGACCTTCGATATCTCGGCTCTGGAAGGGTCTAGAGCCTCAATTTTTGCGCGTTGGTCGAAGTCTCGTGGCCCTCTGTCAGAATCCAGAGTTTCAAGAAGATCAGAGGGGGTCAAAATTTCGGCCAAAAAAAAAAAATGACAGTGTTACCCCTTATGTTTTTTTTTCAGGTCCAAATTTTGACCTTCGATATCTCGGCTCTGGGAGGGTCTAGAGCCTCCATTTTTGCGCGTTGGTCGAAGTCTCGTGGCCCTCTGTCAGAATCCAGAGTTTCAAGAAGATCGGAGGGGGTCAAAATTTCGGCCAAAAAAAAAAAATGACAGTGTTACCCCTTATGTTTTTTTTTTCAGGTCCAAATTTTGACCTTCGATATCTCGGCTCTGGAAGGGTCTAGAGCCTCCATTTTTGCGCGTTGGTCGAAGTCTCGTGGCCCTCTGTCAGAATCCAGAGTTTCAAGAAGATCGGAGGGGGTCAAAATTTCGGCCAAAAAAAAAAAATGACAGTGTTACCCCTTATGTTTTTTTTTCAGGTCCAAATTTTGACCTTCGATATCTCGGCTCTGGAAGGGTCTAGAGCCTCAATTTTTGCGCGTTGGTCGAAGTCTCGTGGCCCTCTGTCAGAATCCAGAGTTTCAAGAAGATCGGAGGGGGTCAAAATTTCGGCCAAAAAAAAAAATGACAGTGTTACCCCTTATGTTTTTTTTTTTCAGGTCCAAATTTTGACCTTCTATATCTCGGCTCTGGAAGGGTCTAGAGCCTCAATTTTTGCGCGTTGGTCGAAGTCTCGTGGCCCTCTGTTAGAATCCAGAGTTTCAAGAAGATCGGAGGGGGTCAAAATTTCGGCCAAAAAAAAAATGACAGTGTTACCCCTTATGTTTTTTTTTTCAGGTCCAAATTTTGACCTTCGATATCTCGGCTCTGGAAGGGTCTAGAGCCTCAATTTTTGTGCGTTGGTCGAAGTCTCGTGGCCCTCTGTCAGAATCCAGAGTTTCAAGAAGATCGGAGGGGGTCAAAATTTCGGCCAAAAAAAAAAAATGACAGTGTTACCCCTTATGTTTTTTTTTTCAGGTCCAAATTTTGACCTTCGATATCTCGGCTCTGGGAGGGTCTAGAGCCTCCATTTTTGTGCGTTGGTCGAAGTCTCGTGGCCCTCTGTCAGAATCCAGAGTTTCAAGAAGATCGGAGGGGGTCAAAATTTCGGCCAAAAAAAAAAAAATGACAGTGTTACCCCTTATGTTTTTTTTTCAGGTCCAAATTTTGACCTTCGATATCTCGGCTCTGGAAGGGTCTAGAGCCTCCATTTTTGCGCGTTGGTCGAAGTCTCGTGGCCCTCTGTCAGAATCCAGAGTTTCAAGAAGATCGGAGGGGGTCAAAATTTCGGCCAAAAAAAAAAAAAATGACAGTGTTACCCCTTATGTTTTTTTTTTCAGGTCCAAATTTTGACCTTCGATATCTCGGCTCTGGAAGGGTCTAGAGCCTCCATTTTTGCGCGTTGGTCGAAGTCTCGTGGCCCTCTGTCAGAATCCAGAGTTTCAAGAAGATCGGAGGGGGTCAAAATTTCGGCCAAAAAAAAAAATGACAGTGTTACCCCTTATGTTTTTTTTTCAGGTCCAAATTTTGACCTTCGATATTTCGGCTCTGGAAGGGTCTAGAGCCTCAATTTTTGCGCGTTGGTCGAAGTCTCGTGGCCCTCTGTCAGAATCCAGAGTTTCAAGAAGATCGGAGGGGGTCAAAATTTCGGCCAAAAAAAAAATGACAGTGTTACCCCTTATGTTTTTTTTTTTCAGGTCCAAATTTTGACCTTCTATATCTCGGCTCTGGAAGGGTCTAGAGCCTCAATTTTTGCGCGTTGGTCGAAGTCTCGTGGCCCTCTGTTAGAATCCAGAGTTTCAAGAAGATCGGAGGGGGTCAAAATTTCGGCCAAAAAAAAAATGACAGTGTTACCCCTTATGTTTTTTTTTTCAGGTCCAAATTTTGACCTTCGATATCTCGGCTCTGGAAGGGTCTAGAGCCTCAATTTTTGTGCGTTGGTCGAAGTCTCGTGGCCCTCTGTCAGAATCCAGAGTTTCAAGAAGATCGGAGGGGGTCAAAATTTCGGCCAAAAAAAAAAATGACAGTGTTACCCCTTATGTTTTTTTTTCAGGTCCAAATTTTGACCTTCGATATCTCGGCTCTGGGAGGGTCTAGAGCCTCCATTTTTGTGCGTTGGTCGAAGTCTCGTGGCCCTCTGTCAGAATCCAGAGTTTCAAGAAGATCGGAGGGGGTCAAAATTTCGGCCAAAAAAAAAAAAAATGACAGTGTTACCCCTTATGTTTTTTTTTCAGGTCCAAATTTTGACCTTCGATATCTCGGCTCTGGAAGGGTCTAGAGCCTCAATTTTTGCGCGTTGGTCGAAGTCTCGTGGCCCTCTGTCAGAATCCAGAGTTTCAAGAAGATCGGAGGGGGTCAAAATTTCGGCCAAAAAAAAAATGACAGTGTTAGCCCTTATGTTTTTTTTTTCAGGTCCAAATTTTGACCTTCGATATCTCGGCTCTGGAAGGGTCTAGAGCCTCAATTTTTGCGCGTTGGTCGAAGTCTCGTGGCCCTCTGTCAGAATCCAGAGTTTCAAGAAGATCGGAGGGGGTCAAAATTTCGGCCAAAAAAAAAAAAATGACAGTGTTACCCCTTATGTTTTTTTTTCAGGTCCAAATTTTGACCTTCGATATCTCGGCTCTGGAAGGGTCTAGAGCCTCAATTTTTGCGCGTTGGTCGAAGTCTCGTGGCCCTCTGTCAGAATCCAGAGTTTCAAGAAGATCGGAGGGGGTCAAAATTTCGGCCAAAAAAAAAAAAATGACAGTGTTACCCCTTATGTTTTTTTTTCAGGTCCAAATTTTGACCTTCGATATCTCGGCTCTGGAAGGGTCTAGAGCCTCCATTTTTGCGCGTTGGTCGAAGTCTCGTGGCCCTCTGTCAGAATCCAGAGTTTCAAGAAGATCGGAGGGGGTCAAAATTTCGGCCAAAAAAAAAAAATGACAGTGTTACCCCTTATGTTTTTTTTTCAGGTCCAAATTTTGACCTTCGATATCTCGGCTCTGGAAGGGTCTAGAGCCTCAATTTTTGCGCGTTGGTCGAAGTCTCGTGGCCCTCTGTCAGAATCCAGAGTTTCAAGAAGATCGGAGGGGGTCAAAATTTCGGCCAAAAAAAAAAATGACAGTGTTACCCCTTATGTTTTTTTTTCAGGTCCAAATTTTGACCTTCTATATCTCGGCTCTGGAAGGGTCTAGAGCCTCAATTTTTGCGCGTTGGTCGAAGTCTCGTGGCCCTCTGTTAGAATCCAGAGTTTCAAGAAGATCGGAGGGGGTCAAAATTTCGGCCAAAAAAAAAAATGACAGTGTTACCCCTTATGTTTTTTTTTTTCAGGTCCAAATTTTGACCTTCGATATCTCGGCTCTGGAAGGGTCTAGAGCCTCAATTTTTGCGCGTTGGTCGAAGTCTCGTGGCCCTCTGTCAGAATCCAGAGTTTCAAGAAGATCGGAGGGGGTCAAAATTTCGGCCAAAAAAAAAAAAAATGACAGTGTTACCCCTTATGTTTTTTTTTCAGGTCCAAATTTTGACCTTCGATATCTCGGCTCTGGAGGGTCTAGAGCCTCCATTTTTGCGCGTTGGTCGAAGTCTCGTGGCCCTCTGTCAGAATCCAGAGTTTCAAGAAGATCGGAGGGGGTCAAAATTTCGGCCAAAAAAAAAAAATGACAGTGTTACCCCTTATGTTTTTTTTTCAGGTCCAAATTTTGACCTTCGATATCTCGGCTCTGGAAGGGTCTAGAGCCTCAATTTTTGCGCGTTGGTCGAAGTCTCGTGGCCCTCTGTCAGAATCCAGAGTTTCAAGAAGATCGGAGGGGGTCAAAATTTCGGCCAAAAAAAAAAAAATGACAGTGTTACCCCTTATGTTTTTTTTTCAGGTCCAAATTTTGACCTTCGATATCTCGGCTCTGGAAGGGTCTAGAGCCTCAATTTTTGCGCGTTGGTCGAAGTCTCGTGGCCCTCTGTCAGAATCCAGAGTTCAAGAAGATCGGAGGGGGTCAAAATTTCGGCCAAAAAAAAAAAAATGACAGTGTTACCCCTTATGTTTTTTTTTCAGGTCCAAATTTTGACCTTCGATATCTCGGCTCTGGAAGGGTCTAGAGCCTCAATTTTTGCGCGTTGGTCGAAGTCTCGTGGCCCTCTGTCAGAATCCAGAGTTTCAAGAAGATCGGAGGGGGTCAAAATTTCGGCCAAAAAAAAAAAATGACTGTGTTACCCCTTATGTTTTTTTTTTCAGGTCCAAATTTTGACCTTCGATATCTCGGCTCTGGAAGGGTCTAGAGCCTCAATTTTTGCGCGTTGGTCGAAGTCTCGTGGCCCTCTGTTAGAATCGAGAGTTTCAAGAAGATCGGAGGGGGTCAAAATTTCGGCCAAAAAAAAAAAATGACAGTGTTACCCCTTATGTTTTTTTTTTCAGGTCCAAATTTTGACCTTCGATATCTCGGCTCTGGAAGGGTCTAGAGCCTCAATTTTTGCGCGTTGGTCGAAGTCTCGTGGCCCTCTGTCAGAATCCAGAGTTTCAAGAAGATCGGAGGGGGTCAAAATTTCGGCCAAAAAAAAAAAATGACAGTGTTACCCCTTATGTTTTTTTTTCAGGTCCAAATTTTGACCTTCGATATCTCGGCTCTGGGAGGGTCTAGAGCCTCCATTTTTGCGCGTTGGTCGAAGTCTCGTGGCCCTCTGTCAGAATCCAGAGTTTCAAGAAGATCGGAGGGGGTCAAAATTTCGGCCAAAAAAAAAAAAATGACAGTGTTACCCCTTATGTTTTTTTTTCAGGTCCAAATTTTGACCTTCGATATCTCGGCTCTGGAAGGGTCTAGAGCCTCAATTTTTGCGCGTTGGTCGAAGTCTCGTGGCCCTCTGTCAGAATCCAGAGTTTCAAGAAGATCGGAGGGGGTCAAAATTTCGGCCAAAAAAAAAAAAATGACAGTGTTACCCCTTATGTTTTTTTTTCAGGTCCAAATTTTGACCTTCGATATCTCGGCTCTGGAAGGGTCTAGAGCCTCAATTTTTGCGCGTTGGTCGAAGTCTCGTGGCCCTCTGTCAGAATCCAGAGTTTCAAGAAGATCGGAGGGGGTCAAAATTTCGGCCAAAAAAAAAAATGACAGTGTTACCCCTTATGTTTTTTTTTTCAGGTCCAAATTTTGACCTTCGATATCTCGGCTCTGGAAGGGTCTAGAGCCTCAATTTTTGCGCGTTGGTCGAAGTCTCGTGGCCCTCTGTCAGAATCCAGAGTTTCAAGAAGATCGGAGGGGGTCAAAATTTCGGCCAAAAAAAAAAAAAATGACAGTGTTACCCCTTATGTTTTTTTTTCAGGTCCAAATTTTGACCTTCGATATCTCGGCTCTGGGAGGGTCTAGAGCCTCCATTTTTGCGCGTTGGTTGAAGTCTCGTGGCCCTCTGTCAGAATCCAGAGTTTCAAGAAGATCGGAGGGGGTCAAAATTTCGGCCAAAAAAAAAAAATGACAGTGTTACCCCTTATGTTTTTTTTTCAGGTCCAAATTTTGACCTTCGATATCTCGGCTCTGGAAGGGTCTAGAGCCTCAATTTTTGCGCGTTGGTCGAAGTCTCGTGGCCCTCTGTCAGAATCCAGAGTTTCAAGAAGATCGGAGGGGGTCAAAATTTCGGCCAAAAAAAAAAAAATGACAGTGTTACCCCTTATGTTTTTTTTTCAGGTCCAAATTTTGACCTTCGATATCTCGGCTCTGGAAGGGTCTAGAGCCTCAATTTTTGCGCGTTGGTCGAAGTCTCGTGGCCCTCTGTCAGAATCCAGAGTTTCAAGAAGATCGGAGGGGGTCAAAATTTCGGCCAAAAAAAAAAAATGACAGTGTTACCCCTTATGTTTTTTTTTTTCAGGTCCAAATTTTGACCTTCGATATCTCGGCTCTGGAAGGGTCTAGAGCCTCCATTTTTGCGCGTTGGTCGAAGTCTCGTGGCCCTCTGTCAGAATCCAGAGTTTCAAGAAGATCGGAGGGGGTCAAAATTTCGGCCAAAAAAAAAAATGACAGTGTTACCCCTTATGTTTTTTTTTCAGGTCCAAATTTTGACCTTCGATATCTCGGCTCTGGAAGGGTCTAGAGCCTCAATTTTTGCGCGTTGGTCGAAGTCTCGTGGCCCTCTGTCAGAATCCAGAGTTTCAAGAAGATCGGAGGGGGTCAAAATTTCGGCCAAAAAAAAAAAATGACAGTGTTACCCCTTATGTTTTTTTTTTCAGGTCCAAATTTTGACCTTCGATATCTCGGCTCTGGAAGGGTCTAGAGCCTCAATTTTTGCGCGTTGGTCGAAGTCTCGTGGCCCTCTGTTAGAATCCAGAGTTTCAAGAAGATCGGAGGGGGTCAAAATTTCGGCCAAAAAAAAAAATGACAGTGTTACCCCTTATGTTTTTTTTTTCAGGTCCAAATTTTGACCTTCGATATCTCGGCTCTGGAAGGGTCTAGAGCCTCAATTTTTGCGCGTTGGTCGAAGTCTCGTGGCCCTCTGTCAGAATCCAGAGTTTCAAGAAGATCGGAGGGGGTCAAAATTTCGGCCAAAAAAAAAAAATGACAGTGTTACCCCTTATGTTTTTTTTTTCAGGTCCAAATTTTGACCTTCGATATCTCGGCTCTGGAGGGTCTAGAGCCTCCATTTTTGCGCGTTGGTCGAAGTCTCGTGGCCCTCTGTCAGAATCCAGAGTTTCAAGAAGATCGGAGGGGGTCAAAATTTCGGCCAAAAAAAAAAATGACAGTGTTACCCCTTATGTTTTTTTTTCAGGTCCAAATTTTGACCTTCGATATCTCGGCTCTGGAAGGGTCTAGAGCCTCAATTTTTGCGCGTTGGTCGAAGTCTCGTGGCCCTCTGTCAGAATCCAGAGTTTCAAGAAGATCGGAGGGGGTCAAAATTTCGGCCAAAAAAAAAAAATGACAGTGTTACCCCTTATGTTTTTTTTTTCAGGTCCAAATTTTGACCTTCGATATCTCGGCTCTGGAAGGGTCTAGAGCCTCAATTTTTGCGCGTTGGTCGAAGTCTCGTGGCCCTCTGTCAGAATCCAGAGTTTCCAAGAAGATCGGAGGGGGTCAAAATTTCGGCCAAAAAAAAAAAATGACAGTGTTACCCCTTATGTTTTTTTTTCAGGTCCAAATTTTGACCTTCGATATCTCGGCTCTGGAAGGGTCTAGAGCCTCAATTTTTGCGCGTTGGTCGAAGTCTCGTGGCCCTCTGTCAGAATCCAGAGTTTCAAGAAGATCGGAGGGGGTCAAAATTTCGGCCAAAAAAAAAAAATGACAGTGTTACCCCTTATGTTTTTTTTTTTCAGGTCCAAATTTTGACCTTCGATATCTCGGCTCTGGAAGGGTCTAGAGCCTCCATTTTTGCGCGTTGGTCGAAGTCTCGTGGCCCTCTGTCAGAATCCAGAGTTTCAAGAAGATCGGAGGGGGTCAAAATTTCGGCCAAAAAAAAAAAATGACAGTGTTACCCCTTATGTTTTTTTTTCAGGTCCAAATTTTGACCTTCGATATCTCGGCTCTGGAAGGGTCTAGAGCCTCAATTTTTGCGCGTTGGTCGAAGTCTCGTGGCCCTCTGTCAGAATCCAGAGTTTCAAGAAGATCGGAGGGGGTCAAAATTTCGGCCAAAAAAAAAAAAATGACAGTGTTACCCCTTATGTTTTTTTTTCAGGTCCAAATTTTGACCTTCTATATCTCGGCTCTGGAAGGGTCTAGAGCCTCCATTTTTGCGCGTTGGTCGAAGTCTCGTGGCCCTCTGTTAGAATCCAGAGTTTCAAGAAGATCGGAGGGGGTCAAAATTTCGGCCAAAAAAAAAAATGACAGTGTTACCCCTTATGTTTTTTTTTTCAGGTCCAAATTTTGACCTTCGATATCTCGGCTCTGGAAGGGTCTAGAGCCTCAATTTTTGCGCGTTGGTCGAAGTCTCGTGGCCCTCTGTCAGAATCCAGAGTTTCAAGAAGATCGGAGGGGGTCAAAATTTCGGCCAAAAAAAAAAAATGACAGTGTTACCCCTTATGTTTTTTTTCAGGTCCAAATTTTGACCTTCGATATCTCGGCTCTGGAAGGGTCTAGAGCCTCAATTTTTGCGCGTTGGTCGAAGTCTCGTGGCCCTCTGTCAGAATCCAGAGTTTCAAGAAGATCGGAGGGGGTCAAAATTTCGGCCAAAAAAAAAAAATGACTGTGTTACCCCTTATGTTTTTTTTTCAGGTCCAAATTTTGACCTTCGATATCTCGGCTCTGGAAGGGTCTAGAGCCTCAATTTTTGCGCGTTGGTCGAAGTCTCGTGGCCCTCTGTTAGAATCGAGAGTTTCAAGAAGATCGGAGGGGGTCAAAATTTCGGCCAAAAAAAAAAAATGACAGTGTTACCCCTTATGTTTTTTTTTTCAGGTCCAAATTTTGACCTTCGATATCTCGGCTCTGGAAGGGTCTAGAGCCTCAATTTTTGCGCGTTGGTCGAAGTCTCGTGGCCCTCTGTCAGAATCCAGAGTTTCAAGAAGATCGGAGGGGGTCAAAATTTCGGCCAAAAAAAAAAAATGACAGTGTTACCCCTTATGTTTTTTTTCAGGTCCAAATTTTGACCTTCGATATCTCGGCTCTGGAAGGGTCTAGAGCCTCCATTTTTGCGCGTTGGTCGAAGTCTCGTGGCCCTCTGTCAGAATCCAGAGTTTCAAGAAGATCGGAGGGGGTCAAAATTTCGGCCAAAAAAAAAAAAATGACAGTGTTACCCCTTATGTTTTTTTTTCAGGTCCAAATTTTGACCTTCGATATCTCGGCTCTGGAAGGGTCTAGAGCCTCAATTTTTGCGCGTTGGTCGAAGTCTCGTGGCCCTCTGTCAGAATCCAGAGTTTCAAGAAGATCGGAGGGGGTCAAAATTTCGGCCAAAAAAAAAAAATGACAGTGTTACCCCTTATGTTTTTTTTTCAGGTCCAAATTTTGACCTTCGATATCTCGGCTCTGGAAGGGTCTAGAGCCTCCATTTTTGCGCGTTGGTCGAAGTCTCGTGGCCCTCTGTCAGAATCCAGAGTTTCAAGAAGATCGGAGGGGGTCAAAATTTCGGCCAAAAAAAAAAAATGACAGTGTTACCCCTTATGTTTTTTTTTCAGGTCCAAATTTTGACCTTCGATATCTCGGCTCTGGAAGGGTCTAGAGCCTCAATTTTTGCGCGTTGGTCGAAGTCTCGTGGCCCTCTGTCAGAATCCAGAGTTTCAAGAAGATCGGAGGGGGTCAAAATTTCGGCCAAAAAAAAAAAATGACAGTGTTACCCCTTATGTTTTTTTTTCCAGGTCCAAATTTTGACCTTCGATATCTCGGCTCTGGAAGGGTCTAGAGCCTCAATTTTTGCGCGTTGGTCGAAGTCTCGTGGCCCTCTGTCAGAATCCAGAGTTTCAAGAAGATCGGAGGGGGTCAAAATTTCGGCCAAAAAAAAAAAATGACAGTGTTACCCCTTATGTTTTTTTTCAGGTCCAAATTTTGACCTTCGATATCTCGGCTCTGGAAGGGTCTAGAGCCTCAATTTTTGCGCGTTGGTCGAAGTCTCGTGGCCCTCTGTCAGAATCCAGAGTTTCAAGAAGATCGGAGGGGGTCAAAATTTCGGCCAAAAAAAAAAAATGACTGTGTTACCCCTTATGTTTTTTTTTCAGGTCCAAATTTTGACCTTCGATATCTCGGCTCTGGAAGGGTCTAGAGCCTCAATTTTTGCGCGTTGGTCGAAGTCTCGTGGCCCTCTGTTAGAATCGAGAGTTTCAAGAAGATCGGAGGGGGTCAAAATTTCGGCCAAAAAAAAAAATGACAGTGTTACCCCTTATGTTTTTTTTTTCAGGTCCAAATTTTGACCTTCGATATCTCGGCTCTGGAAGGGTCTAGAGCCTCAATTTTTGCGCGTTGGTCGAAGTCTCGTGGCCCTCTGTCAGAATCCAGAGTTTCAAGAAGATCGGAGGGGGTCAAAATTTCGGCCAAAAAAAAAAAAATGACAGTGTTACCCCTTATGTTTTTTTTTCAGGTCCAAATTTTGACCTTCGATATCTCGGCTCTGGAAGGGTCTAGAGCCTCCATTTTTGCGCGTTGGTCGAAGTCTCGTGGCCCTCTGTCAGAATCCAGAGTTTCAAGAAGATCGGAGGGGGTCAAAATTTCGGCCAAAAAAAAAAAAATGACAGTGTTACCCCTTATGTTTTTTTTTCAGGTCCAAATTTTGACCTTCGATATCTCGGCTCTGGAAGGGTCTAGAGCCTCAATTTTTGCGCGTTGGTCGAAGTCTCGTGGCCCTCTGTCAGAATCCAGAGTTTCAAGAAGATCGGAGGGGGTCAAAATTTCGGCCAAAAAAAAAAAATGACAGTGTTACCCCTTATGTTTTTTTTTCAGGTCCAAATTTTGACCTTCGATATCTCGGCTCTGGAAGGGTCTAGAGCCTCAATTTTTGCGCGTTGGTCGAAGTCTCGTGGCCCTCTGTCAGAATCCAGAGTTTCAAGAAGATCGGAGGGGGTCAAAATTTCGGCCAAAAAAAAAAAATGACTGTGTTACCCCTTATGTTTTTTTTTCAGGTCCAAATTTTGACCTTCGATATCTCGGCTCTGGAAGGGTCTAGAGCCTCAATTTTTGCGCGTTGGTCGAAGTCTCGTGGCCCTCTGTTAGAATCGAGAGTTTCAAGAAGATCGGAGGGGGTCAAAATTTCGGCCAAAAAAAAAATGACAGTGTTACCCCTTATGTTTTTTTTTTCAGGTCCAAATTTTGACCTTCGATATCTCGGCTCTGGAAGGGTCTAGAGCCTCAATTTTTGCGCGTTGGTCGAAGTCTCGTGGCCCTCTGTCAGAATCCAGAGTTTCAAGAAGATCGGAGGGGGTCAAAATTTCGGCCAAAAAAAAAAAATGACAGTGTTACCCCTTATGTTTTTTTTTCAGGTCCAAATTTTGACCTTCGATATCTCGGCTCTGGAAGGGTCTAGAGCCTCCATTTTTGCGCGTTGGTCGAAGTCTCGTGGCCCTCTGTCAGAATCCAGAGTTTCAAGAAGATCGGAGGGGGTCAAAATTTCGGCCAAAAAAAAAAAATGACAGTGTTACCCCTTATGTTTTTTTTTTCAGGTCCAAATTTTGACCTTCGATATCTCGGCTCTGGAAGGGTCTAGAGCCTCCATTTTTGCGCGTTGGTCGAAGTCTCGTGGCCCTCTGTCAGAATCCAGAGTTTCAAGAAGATCGGAGGGGGTCAAAATTTCGGCCAAAAAAAAAAATGACAGTGTTACCCCTTATGTTTTTTTTTCAGGTCCAAATTTTGACCTTCGATATCTCGGCTCTGGAAGGGTCTAGAGCCTCAATTTTTGCGCGTTGGTCGAAGTCTCGTGGCCCTCTGTCAGAATCCAGAGTTTCAAGAAGATCGGAGGGGGTCAAAATTTCGGCCAAAAAAAAAAATGACAGTGTTACCCCTTATGTTTTTTTTTTCAGGTCCAAATTTTGACCTTCGATATCTCGGCTCTGGAAGGGT
Source organism: Cyprinella venusta (assembly GCA_038021265.1). Taxonomy (NCBI): domain Eukaryota; kingdom Metazoa; phylum Chordata; class Actinopteri; order Cypriniformes; family Leuciscidae; genus Cyprinella; species Cyprinella venusta. Next base: position 19,593,017 of record CM075877.1, read on the forward strand.
CTAGAGCCTCAATTTTTGCGCGTTGGTCGAAGTCTCGTGGCCCTCTGTCAGAATCCAGAGTTTCAAGAAGATCGGAGGGGGTCAAAATTTCGGCCAAAAAAAAAATGACAGTGTTACCCCTTATGTTTTTTTTTTCAGGTCCAAATTTTGACCTTCGATATCTCGGCTCTGGAAGGGTCTAGAGCCTCAATTTTTGTGCGTTGGTCGAAGTCTCGTGGCCCTCTGTCAGAATCCAGAGTTTCAAGAAGATCGGAGGGGGTCAAAATTTCGGCCAAAAAAAAAAATGACAGTGTTACCCCTTATGTTTTTTTTTCAGGTCCAAATTTTGACCTTCGATATCTCGGCTCTGGAAGGGTCTAGAGCCTCCATTTTTGCGCGTTGGTCGAAGTCTCGTGGCCCTCTGTCAGAATCCAGAGTTTCAAGAAGATCGGAGGGGGTCAAAATTTCGGCCAAAAAAAAAAAATGACAGTGTTACCCCTTATGTTTTTTTTTCAGGTCCAAATTTTGACCTTCGATATCTCGGCTCTGGAAGGGTCTAGAGCCTCAATTTTTGCGCGTTGGTCGAAGTCTCGTGGCCCTCTGTCAGAATCCAGAGTTTCAAGAAGATCGGAGGGGGTCAAAATTTCGGCCAAAAAAAAAAATGACAGTGTTACCCCTTATGTTTTTTTTTCAGGTCCAAATTTTGACCTTCGATATCTCGGCTCTGGAAGGGTCTAGAGCCTCAATTTTTGCGCGTTGGTCGAAGTCTCGTGGCCCTCTGTCAGAATCCAGAGTTTCAAGAAGATCGGAGGGGGTCAAAATTTCGGCCAAAAAAAAAAAAATGACAGTGTTACCCCTTATGTTTTTTTTTTCAGGTCCAAATTTTGACCTTCGATATCTCGGCTCTGGAAGGGTCTAGAGCCTCAATTTTTGCGCGTTGGTCGAAGTCTCGTGGCCCTCTGTCAGAATCCAGAGTTTCAAGAAGATCGGAGGGGGTCAAAATTTCGGCCAAAAAAAAAAAATGACAGTGTTACCCCTTATGTTTTTTTTTCAGGTCCAAATTTTGACCTTCGATATCTCGGCTCTGGAAGGGTCTAGAGCCTCCATTTTTGCGCGTTGGTCGAAGTCTCGTGGCCCTCTGTCAGAATCCAGAGTTTCAAGAAGATCGGAGGGGGTCAAAATTTCGGCCAAAAAAAAAAAATGACAGTGTTACCCCTTATGTTTTTTTTTTCAGGTCCAAATTTTGACCTTCGATATCTCGGCTCTGGAAGGGTCTAGAGCCTCAATTTTTGCGCGTTGGTCGAAGTCTA
>CM075877.1:19594505-19685410 GCA_038021265.1 Cyprinella venusta
TGGGAGGGTCTAGAGCCTCCATTTTTGCGCGTTGGTCGAAGTCTCGTGGCCCTCTGTCAGAATCCAGAGTTTCAAGAAGATCGGAGGGGGTCAAAATTTCGGCCAAAAAAAAAAATGACAGTGTTACCCCTTATGTTTTTTTTTCAGGTCCAAATTTTGACCTTCGATATCTCGGCTCTGGAAGGGTCTAGAGCCTCAAATTTTGCGCGTTGGTCGAAGTCTCGTGGCCCTCTGTCAGAATCCAGAGTTCCAAGAAGATCGGAGGGGGTCAAAATTTCGGCCAAAAAAAAAAAATGATAGTGTTACCCCTTATGTTTTTTTTTCAGGTCCAAATTTTGACCTTCGATATCTCGGCTCTGGAAGGGTCTAGAGCCTCAATTTTTGCGCGTTGGTCGAAGTCTCGTGGCCCTCTGTCAGAATCCAGAGTTTCAAGAAGATCGGAGGGGGTCAAAATTTCGGCCAAAAAAAAAAAATGACAGTGTTACCCCTTATGTTTTTTTTTCAGGTCCAAATTTTGACCTTCGATATCTCGGCTCTGGGAGGGTCTAGAGCCTCCATTTTTGCGCGTTGGTCGAAGTCTCGTGGCCCTCTGTCAGAATCCAGAGTTTCAAGAAGATCGGAGGGGGTCAAAATTTCGGCCAAAAAAAAAAAATGACAGTGTTACCCCTTATGTTTTTTTTTTCAGGTCCAAATTTTGACCTTCGATATCTCGGCTCTGGAAGGGTCTAGAGCCTCAAATTTTGCGCGTTGGTCGAAGTCTCGTGGCCCTCTGTCAGAATCCAGAGTTCCAAGAAGATCGGAGGGGGTCAAAATTTCGGCCAAAAAAAAAAAATGATAGTGTTACCCCTTATGTTTTTTTTTCAGGTCCAAATTTTGACCTTCGATATCTCGGCTCTGGAAGGGTCTAGAGCCTCAATTTTTGCGCGTTGGTCGAAGTCTCGTGGCCCTCTGTCAGAATCCAGAGTTCCAAGAAGATCGGAGGGGGTCAAAATTTCGGCCAAAAAAAAATGACAGTGTTACCCCTTATGTTTTTTTTTAAGGTCCAAATTTTGACCTTCGATATCTCGGCTCTGGAAGGGTCTAGAGCCTCAATTTTGCGCGTTGGTCGAAGTCTCGTGGCCCTCTGTCAGAATCCAGAGTTTCAAGAAGATCGGAGGGGGTCAAAATTTCGGCCAAAAAAAAAAAATGACAGTGTTACCCCTTATGTTTTTTTTTTCAGGTCCAAATTTTGACCTTCGATATCTCGGCTCTGAAGGGTCTAGAGCCTCAATTTTTGCGCGTTGGTCGAAGTCTCGTGGCCCTCTGTCAGAATCCAGAGTTTCAAGAAGATCGGACGGGGTCAAAATTTCGGCCAAAAAAAAAAAAATGACAGTGTTACCCCTTATGTTTTTTTTTCAGGTCCAAATTTTGACCTTCGATATCTCGGCTCTGGAAGGGTCTAGAGCCTCCATTTTTGCGCGTTGGTCGAAGTCTCGTGGCCCTCTGTCAGAATCCAGAGTTTCAAGAAGATCGGAGGGGGTCAAAATTTCGGCCAAAAAAAAAAATGACAGTGTTACCCCTTATGTTTTTTTTTTCAGTTCCAAATTTTGACCTTCGATATCTCGGCTCTGGAAGGGTCTAGAGCCTCCATTTTTGCGCGTTGGTCGAAGTCTCGTGGCCCTCTGTCAGAATCCAGAGTTTCAAGAAGATCGGAGGGGGTCAAAATTTCGGCCAAAAAAAAAAATGACAGTGTTACCCCTTATGTTTTTTTTTCAGGTCCAAATTTTGACCTTCGATATCTCGGCTCTGGAAGGGTCTAGAGCCTCAATTTTTGCGCGTTGGTCGAAGTCTCGTGGCCCTCTGTCAGAATCCAGAGTTTCAAGAAGATCGGAGGGGGTCAAAATTTCGGCCAAAAAAAAAATGACAGTGTTACCCCTTATGTTTTTTTTTCAGGTCCAAATTTTGACCTTCTATATCTCGGCTCTGGAAGGGTCTAGAGCCTCAATTTTTGCGCGTTGGTCGAAGTCTCGTGGCCCTCTGTTAGAATCCAGAGTTTCAAGAAGATCGGAGGGGGTCAAAATTTCGGCCAAAAAAAAAAATGACAGTGTTACCCCTTATGTTTTTTTTTTTTCAGGTCCAAATTTTGACCTTCGATATCTCGGCTCTGGAAGGGTCTAGAGCCTCAATTTTTGCGCGTTGGTCGAAGTCTCGTGGCCCTCTGTCAGAATCCAGAGTTTCAAGAAGATCGGAGGGGGTCAAAATTTCGGCCAAAAAAAAAAAATGACAGTGTTACCCCTTATGTTTTTTTTTCAGGTCCAAATTTTGACCTTCGATATCTCGGCTCTGGGAGGGTCTAGAGCCTCCATTTTTGCGCGTTGGTCGAAGTCTCGTGGCCCTCTGTCAGAATCCAGAGTTTCAAGAAGATCGGAGGGGGTCAAAATTTCGGCCAAAAAAAAAAAATGACAGTGTTACCCCTTATGTTTTTTTTTCAGGTCCAAATTTTGACCTTCGATATCTCGGCTCTGGAAGGGTCTAGAGCCTCAATTTTTGCGCGTTGGTCGAAGTCTCGTGGCCCTCTGTCAGAATCCAGAGTTTCAAGAAGATCGGAGGGGGTCAAAATTTCGGCCAAAAAAAAAAAAATTACAGTGTTACCCCTTATGTTTTTTTTTTCAGGTCCAAATTTTGACCTTCGATATCTCGGCTCTGGAAGGGTCTAGAGCCTCCATTTTTGCGCGTTGGTCGAAGTCTCGTGGCCCTCTGTCAGAATCCAGAGTTTCAAGAAGATCGGAGGGGGTCAAAATTTCGGCCAAAAAAAAAATGACAGTGTTACCCCTTATGTTTTTTTTCAGGTCCAAATTTTGACCTTCGATATCTCGGCTCTGGAAGGGTCTAGAGCCTCCATTTTTGCGCGTTGGTCGAAGTCTCGTGGCCCTCTGTCAGAATCCAGAGTTTCAAGAAGATCGGAGGGGGTCAAAATTTCGGCCAAAAAAAAAATGACAGTGTTACCCCTTATGTTTTTTTTTCAGGTCCAAATTTTGACCTTCGATATCTCGGCTCTGGAAGGGTCTAGAGCCTCAATTTTTGCGCGTTGGTCGAAGTCTCGTGGCCCTCTGTCAGAATCCAGAGTTTCAAGAAGATCGGAGGGGGTCAAAATTTCGGCCAAAAAAAAAATGACAGTGTTACCCCTTATGTTTTTTTTTTTTCAGGTCCAAATTTTGACCTTCTATATCTCGGCTCTGGAAGGGTCTAGAGCCTCAATTTTTGCGCGTTGGTCGAAGTCTCGTGGCCCTCTGTTAGAATCCAGAGTTTCAAGAAGATCGGAGGGGGTCAAAATTTCGGCCAAAAAAAAAAATGACAGTGTTACCCCTTATGTTTTTTTTTTTCAGGTCCAAATTTTGACCTTCGATATCTCGGCTCTGGAAGGGTCTAGAGCCTCAATTTTTGCGCGTTGGTCGAAGTCTCGTGGCCCTCTGTCAGAATCCAGAGTTTCAAGAAGATCGGAGGGGGTCAAAATTTCGGCCAAAAAAAAAAAAATGACAGTGTTACCCCTTATGTTTTTTTTTTTCAGGTCCAAATTTTGACCTTCGATATCTCGGCTCTGGAAGGGTCTAGAGCCTCAATTTTTGCGCGTTGGTCGAAGTCTTGTGGCCCTCTGTCAGAATCCAGAGTTTCAAGAAGATCGGAGGGGGTCAAAATTTCGGCCAAAAAAAAAAAATGACAGTGTTACCCCTTATGTTTTTTTTTCAGGTCCAAATTTTGACCTTCGATATCTCGGCTCTGGGAGGGTCTAGAGCCTCCATTTTTGCGCGTTGGTCGAAGTCTCGTGGCCCTCTTTCAGAATCCAGAGTTTCAAGAAGATCGGAGGGGGTCAAAATTTCGGCCAAAAAAAAAAAAATGACAGTGTTACCCCTTATGTTTTTTTTTTTCAGGTCCAAATTTTGACCTTCGATATCTCGGCTCTGGAAGGGTCTAGAGCCTCAAATTTTGCGCGTTGGTCGAAGTCTCGTGGCCCTCCGTCAGAATCCAGAGTTCCAAGAAGATCGGAGGGGGTCAAAATTTCGGCCAAAAAAAAAAAAAAATGATAGTGTTACCCCTTATGTTTTTTTTCAGGTCCAAATTTTGACCTTCGATATCTCGGCTCTGGAAGGGTCTAGAGCCTCAATTTTTGCGCGTTGGTCGAAGTCTCGTGGCCCTCTGTCAGAATCCAGAGTTCCAAGAAGATCGGAGGGGGTCAAAATTTCGGCCAAAAAAAAATGACAGTGTTACCCCTTATGTTTTTTTTTTTCAGGTCCAAATTTTGACCTTCGATATCTCGGCTCTGGAAGGGTCTAGAGCCTCAATTTTTGCGCGTTGGTCGAAGTCTCGTGGCCCTCTGTCAGAATCCAGAGTTTCAAGAAGATCGGAGGGGGTCAAAATTTCGGCCAAAAAAAAAAATGACAGTGTTACCCCTTATGTTTTTTTTTTCAGGTCCAAATTTTGACCTTCGATATCTCGGCTCTGGAAGGGTCTAGAGCCTCAATTTTTGCGCGTTGGTCGAAGTCTCGTGGCCCTCTGTCAGAATCCAGAGTTTCAAGAAGATCGGAGGGGGTCAAAATTTCGGCCAAAAAAAAAAATGACAGTGTTACCCCTTATGTTTTTTTTTCAGGTCCAAATTTTGACCTTCGATATCTCGGCTCTGGGAGGGTCTAGAGCCTCCATTTTTGCGCGTTGGTCGAAGTCTCGTGGCCCTCTGTCAGAATCCAGAGTTTCAAGAAGATCGGAGGGGGTCAAAATTTCGGCCAAAAAAAAAAATGACAGTGTTACCCCTTATGTTTTTTTTTCAGGTCCAAATTTTGACCTTCGATATCTCGGCTCTGGAAGGGTCTAGAGCCTCCATTTTTGCGCGTTGGTCGAAGTCTCGTGGCCCTCTGTCAGAATCCAGAGTTTCAAGAAGATCGGAGGGGGTCAAAATTTCGGCCAAAAAAAAAAAATGACAGTGTTACCCCTTATGTTTTTTTTTCAGGTCCAAATTTTGACCTTCGATATCTCGGCTCTGGAAGGGTCTAGAGCCTCAATTTTTGCGCGTTGGTCGAAGTCTCGTGGCCCTCTGTCAGAATCCAGAGTTTCAAGAAGATCGGAGGGGGTCAAAATTTCGGCCAAAAAAAAAATGACAGTGTTACCCCTTATGTTTTTTTTTTCAGGTCCAAATTTTGACCTTCTATATCTCGGCTCTGGAAGGGTCTAGAGCCTCAATTTTTGCGCGTTGGTCGAAGTCTCGTGGCCCTCAGTCAGAATCCAGAGTTTCAAGAAGATCGGAGGGGGTCAAAATTTCGGCCAAAAAAAAAAATGACAGTGTTACCCCTTATGTTTTTTTTTCAGGTCCAAATTTTGACCTTCGATATCTCGGCTCTGGAAGGGTCTAGAGCCTCCATTTTTGCGCGTTGGTCGAAGTCTCGTGGCCCTCTGTCAGAATCCAGAGTTTCAAGAAGATCGGAGGGGGTCAAAATTTCGGCCAAAAAAAAAATGACAGTGTTACCCCTTATGTTTTTTTTTTCAGGTCCAAATTTTGACCTTCGATATCTCGGCTCTGGAAGGGTCTAGAGCCTCCATTTTTGCGCGTTGGTCGAAGTCTCGTGGCCCTCTGTCAGAATCCAGAGTTTCAAGAAGATCGGAGGGGGTCAAAATTTCGGCCAAAAAAAAAAAATGACAGTGTTACCCCTTATGTTTTTTTTTCAGGTCCAAATTTTGACCTTCGATATCTCGGCTCTGGAAGGGTCTAGAGCCTCAATTTTTGCGCATTGGTCGAAGTCTCGTGGCCCTCTGTCAGAATCCAGAGTTTCAAGAAGATCGGAGGGGGTCAAAATTTCGGCCAAAAAAAAAATGACAGTGTTACCCCTTATGTTTTTTTTTTCAGGTCCAAATTTTGACCTTCTATATCTCGGCTCTGGAAGGGTCTAGAGCCTCAATTTTTGCGCGTTGGTCGAAGTCTCGTGGCCCTCTGTTAGAATCCAGAGTTTCAAGAAGATCGGAGGGGGTCAAAATTTCGGCCAAAAAAAAAATGACAGTGTTACCCCTTATGGTTTTTTTTTTTCAGGTCCAAATTTTGACCTTCGATATCTCGGCTCTGGAAGGGTCTAGAGCCTCAATTTTTGCGCGTTGGTCGAAGTCTCGTGGCCCTCTGTCAGAATCCAGAGTTTCAAGAAGATCGGAGGGGGTCAAAATTTCGGCCAAAAAAAAAAATGACAGTGTTACCCGTTATGTTTTTTTTTTTTCAGGTCCAAATTTTGACCTTCGATATCTCGGCTCTGGGAGGGTCTAGAGCCTCCATTTTTGCGCGTTGGTCGAAGTCTCGTGGCCCTCTGTCAGAATCCAGAGTTTCAAGAAGATCGGAGGGGGTCAAAATTTCGGCCAAAAAAAAAAAATGACAGTGTTACCCCTTATGTTTTTTTTTCAGGTCCAAATTTTGACCTTCGATATCTCGGCTCTGGAAGGGTCTAGAGCCTCAATTTTTGCGCGTTGGTTGAAGTCTCGTGGCCCTCTGTCAGAATCCAGAGTTTCAAGAAGATCAGAGGGGGTCAAAATTTCGGCCAAAAAAAAAATGACAGTGTTACCCCTTATGTTTTTTTTTCAGGTCCAAATTTTGACCTTCGATATCTCGGCTCTGGAAGGGTCTAGAGCCTCAATTTTTGCGCGTTGGTCGAAGTCTCGTGGCCCTCTGTCAGAATCCAGAGTTTCAAGAAGATCGGAGGGGGTCAAAATTTCGGCCAAAAAAAAAAAATGACAGTGTTACCCCTTATGTTTTTTTTTTCAGGTCCAAATTTTGACCTTCGATATCTCGGCTCTGGAAGGGTCTAGATCCTCCATTTTTGCGCGTTGGTCGAAGTCTCGTGGCCCTCTGTCAGAATCCAGAGTTTCAAGAAGATCGGAGGGGGTCAAAATTTCGGCCAAAAAAAAAATGACAGTGTTACCCCTTATGTTTTTTTTTTTCAGGTCCAAATTTTGACCTTCGATATCTCGGCTCTGGAAGGGTCTAGAGCCTCAATTTTTGCGCGTTGGTCGAAGTCTCGTGGCCCTCTGTCAGAATCCAGAGTTTCAAGAAGATCGGAGGGGGTCAAAATTTCGGCCAAAAAAAAAAATGACAGTGTTACCCCTTATGTTTTTTTTTCAGGTCCAAATTTTGACCTTCTATATCTCGGCTCTGGAAGGGTCTAGAGCCTCAATTTTTGCGCGTTGGTCGAAGTCTCGTGGCCCTCTGTTAGAATCCAGAGTTTCAAGAAGATCGGAGGGGGTCAAAATTTCGGCCAAAAAAAAAATGACAGTGTTACCCCTTATGTTTTTTTTTTTTTCAGGTCCAAATTTTGACCTTCGATATCTCGGCTCTGGAAGGGTCTAGAGCCTCAATTTTTGCGCGTTGGTCGAAGTCTCGTGGCCCTCTGTCAGAATCCAGAGTTTCAAGAAGATCGGAGGGGGTCAAAATTTCGGCCAAAAAAAAAAAATGACAGTGTTACCCCTTATGTTTTTTTTTTCAGGTCCAAATTTTGACCTTCGATATCTCGGCTCTGGGAGGGTCTAGAGCCTCCATTTTTGCGCGTTGGTCGAAGTCTCGTGGCCCTCTGTCAGAATCCAGAGTTTCAAGAAGATCGGAGGGGGTCAAAATTTCGGCCAAAAAAAAAAAATGACAGTGTTACCCCTTATGTTTTTTTTTCAGGTCAAAATTTTGACCTTCGATATCTCGGCTCTGGAAGGGTCTAGAGCCTCAATTTTTGCGCGTTGGTCGAAGTCTCGTGGCCCTCTGTCAGAATCCAGAGTTTCAAGAAGATCGGAGGGGGTCAAAATTTCGGCCAAAAAAAAAAAAAATGACAGTGTTACCCCTTATGTTTTTTTTTCAGGTCAAAATTTTGACCTTCGATATCTCGGCTCTGGAAGGGTCTAGAGCCTCAATTTTTGCGCGTTGGTCGAAGTCTCGTGGCCCTCTGTCAGAATCCAGAGTTTCAAGAAGATCGGAGGGGGTCAAAATTTCGGCCAAAAAAAAAAAATGACAGTGTTACCCCTTATGTTTTTTTTTCAGGTCCAAATTTTGACCTTCGATATCTCGGCTCTGGAAGGGTCTAGAGCCTCCATTTTTGCGCGTTGGTCGAAGTCTCGTGGCCCTCTGTTAGAATCCAGAGTTTCAAGAAGATCGGAGGGGGTCAAAATTTCGGCCAAAAAAAAAAATGACAGTGTTACCCCTTATGTTTTTTTTTCAGGTCCAAATTTTGACCTTCGATATCTCGGCTCTGGAAGGGTCTAGAGCCTCAATTTTTGCGCGTTGGTCGAAGTCTCGTGGCCCTCTGTCAGAATCCAGAGTTTCAAGAAGATCGGAGGGGGTCAAAATTTCGGCCAAAAAAAAAAAATGACAGTGTTACCCCTTATGTTTTTTTTTTCAGGTCCAAATTTTGACCTTCTATATCTCGGCTCTGGAAGGGTCTAGAGCCTCAATTTTTGCGCGTTGGTCGAAGTCTCGTGGCCCTCTGTTAGAATCCAGAGTTTCAAGAAGATCGGAGGGGGTCAAAATTTCGGCCAAAAAAAAAAATGACAGTGTTACCCCTTATGTTTTTTTTTTCAGGTCCAAATTTTGACCTTCGATATCTCGGCTCTGGAAGGGTCTAGAGCCTCCATTTTTGCGCGTTGGTCGAAGTCTCGTGGCTCTCTGTCAGAATCCAGAGTTTCAAGAAGATCGGAGGGGGTCAAAATTTCGGCCAAAAAAAAAATGACAGTGTTACCCCTTATGTTTTTTTTTCAGGTCCAAATTTTGACCTTCGATATCTCGGCTCTGGAAGGGTCTAGAGCCTCCATTTTTGCGCGTTGGTCGAAGTCTCGTGGCCCTCTGTCAGAATCCAGAGTTTCAAGAAGATCGGAGGGGGTCAAAATTTCGGCCAAAAAAAAAAAATGACAGTGTTACCCCTTATGTTTTTTTTCAGGTCCAAATTTTGACCTTCGATATCTCGGCTCTGGAAGGGTCTAGAGCCTCCATTTTTGCGCGTTGGTCGAAGTCTCGTGGCCCTCTGTCAGAATCCAGAGTTTCAAGAAGATCGGAGGGGGTCAAAATTTCGGCCAAAAAACAAAAAATGACAGTGTTACCCCTTATGTTTTTTTTTTCAGGTCCAAATTTTGACCTTCGATATCTCGGCTCTGGAAGGGTCTAGAACCTCAATTTTTGCGCGTTGGTCGAAGTCTCGTGGCCCTCTGTCAGAATCCAGAGTTTCAAGAAGATCGGAGGGGGTCAAAATTTCGGCCAAAAAAAAAATGACAGTGTTACCCCTTAGGTTTTTTTTTTCAGGTCCAAATTTTGACCTTCGATATCTCGGCTCTGGAAGGGTCTAGAGCCTCCATTTTTGCGCGTTGGTCGAAGTCTCGTGGCCCTCTGTCAGAATCCAGAGTTTCAAGAAGATCAGAGGGGGTCAAAATTTCGGCCAAAAAAAATGACAGTGTTACCCCTTATGTTTTTTTTTTCAGGTCCAAATTTTGACCTTCGATATCTCGGCTCTGGAAGGGTCTAGAGCCTCCATTTCTGCGCGTTGGTCGAAGTCTCATGGCCCTCTGTCAGAATCCAGAGTTTCAAGAAGATCGGAGGGAATCAAAATTTCGGCCAAAAAAAAAATGACAGTGTTACCCCTTATGTTTTTTTTTTCAGGTCCAAATTTTGACCTTCGATATCTCGGCTCTGGGAGGGTCTAGAGCCTCCATTTTTGCGCGTTGGTCGAAGTCTCGTGGCCCTCTGTCAGAATCCAGAGTTTCAAGAAGATCGGAGGGGGTCAAAATTTCGGCCAAAAAAAAAAATGACAGTGTTACCCCTTATGTTTTTTTTCAGGTCCAAATTTTGACCTTCGATATCTCGGCTCTGGAAGGGTCTAGAGCCTCAATTTTTGCGCGTTGGTCGAAGTCTCGTGGCCCTCTGTCAGAATCCAGAGTTCCAAGAAGATCGGAGGGGGTCAAAATTTCGGCCAAAAAAAAAAATGACAGTGTTACCCCTTATGTTTTTTTTCAGGTCCAAATTTTGACCTTCGATATCTCGGCTCTGGAAGGGTCTAGAGCCTCAATTTTTGCGCATTGGTCAAAGTCTCGTGGCCCTCTGTCAGAATCCAGAGTTCCAAGAAGATCGGAGGGGGTCAAAATTTCGGCCAAAAAAAAATGACAGTGTTACCCCTTATGTTTTTTTTTCAGGTCCAAATTTTGACCTTCGATATCTCGGCTCTGGAAGGGTCTAGAGCCTCAATTTTTGCGCGTTGGTCGAAGTCTCGTGGCCCTATGGCAAAATCCAGAGTTCCAAGAAGATCGGAGGGGGTCAAAATTTCGGCCAAAAAAAAAATGACAGTGTTACCCCTTATGTTTTTTTTTCAGGTCCAAATTTTGACCTTCGATATCTCGGCTCTGGAAGGGTCTAGAGCCTCCATTTTTGCGCGTTGGTCGAAGTCTCGTGGCCCTCTGTCAGAATCCAGAGTTTCAAGAAGATCGGAGGGGGTCAAAATTTCGGCCAAAAAAAAAATGAGTGTTACCCCTTATGTTTTTTTTTCAGGTCCAAATTTTGACCTTCGATATCTCGGCTCTGGAAGGGTCTAGAGCCTCCATTTTTGCGCGTTGGTCGAAGTCTCGTGGCCCTCTGTCAGAATCCAGAGTTTCAAGAAGATCGGAGGGGGTCAAAATTTCGGCCAAAAAAAAAAATGACAGTGTTACCCCTTATGTTTTTTTTTCAGGTCCAAATTTTGACCTTCGATATCTTGGCTCTGGAAGGGTCTAGAGCCTCAATTTTTGCGCGTTGGTCGAAGTCTCGTGGCCCTCTGTTAGAATCCAGAGTTTCAAGAAGATCGGAGGGGGTCAAAATTTCGGCCAAAAAAAAAAAATGACAGTGTTACCCCTTATGTTTTTTTTTTTCAGGTCCAAATTTTGACCTTCGATATCTCGGCTCTGGAAGGGTCTAGAGCCTCAATTTTTGCGCGTTGGTCGAAGTCTCGTGGCCCTCTGTCAGAATCCAGAGTTTCAAGAAGATCGGAGGGGGTCAAAATTTCGGCCAAAAAAAAAAAATGACAGTGTTACCCCTTATGTTTTTTTTTCAGGTCCAAATTTTGACCTTCGATATCTCGGCTCTGGGAGGGTCTAGAGCCTCCATTTTTGCGCGTTGGTCGAAGTCTTGTGGCCCTCTGTCAGAATCCAGAGTTTCAAGAAGATCGGAGGGGGTCAAAATTTCGGCCAAAAAAAAAAAATGACAGTGTTACCCCTTATGTTTTTTTTTCAGGTCCAAATTTTGACCTTCGATATCTCGGCTCTGGAAGGGTCTAGAGCCTCAATTTTTGCGCGTTGGTCGAAGTCTCGTGGCCCTCTGTCAGAATCCAGAGATTCAAGAAGATCGGAGGGGTTCAAAATTTCGGCCAAAAAAAAAATGACAGTGTTACCCCTTATGTTTTTTTTTTCAGGTCCAAATTTTGACCTTCGATATCTCGGCTCTGGAAGGGTCTAGAGCCTCCATTTTTGCGCGTTGGTCGAAGTCTCGTGGCCCTCTGTCAGAATCCAGAGTTTCAAGAAGATCGGAGGGGGTCAACATTTCGGCCAAAAAAAAAAAATGACAGTGTTACCCCTTATGTTTTTTTTTCAGGTCCAAATTTTGACCTTCGATATCTCGGCTCTGGAAGGGTCTAGAGCCTCAATTTTTGCGCGTTGGTCGAAGTCTCGTGGCCCTCTATCAGAATCCAGAGTTTTGAGAAGATTGGAGAAACTTAATTTTTCACCCCCCCCCCCCCCCCCCGAAAAAAAACATAAGGGGTAACACTGTCATTTTTTTTTCTGGTCAAAATTTTGAGTTTCAATATTTCAGCTCTGGAAGGGTCTAGAGCCTCAATTTTTGCACCCAGGTCCATGTCTCGTGGCCCTCTATCAGAATCCAGAGTTTTGAGAAGATTGGAGAAACTTAATTTTTCACCCCCCGAAAAAAAACATAAGGGGTAACACTGTCATTTTTTTTTCTGGTCAAAATTTTGAGTTTCAATATTTCAGTTCTGGAAGGGTCTAGAGCCTCAATTTTTGCACCCAGGTCCATGTCTCATGGGCCTCTATCAGAATCCAGAGTTTTGAGAAGATTGGAGAAACTTAATTTTTCACCCCCCGAAAAAAAACATAAGGGGTAACACTGTCATTTTTTTTCTGGTCAACATTTTGAGTTTCAATATTTCAGCTCTGGAAGGGTCTAGAGCCTCAAATTTTGCACCCAGGTCCATGTCTCGTGGCCCTCTATCAGAATCCAGAGTTTTGAGAAGATTGGAGAAACTTAATTTTTCACCCCCTGAAAAAAAAACATAAGGGGTAACACTGTCATTTTTTTTCTGGTCAAAATTTTGAGTTTCAATATTTCAGCTCTGGAAGGGTCTAGAGCCTCAATATTTGCACCCAGGTCCATGTCTCGTGGCCCTCTATCAGAATCCAGAGTTTTGAGAAGATTGGAGAAAATTAATTTTTCACCCCCCGAAAAAAAACATAAGGGGTAACACTGTCATTTTTTTTCTGGTCAAAATTTTGAGTTTCAATATTTCAGCTCTGGAAGGGTCTAGAGCCTCAATTTTTGCACCCAGGTCCATGTCTCGTGGCCCTCTATCAGAATCCAGAGTTTTGAGAAGATTGGAGAAACTTAATTTTTCACCCCCTGAAAAAAAAAACATAAGGGGTAACACTGTCATTTTTTTTCTGGTCAAAATTTTGAGTTTCAATATTTCAGCTCTGGAAGGGTCTAGAGCCTCAATATTTGCACCCAGGTCCATGTCTCGTGGCCCTCTATCAGAATCCAGAGTTTTGAGAAGATTGGAGAAACTTAATTTTTCACCCCCCGAAAAAAAACATAAGGGGTAACACTGTCATTTTTTTTCTGGTCAAAATTTTGAGTTTCAATATTTCAGCTCTGGAAGGGTCTAGAGCCTCAATTTTTGCACCCAGGTCCATGTCTCGTGGCCCTCTATCAGAATCCAGAGTTTTGAGAAGATTGGAGAAACTTAATTTTTCACCCCCCGAAAAAAAACATAAGGGGTAACACTGTCATTTTTTTTTTCTGGTCAAAATTTTGAGTTTCAATATTTCAGCTCTGGAAGGGTCTAGAGCCTCAATTTTTGCACCCAGGTCCATGTCTCGTGGCCCTCTATCAGAATCCAGAGTTTTGAGAAGATTGGAGAAACTTAATTTTTCACCCCCCGAAAAAAAACATAAGGGGTAACACTGTCATTTTTTTTTTCTGGTCAAAATTTTGAGTTTCAATATTTCAGCTCTGGAAGGGTCTAGAGCCTCAATTTTTGCACCCAGGTCCATGTCTCGTGGCCCTCTATCAGAATCCAGAGTTTTGAGAAGATTGGAGAAACTTAATTTTTCACCCCCCGAAAAAAAACATAAGGGGTAACACTGTCATTTTTTTTTCTGGTCAAAAATTTGAGTTTCAATATTTCAGCTCTGGAAGGGTCTAGAGCCTCAATTTTTGCACCCAGGTCCATGTCTCGTGGCCCTCTATCAGAATCCAGAGTTTTGAGAAGATTGGAGAAACTTAATTTTTCACCCCCCGAAAAAAAACATAAGGGGTAACACTGTCATTTTTTTTTCTGGTCAAAATTTTGAGTTTCAATATTTCACCTCTGGAAGGGTCTAGAGCCTCAATTTTTGCACCCAGGTCCATGTCTCGTGGCCCTCTATCAGAATCCAGAGTTTTGAGAAGATTGGAGAAACTTAATTTTTCACCCCCCGAAAAAAAAACATAAGGGGTAACACTGTCATTTTTTTTTCTGGTCAAAATTTTGAGTTTCAATATTTCAGCTCTGGAAGGGTCTAGAGCCTCAATTTTTGCACCCAGGTCCATGTCTCGTGGCCCTCTATCAGAATCCAGAGTTTTGAGAAGATTGGAGAAACTTAATTTTTCACCCCCCGAAAAAAAACATAAGGGGTAACACTGTCATTTTTTTTTCTGGTCAAAATTTTGAGTTTCAATATTTCAGCTCTGGAAGGGTCTAGAGCCTCAATTTTTGCACCCAGGTCCATGTCTCGTGGCCCTCTATCAGAATCCAGAGTTTTGAGAAGATTGGAGAAACTTAATTTTTAACCCCCCGAAAAAAAACATAAGGGGTAACACTGTCATTTTTTTTCTGGTCAAAATTTTGAGTTTCAATATTTCAGCTCTGGAAGGGTCTAGAGCCGAAAATTTTGCACCCAGGTCCATGTCTCGTGGCCCTCTATCAGAATCCAGAGTTTTGAGAAGATTGGAGAAACTTAATTTTTCACCCCCCCCCCGAAAAAAAACATAAGGGGTAACACTGTCATTTTTTTATTCTGGTCAAAATTTTGAGTTTCAATATTTCAGCTCTGGAAGGGTCTAGAGCCTCAATTTTTGCACCCAGGTCCATGTCTCGTGGCCCTCTATCAGAATCCAGAGTTTTGAGAAGATTGGAGAAACTTAATTTTTCACCCCCCGAAAAAAAACATAAGGGGTAACACTGTCATTTTTTTTTTCTGGTCAAAATTTTGAGTTTCAATATTTCAGCTCTGGAAGGGTCTAGAGCCTCAATTTTTGCACCCAGGTCCATGTCTCATGGGCCTCTATCAGAATCCAGAGTTTTGAGAAGATTGGAGAAACTTAATTTTTCACCCCCCGAAAAAAAACATAAGGGGTAACACTGTCATTTTTTTTTTCTGGTCAAAATTTTGAGTTTCAATATTTCAGCTCTGGAAGGGTCTAGAGCCTCAAATTTTGCACCCAGGTCCATGTCTCGTGGCCCTCTATCAGAATCCAGAGTTTTGAGAAGATTGGAGAAACTTAATTTTTCACCCCCCGAAAAAAAAACATAAGGGGTAACACTGTCATTTTTTTTCTGGTCAAAATTTTGAGTTTCAATATTTCAGCTCTGGAAGGGTCTAGAGCCTCAATATTTGCACCCAGGTCCATGTCTCGTGGCCCTCTATCAGAATCCAGAGTTTTGAGAAGATTGGAGAAACTTAATTTTTCACCCCCCGAAAAAAAACATAAGGGGTAACACTGTCATTTTTTTTTCTGGTCAAAATTTTGAGTTTCAATATTTCAGCCTCTGGAAGGGTCTAGAGCCTCAATTTTTGCACCCAGGTCCATGTCTCGTGGCCCTCTATCAGAATCCAGAGTTTTGAGAAGATTGGAGAAACTTAATTTTTCACCCCCCGAAAAAAAACATAAGGGGTAACACTGTCATTTTTTTTTCTGGTCAAAATTTTGAGTTTCAATATTTCAGCTCTGGAAGGGTCTAGAGCCTCAATTTTTGCACCCAGGTCCATGTCTCGTGGCCCTCTATCAGAATCCAGAGTTTTGAGAAGATTGGAGAAACTTAATTTTTCACCCCCCGAAAAAAAACATAAGGGGTAACACTGTCATTTTTTTTTCTGGTCAAAATTTTGAGTTTCAATATTTCAGCTCTGGAAGGGTCTAGAGCCTCAATTTTTGCACCCAGGTCCATGTCTCGTGGCCCTCTATCAGAATCCAGAGTTTTGAGAAGATTGGAGAAACTTAATTTTTCACCCCCCGAAAAAAAACATAAGGGGTAACACTGTCATTTTTTTTTCTGGTCAAAAATTTGAGTTTCAATATTTCAGCTCTGGAAGGGTCTAGAGCCTCATTTTTTGCACCCAGGTCCATGTCTCGTGGCCCTCTATCAGAATCCAGAGTTTTGAGAAGATTGGAGAAACTTAATTTTTCACCCCCCGAAAAAAAACATAAGGGGTAACACTGTCATTTTTTTTCTGGTCAAAATTTTGAGTTTCAATATTTCACCTCTGGAAGGGTCTAGAGCCTCAATTTTTGCACCCAGGTCCATGTCTAGTGGCCCTCTATCAGAATCCAGAGTTTTGAGAAGATTGGAGAAACTTAATTTTTCACCCCCCGAAAAAAAACATAAGGGGTAACACTGTCAATTTTTTTTCTGGTCAAAATTTTGAGTTTCAATATTTCAGCTCTGGAAGGGTCTAGAGCCTCAATTTTTGCACCCAGGTCCATGTCTCGTGGCCCTCTATCAGAATCCAGAGTTTTGAGAAGATTGGAGAAACTTAATTTTTCACCCCCCGAAAAAAAACATAAGGGGTAACACTGTCATTTTTTTTTTCTGGTCAAAATTTTGAGTTTCAATATTTCAGCTCTGGAAGGGTCTAGAGCCTCAATTTTTGCACCCAGGTCCATGTCTCGTGGCCCTCTATCAGAATCCAGAGTTTTGAGAAGATTGGAGAAACTTAATTTTTAACCCCCCAGAAAAAAAACATAAGCGGTAACACTGTCATTTTTTTTTCTGGTCAAAATTTTGAGTTTCAATATTTCAGCTCTGGAAGGGTCTAGAGCCTCAATTTTTGCACCCAGGTCCATATCTCGTGGCCCTCTATCAGAATCCAGAGTTTTGAGAAGATTGGAGAAACTTAATTTTTCACCCCCCGAAAAAAAACATAAGGGGTAACACTGTCATTTTTTTTTCTGGTCAAAATTTTGAGTTTCAATATTTCAGCTCTGGAAGGGTCTAGAGCCTCAATTTTTGCACCCAGGTCCATGTCTCGTGGCCCTCTATCAGAATCCAGAGTTTTGAGAAGATTGGAGAAACTTAATTTTTCACCCCCCGAAAAAAAACATAAGGGGTAACACTGTCATTTTTTTTTTTGGTCAAAATTTTGAGTTTCAATATTTCAGCTCTGGAAGGGTCTAGAGCCTCAATTTTTGCACCCAGGTCCATATCTCGTGGCCCTCTATCAGAATCCAGAGTTTTGAGAAGATTGGAGAAACTTAATTTTTCACCCCCCGAAAAAAAAACATAAGGGGTAACACTGTCATTTTTTTTCTGGTCAAAATTTTGAGTTTCAATATTTCAGCTCTGGAAGGGTCTAGAGCCTCAATTTTTGCACCCAGGTCCATGTCTCGTGGCCCTCTATCAGAATCCAGAGTTTTGAGAAGATTGGAGAAACTTAATTTTTCACCCCCCGAAAAAAAACATAAGGGGTAACACTGTCATTTTTTTTTCTGGTCAAAATTTTGAGTTTCAATATTTCAGCTCTGGAAGGGTCTAGAGCCTCAATTTTTGCACCCAGGTCCATGTCTCGTGGCCCTCTATCAGAATCCAGAGTTTTGAGAAGATTGGAGAAACTTAATTTTTCACCCCCCGAAAAAAAACATAAGGGGTAACACTGTCATTTTTTTTTCTGGTCAAAATTTTGAGTTTCAATATTTCAGCTCTGGAAGGGTCTAGAGCCTCAATTTTTGCACCCAGGTCCATGTCTCGTGGCCCTCTATCAGAATCCAGAGTTTTGAGAAGATTGGAGAAACTTAATTTTTCACCCCCCGAAAAAAAACATAAGGGGTAACACTGTCATTTTTTTTTTCTGGTCAAAAATTTGAGTTTCAATATTTCAGCTCTGGAAGGGTCTAGAGCCTCAATTTTTGCACCCAGGTCCATGTCTCGTGGCCCTCTATCAGAATCCAGAGTTTTGAGAAGATTGGAGAAACTTAATTTTTCACCCCCCGAAAAAAAACATAAGGGGTAACACTGTCATTTTTTTTTCTGGTCAAAATTTTGAGTTTCAATATTTCAGCTCTGGAAGGGTCTAGAGCCTCAATTTTTGCACCCAGGTCCATGTCTCGTGGCCCTCTATCAGAATCCAGAGTTTTGAGAAGATTGGAGAAACTTAATTTTTAACCCCCCGAAAAAAACATAAGGGGTAACACTGTCATTTTTTTTTCTGGTCAAAATTTTGAGTTTCAATATTTCAGCTCTGGAAGGGTCTAGAGCCTCAATTTTTGCACCCAGGTCCATATCTCGTGGCCCTCTATCAGAATCCAGAGTTTTGAGAAGATTGGAGAAACTTAATTTTTCACCCCCCGAAAAAAAACATAAGGGGTAACACTGTCATTTTTTTTTTCTGGTCAAAATTTTGAGTTTCAATATTTCAGCTCTGGAAGGGTCTAGAGCCTCAATTTTTGCACCCAGGTCCATGTCTCATGGGCCTCTATCAGAATCCAGAGTTTTGAGAAGATTGGAGAAACTTAATTTTTCACCCCCCGAAAAAAAACATAAGGGGTAACACAGTCATTTTTTTTTTCTGGTCAAAATTTTGAGTTTCAATATTTCAGCTCTGGAAGGGTCTAGAGCCTCAAATTTTGCACCCAGGTCCATGTCTCGTGGCCCTCTATCAGAATCCAGAGTTTTGAGAAGATTGGAGAAACTTAATTTTTCACCCCCCGAAAAAAAAACATAAGGGGTAACACTGTCATTTTTTTTTCTGGTCAAAATTTTGAGTTTCAATATTTCAGCTCTGGAAGGGTCTAGAGCCTCAATTTTTGCACCCAGGTCCATGTCTCGTGGCCCTCTATCAGAATCCAGAGTTTTGAGAAGATTGGAGAAACTTAATTTTTCACCCCCCGAAAAAAAACAAAAGGGGTAACACTGTCATTTTTTTTTCTGGTCAAAATTTTGAGTTTCAATATTTCAGCTCTGGAAGGGTCTAGAGCCTCAATTTTTGCACCCAGGTCCATGTCTCGTGGCCCTCTATCAGAATCCAGAGTTTTGAGAAGATCGGAGAAACTTAATTTTTCACCCCCCGAAAAAAAACATAAGGGGTAACACTGTCATTTTTTTTTCTGGTCAAAAATTTGAGTTTCAATATTTCAGCTCTGGAAGGGTCTAGAGCCTCAATTTTTGCACCCAGGTCCATGTCTCGTGGCCCTCTATCAGAATCCAGAGTTTTGAGAAGATTGGGGAAACTTAATTTTTCACCCCCCGAAAAAAAACATAAGGGGTAACACTGTCATTTTTTTTTCTGGTCAAAATTTTGAGTTTCAATATTTCAGCTCTGGAAGGGTCTAGAGCCTCAATTTTTGCACCCAGGTCCATGTCTCGTGGCCCTCTATCAGAATCCAGAGTTTTGAGAAGATTGGAGAAACTTAATTTTTCACCAACCGAAAAAAAAAACATAAGGGGTAACACTGTCATTTTTTTTTTCTGGTCAAAATTTTGAGTTTCAATATTTCAGCTCTGGAAGGGTCTAGAGCCTAAATTTTTGCACCCAGGTCCATGTCTCGTGGCCCTCTATCAGAATCCAGAGTTTTAGAAGATTGGAGAAACTTAATTTTTCACCCCCCGAAAAAAAACATAAGGGGTAACACTGTCATTTTTTTTCTGGTCAAAATTTTGAGTTTCAATATTTCAGCTCTGGAAGGGTCTAGAGCCTCAATTTTTGCACCCAGGTCCATGTCTCGTGGCCCTCTATCAGAATCCAGAGTTTTGAGAAGATTGGAGAAACTTAATTTTTCACCCCCCGAAAAAAAACATAAGGGGTAACACTGTCATTTTTTTTTCTGGTCAAAATTTTGAGTTTCAATATTTCAGCTCTGGAAGGGTCTAGAGCCTCAATTTTTGCACCCAGGTCCATGTCTCGTGGCCCTCTATCAGAATCCAGAGTTTTGAGAAGATTGGAGAAACTTAATTTTTCACCCCCCGAAAAAAAACATAAGGGGTAACACTGTCATTTTTTTTTTCTGGTCAAAATTTTGAGTTTCAATATTTCAGCTCTGGAAGGGTCTAGAGCCTCAATTTTTGCACCCAGGTCCATGTCTCATGGCCCTCTATCAGAATCCAGAGTTTTGAGAAGATTGGAGAAACTTAATTTTTCACCCCCCAAAAAAAAAAAACATAAGGGGTAACACTGTCATTTTTTTTTTCTGGTCAAAATTTTGAGTTTCAATATTTCAGCTCCGGAAGGGTCTAGAGCCTCAATTTTTGCACCCAGGTCCATGTCTCGTGGCCCTCTATCAGAATCCAGAGTTTTGAGAAGATTGGAGAAACTTAATTTTTCACCCCCCGAAAAAAAACATAAGGGGTAACACTGTCATTTTTTTTTCTGGTCAAAATTTTGAGTTTCAATATTTCAGCTCTGGAAGGGTCTAGAGCCTCAATTTTTGCACCCAGGTCCATGTCTCGTGGCCCTCTATCAGAATCCAGAGTTTTGAGAAGATTGGAGAAACTTAATTTTTCACCCCCCGAAAAAAAACATAAGGGGTAACACTGTCATTTTTTTTTCTGGTCAAAATTTTGAGTTTCAATATTTCAGCTCTGGAAGGGTCTAGAGCCTAAATTTTTGCACCCAGGTCCATGTCTCATGGCCCTCTATCAGAATCCAGAGTTTTGAGAAGATTGGAGAAACTTAATTTTTCACCCCCCGAAAAAAAACATAAGGGGTAACACTGTCATTTTTTTTTTCTGGTCAAAATTTTGAGTTTCAATATTTCAGCTCTGGAAGGGTCTAGAGCCTCAATTTTTGCACCCAGGTCCATGTCTCGTGGCCCTCTATCAGAATCCAGAGTTTTGAGAAGATTGGAGAAACTTAATTTTTCACCCCCCGAAAAAAAACATAAGGGGTAACACTGTCATTTTTTTTTTCTGGTCAAAATTTTGAGTTTCAATATTTCAGCTCTGGAAGGGTCTAGAGCCTCAATTTTTGCACCCAGGTCCATGTCTCGTGGCCCTCTATCAGAATCCAGAGTTTTGAGAAGATTGGAGAAACTTAATTTTTCACCCCCCGAAAAAAAAACATAAGGGGTAACACTGTCATTTTTTTTTTCTGGTCAAAATTTTGAGTTTCAATATTTCAGCTCTGGAAGGGTCTAGAGCCTCAATTTTTGCACCCAGGTCCATGTCTCGTGGCCCTCTATCAGAATCCAGAGTTTTGAGAAGATTGGAGAAACTTAATTTTTCACCCCCCGAAAAAAAACATAAGGGGTAACACTGTCATTTTTTTTTCTGGTCAAAATTTTGAGTTTCAATATTTCAGCTCTGGAAGGGTCTAGAGCCTCAATTTTTGCACCCAGGTCCATGTCTCGTGGCCCTCTATCAGAATCCAGAGTTTTGAGAAGATTGGAGAAACTTAATTTTTCACCCCCCGAAAAAAAACATAAGGGGTAACACTGTCATTTTTTTTCTGGTCAAAATTTTGAGTTTCAATATTTCAGCTCTGGAAGGGTCTAGAGCCTCAATTTTTGCACCCAGGTCCATGTCTCGTGGCCCTCTATCAGAATCCAGAGTTTTGAGAAGATTGGAGAAACTTAATTTTTCACCCCCTGAAAAAAAAACATAAGGGGTAACACTGTCATTTTTTTTCTGGTCAAAATTTTGAGTTTCAATATTTCAGCTCTGGAAGGGTCTAGAGCCTCAATATTTGCACCCAGGTCCATGTCTCGTGGCCCTCTATCAGAATCCAGAGTTTTGAGAAGATTGGAGAAACTTAATTTTTCACCCCCCGAAAAAAAACATAAGGGGTAACACTGTCATTTTTTTTCTGGTCAAAATTTTGAGTTTCAATATTTCAGCTCTGGAAGGGTCTAGAGCCTCAATATTTGCACCCAGGTCCATGTCTCGTGGCCCTCTATCAGAATCCAGAGTTTTGAGAAGATTGGAGAAACTTAATTTTTCACCCCCCGAAAAAAAACATAAGGGGTAACACTGTCATTTTTTTTTTCTGGTCAAAATTTTGAGTTTCAATATTTCAGCTCTGGAAGGGTCTAGAGCCTCAATTTTTGCACCCAGGTCCATGTCTCGTGGCCCTCTATCAGAATCCAGAGTTTTGAGAAGATTGGAGAAACTTAATTTTTCACCCCCCGAAAAAAAACATAAGGGGTAACACTGTCATTTTTTTTTCTGGTCAAAATTTTGAGTTTCAATATTTCAGCTCTGGAAGGGTCTAGAGCCTCAATTTTTGCACCCAGGTCCATGTCTCGTGGCCCTCTATCAGAATCCAGAGTTTTGAGAAGATTGGAGAAACTTAATTTTTCACCCCCCGAAAAAAAACATAAGGGGTAACAATGTCATTTTTTTTTTCTGGTCAAAAATTTGAGTTTCAATATTTCAGCTCTGGAAGGGTCTAGAGCCTCAATTTTTGCACCCAGGTCCATGTCTCGTGGCCCTCTATCAGAATCCAGAGTTTTGAGAAGATTGGAGAAACTTAATTTTTCACCCCCCGAAAAAAAACATAAGGGGTAACACTGTCATTTTTTTTGTGGTCAAAATTTTGAGTTTCAATATTTCACCTCTGGAAGGGTCTAGAGCCTCAATTTTTGCACCCAGGTCCATGTCTCGTGGCCCTCTATCAGAATCCAGAGTTTTGAGAAGATTGGAGAAACTTAATTTTTCACCCCCCGAAAAAAAAACATATGGGGTAACACTGTCATTTTTTTTTCTGGTCAAAATTTTGAGCTTCAATATTTCAGCTCTGGAAGGGTCTAGAGCCTCAATTTTTGCACCCAGGTCCATGTCTCGTGGCCCTCTATCAGAATCCAGAGTTTTGAGAAGATTGGAGAAACTTAATTTTTCACCCCCCGAAAAAAAACATAAGGGGTAACACTGTCATTTTTTTTTCTGGTCAAAATTTTGAGTTTCAATATTTCAGCTCTGGAAGGGTCTAGAGCCTCAATTTTTGCACCCAGGTCCATGTCTCGTGGCCCTCTATCAGAATCCAGAGTTTTGAGAAGATTGGAGAAACTTAATTTTTAACCCCCCGAAAAAAAACATAAGGGGTAACACTGTCATTTTTTTTTCTGGTCAAAATTTTGAGTTTCAATATTTCAGCTCTGGAAGGGTCTAGAGCCGAAAATTTTGTACCCAGGTCCATGTCTCGTGGCCCTCTATCAGAATCCAGAGTTTTGAGAAGATTGGAGAAACTTAATTTTTCACCCCCCCCGAAAAAAAACATAAGGGGTAACACTGTCATTTTTTTTCTGGTCAAAATTTTGAGTTTCAATATTTCAGCTCTGGAAGGGTCTAGAGCCTCAATTTTTGCACCCAGGTCCATGTCTCGTGGCCCTCTATCAGAATCCAGAGTTTTGAGAAGATTGGAGAAACTTAATTTTTCACCCCCCGAAAAAAAACATAAGGGGTAACACTGTCATTTTTTTTTTCTGGTCAAAATTTTGAGTTTCAATATTTCAGCTCTGGAAGGGTCTAGAGCCTCAATTTTTGCACCCAGGTCCATGTCTCATGGGCCTCTATCAGAATCCAGAGTTTTGAGAAGATTGGAGAAACTTAATTTTTCACCCCCCGAAAAAAAACATAAGGGGTAACACTGTCATTTTTTTTTTCTGGTCAAAATTTTGAGTTTCAATATTTCAGCTCTGGAAGGGTCTAGAGCCTCAAATTTTGCACCCAGGTCCATGTCTCGTGGCCCTCTATCAGAATCCAGAGTTTTGAGAAGATTGGAGAAACTTAATTTTTCACCCCCCGAAAAAAAAACATAAGGGGTAACACTGTCATTTTTTTTCTGGTCAAAATTTTGAGTTTCAATATTTCAGCTCTGGAAGGGTCTAGAGCCTCAATATTTGCACCCAGGTCCATGTCTCGTGGCCCTCTATCAGAATCCAGAGTTTTGAGAAGATTGGAGAAACTTAATTTTTCACCCCCCGAAAAAAAACATAAGGGGTAACACTGTCATTTTTTTTCTGGTCAAAATTTTGAGTTTCAATATTTCAGCTCTGGAAGGGTCTAGAGCCTCAATTTTTGCACCCAGGTCCATGTCTCGTGGCCCTCTATCAGAATCCAGAGTTTTGAGAAGATTGGAGAAACTTAATTTTTCACCCCCCGAAAAAAAACATAAGGGGTAACACTGTCATTTTTTTTTCTGGTCAAAATTTTGAGTTTCAATATTTCAGCTCTGGAAGGGTCTAGAGCCTCAATTTTTGCACCCAGGTCCATGTCTCGTGGCCCTCTATCAGAATCCAGAGTTTTCAGAAGATTGGAGAAACTTAATTTTTCACCCCCCGAAAAAAAACATAAGGGGTAACACTGTCATTTTTTTTTCTGGTCAAAATTTTGAGTTTCAATATTTCAGCTCTGGAAGGGTCTAGAGCCTCAATTTTTGCACCCAGGTCCATGTCTCGTGGCCCTCTATCAGAATCCAGAGTTTTGAGAAGATTGGAGAAACTTAATTTTTCACCCCCCGAAAAAAAACATAAGGGGTAACACTGTCATTTTTTTTTCTGGTCAAAAATTTGAGTTTCAATATTTCAGCTCTGGAAGGGTCTAGAGCCTCATTTTTTGCACCCAGGTCCATGTCTCGTGGCCCTCTATCAGAATCCAGAGTTTTGAGAAGATTGGAGAAACTTAATTTTTCACCCCCGAAAAAAAACATAAGGGGTAACACTGTCATTTTTTTTTCTGGTCAAAATTTTGAGTTTCAATATTTCACCTCTGGAAGGGTCTAGAGCCTCAATTTTTGCACCCAGGTCCATGTCTCGTGGCCCTCTATCAGAATCCAGAGTTTTGAGAAGATTGGAGAAACTTAATTTTTCACCCCCCGAAAAAAAACATAAGGGGTAACACTGTCAATTTTTTTTCTGGTCAAAATTTTGAGTTTCAATATTTCAGCTCTGGAAGGGTCTAGAGCCTCAATTTTTGCACCCAGGTCCATGTCTCGTGGCCCTCTATCAGAATCCAGAGTTTTGAGAAGATTGGAGAAACTTAATTTTTCACCCCCCGAAAAAAAACATAAGGGGTAACACTGTCATTTTTTTTCTGGTCAAAATTTTGAGTTTCAATATTTCAGCTCTGGAAGGGTCTAGAGCCTCAATTTTTGCACCCAGGTCCATGTCTCGTGGCCCTCTATCAGAATCCAGAGTTTTGAGAAGATTGGAGAAACTTAATTTTTAACCCCCCAGAAAAAAAACATAAGCGGTAACACTGTCATTTTTTTTTTCTGGTCAAAATTTTGAGTTTCAATATTTCAGCTCTGGAAGGGTCTAGAGCCTCAATTTTTGCACCCAGGTCCATATCTCGTGGCCCTCTATCAGAATCCAGAGTTTTGAGAAGATTGGAGAAACTTAATTTTTCACCCCCCCGAAAAAAAACATAAGGGGTAACACTGTCATTTTTTTTTCTGGTCAAAATTTTGAGTTTCAATATTTCAGCTCTGGAAGGGTCTAGAGCCTCAATTTTTGCACCCAGGTCCATGTCTCGTGGCCCTCTATCAGAATCCAGAGTTTTGAGAAGATTGGAGAAACTTAATTTTTCACCCCCCGAAAAAAAACATAAGGGGTAACACTGTCATTTTTTTTTCTGGTCAAAATTTTGAGTTTCAATATTTCAGCTCTGGAAGGGTCTAGAGCCTCAATTTTTGCACCCAGGTCCATATCTCGTGGCCCTCTATCAGAATCCAGAGTTTTGAGAAGATTGGAGAAACTTAATTTTTCACCCCCCGAAAAAAAAACATAAGGGGTAACACTGTCATTTTTTTTCTGGTCAAAATTTTGAGTTTCAATATTTCAGCTCTGGAAGGGTCTAGAGCCTCAATATTTGCACCCAGGTCCATGTCTCGTGGCCCTCTATCAGAATCCAGAGTTTTGAGAAGATTGGAGAAACTTAATTTTTCACCCCCCGAAAAAAAACATAAGGGGTAACACTGTCATTTTTTTTCTGGTCAAAATTTTGAGTTTCAATATTTCAGCTCTGGAAGGGTCTAGAGCCTCAATTTTTGCACCCAGGTCCATGTCTCGTGGCCCTCTATCAGAATCCAGAGTTTTGAGAAGATTGGAGAAACTTAATTTTTCACCCCCCGAAAAAAAACATAAGGGGTAACACTGTCATTTTTTTTTCTGGTCAAAATTTTGAGTTTCAATATTTCAGCTCTGGAAGGGTCTAGAGCCTCAATTTTTGCACCCAGGTCCATGTCTCGTGGCCCTCTATCAGAATCCAGAGTTTTGAGAAGATTGGAGAAACTTAATTTTTCACCCCCCGAAAAAAAACATAAGGGGTAACACTGTCATTTTTTTTTCTGGTCAAAATTTTGAGTTTCAATATTTCAGCTCTGGAAGGGTCTAGAGCCTCAATTTTTGCACCCAGGTCCATGTCTCGTGGCCCTCTATCAGAATCCAGAGTTTTGAGAAGATTGGAGAAACTTAATTTTTCACCCCCCGAAAAAAAACATAAGGGGTAACACTGTCATTTTTTTTTTCTGGTCAAAAATTTGAGTTTCAATATTTCAGCTCTGGAAGGGTCTAGAGCCTCAATTTTTGCACCCAGGTCCATGTCTCGTGGCCCTCTATCAGAATCCAGAGTTTTGAGAAGATTGGAGAAACTTAATTTTTCACCCCCCGAAAAAAAACATAAGGGGTAACACTGTCATTTTTTTTCTGGTCAAAATTTTGAGTTTCAATATTTCACCTCTGGAAGGGTCTAGAGCCTCAATTTTTGCACCCAGGTCCATGTCTCGTGGCCCTCTATCAGAATCCAGAGTTTTGAGAAGATTGGAGAAACTTAATTTTTCACCCCCCGAAAAAAAAACATAAGGGGTAACACTGTCATTTTTTTTTCTGGTCAAAATTTTGAGTTTCAATATTTCAGCTCTGGAAGGGTCTAGAGCCTCAATTTTTGCACCCAGGTCCATGTCTCGTGGCCCTCTATCAAAATCCAGAGTTTTGAGAAGATTGGAGAAACTTAATTTTTCACCCCCCGGAAAAAAAACATAAGGGGTAACACTGTCATTTTTTTTTCTGGTCAAAATTTTGAGTTTCAATATTTCAGCTCTGGAAGGGTCTAGAGCCTCAATTTTTGCACCCAGGTCCATGTCTCGTGGCCCTCTATCAGAATCCAGAGTTTTGAGAAGATTGGAGAAACTTAATTTTTAACCCCCCGAAAAAAAAACATAAGGGGTAACACTGTCATTTTTTTTTCTGGTCAAAATTTTGAGTTTCAATATTTCAGCTCTGGAAGGGTCTAGAGCCTCAATTTTTGCACCCAGGTCCATATCTCGTGGCCCTCTATCAGAATCCAGAGTTTTGAGAAGATTGGAGAAACTTAATTTTTCACCCCCCGAAAAAAAACATAAGGGGTAACACTGTCATTTTTTTTTCTGGTCAAAATTTTGAGTTTCAATATTTCAGCTCTGGAAGGGTCTAGAGCCTCAATTTTTGCACCCAGGTCCATGTCTCATGGGCCTCTATCAGAATCCAGAGTTTTGAGAAGATTGGAGAAACTTAATTTTTCACCCCCCGAAAAAAAACATAAGGGGTAACACAGTCATTTTTTTTTTCTGGTCAAAATTTTGAGTTTCAATATTTCAGCTCTGGAAGGGTCTAGAGCCTCAAATTTTGCACCCAGGTCCATGTCTCGTGGCCCTCTATCAGAATCCAGAGTTTTGAGAAGATTGGAGAAACTTAATTTTTCACCCCCCGAAAAAAAAAACATAAGGGGTAACACTGTCATTTTTTTTTCTGGTCAAAATTTTGAGTTTCAATATTTCAGCTCTGGAAGGGTCTAGAGCCTCAATTTTTGCACCCAGGTCCATGTCTCGTGGCCCTCTATCAGAATCCAGAGTTTTGAGAAGATTGGAGAAACTTAATTTTTCACCCCCCGAAAAAAAAACAAAAGGGGTAACACTGTCATTTTTTTTTCTGGTCAAAATTTTGAGTTTCAATATTTCAGCTCTGGAAGGGTCTAGAGCCTGAATTTTTGCACCCAGGTCCATGTCTCGTGGCCCTCTATCAGAATCCAGAGTTTTGAGAAGATTGGAGAAACTTAATTTTTCACCCCCCGAAAAAAAACATAAGGGGTAACACTGTCATTTTTTTTTCTGGTCAAAATTTTGAGTTTCAATATTTCAGCTCTGGAAGGGTCTAGAGCCTCAATTTTTGCACCCAGGTCCATGTCTCGTGGCCCTCTATCAGAATCCAGAGTTTTGAGAAGATTGGAGAAACTTAATTTTTCACCCCCCGAAAAAAAACATAAGGGGTAACACTGTCATTTTTTTTTTCTGGTCAAAAATTTGAGTTTCAATATTTCAGCTCTGGAAGGGTCTAGAGCCTCAATTTTTGCACCCAGGTCCATGTCTCGTGGCCCTCTATCAGAATCCAGAGTTTTGAGAAGATTGGAGAAACTTAATTTTTCACCCCCCGAAAAAAAACATAAGGGGTAACACTGTCATTTTTTTTCTGGTCAAAATTTTGAGTTTCAATATTTCACCTCTGGAAGGGTCTAGAGCCTCAATTTTTGCACCCAGGTCCATGTCTCGTGGCCCTCTATCAGAATCCAGAGTTTTGAGAAGATTGGAGAAACTTAATTTTTCACCCCCCGAAAAAAAAACATAAGGGGTAACACTGTCATTTTTTTTTTCTGGTCAAAATTTTGAGTTTCAATATTTCAGCTCTGGAAGGGTCTAGAGCCTCAATTTTTGCACCCAGGTCCATGTCTCGTGGCCCTCTATCAAAATCCAGAGTTTTGAGAAGATTGGAGAAACTTAATTTTTCACCCCCCGGAAAAAAAACATAAGGGGTAACACTGTCATTTTTTTTTCTGGTCAAAATTTTGAGTTTCAATATTTCAGCTCTGGAAGGGTCTAGAGCCTCAATTTTTGCACCCAGGTCCATGTCTCGTGGCCCTCTATCAGAATCCAGAGTTTTGAGAAGATTGGAGAAACTTAATTTTTAACCCCCCGAAAAAAAAACATAAGGGGTAACACTGTCATTTTTTTTTCTGGTCAAAATTTTGAGTTTCAATATTTCAGCTCTGGAAGGGTCTAGAGCCTCAATTTTTGCACCCAGGTCCATATCTCGTGGCCCTCTATCAGAATCCAGAGTTTTGAGAAGATTGGAGAAACTTAATTTTTCACCCCCCGAAAAAAAACATAAGGGGTAACACTGTCATTTTTTTTTCTGGTCAAAATTTTGAGTTTCAATATTTCAGCTCTGGAAGGGTCTAGAGCCTCAATTTTTGCACCCAGGTCCATGTCTCATGGGCCTCTATCAGAATCCAGAGTTTTGAGAAGATTGGAGAAACTTAATTTTTCACCCCCCGAAAAAAAACATAAGGGGTAACACAGTCATTTTTTTTTTCTGGTCAAAATTTTGAGTTTCAATATTTCAGCTCTGGAAGGGTCTAGAGCCTCAAATTTTGCACCCAGGTCCATGTCTCGTGGCCCTCTATCAGAATCCAGAGTTTTGAGAAGATTGGAGAAACTTAATTTTTCACCCCCCGAAAAAAAAAACATAAGGGGTAACACTGTCATTTTTTTTTCTGGTCAAAATTTTGAGTTTCAATATTTCAGCTCTGGAAGGGTCTAGAGCCTCAATTTTTGCACCCAGGTCCATGTCTCGTGGCCCTCTATCAGAATCCAGAGTTTTGAGAAGATTGGAGAAACTTAATTTTTCACCCCCCGAAAAAAAAAACAAAAGGGGTAACACTGTCATTTTTTTTTCTGGTCAAAATTTTGAGTTTCAATATTTCAGCTCTGGAAGGGTCTAGAGCCTGAATTTTTGCACCCAGGTCCATGTCTCGTGGCCCTCTATCAGAATCCAGAGTTTTGAGAAGATCGGAGAAACTTAATTTTTCACCCCCCGAAAAAAAACATAAGGGGTAACACTGTCATTTTTTTTTTCTGGTCAAAAATTTGAGTTTCAATATTTCAGCTCTGGAAGGGTCTAGAGCCTCAATTTTTGCACCCAGGTCCATGTCTCGTGGCCCTCTATCAGAATCCAGAGTTTTGAGAAGATTGGGGAAACTTAATTTTTCACCCCCCGAAAAAAAACATAAGGGATAACACTGTCATTTTTTTTTTCTGGTCAAAATTTTGAGTTTCAATATTTCAGCTCTGGAAGGGTCTAGAGCCTCAATTTTTGCACCCAGGTCCATGTCTCGTGGCCCTCTATCAGAATCCAGAGTTTTGAGAAGATTGGAGAAACTTAATTTTTCACCCCCCGAAAAAAAAACATAAGGGGTAACACTGTCATTTTTTTTTTTCTGGTCAAAATTTTGAGTTTCAATATTTCAGCTCTGGAAGGGTCTAGAGCCTAAATTTTTGCACCCAGGTCCATGTCTCGTGGCCCTCTATCAGAATCCAGAGTTTTAGAAGATTGGAGAAACTTAATTTTTCACCCCCCGAAAAAAAACATAAGGGGTAACACTGTCATTTTTTTTCTGGTCAAAATTTTGAGTTTCAATATTTCAGCTCTGGAAGGGTCTAGAGCCTCAATTTTTGCACCCAGGTCCATGTCTCGTGGCCCTCTATCAGAATCCAGAGTTTTGAGAAGATTGGAGAAACTTAATTTTTCACCCCCCGAAAAAAAACATAAGGGGTAACACTGTCATTTTTTTTTCTGGTCAAAATTTTGAGTTTCAATATTTCAGCTCTGGAAGGGTCTAGAGCCTCAATTTTTGCACCCAGGTCCATGTCTCGTGGCCCTCTATCAGAATCCAGAGTTTTGAGAAGATTGGAGAAACTTAATTTTTCACCCCCCGAAAAAAAACATAAGGGGTAACACTGTCATTTTTTTTTTTCTGGTCAAAATTTTGAGTTTCAATATTTCAGCTCTGGAAGGGTCTAGAGCCTCAATTTTTGCACCCAGGTCCATGTCTCATGGCCCTCTATCAGAATCCAGAGTTTTGAGAAGATTGGAGAAACTTAATTTTTCACCCCCCGAAAAAAAACATAAGGGGTAACACTGTCATTTTTTTTTTTCTGGTCAAAATTTTGAGTTTCAATATTTCAGCTCTGGAAGGGTCGACAGCCTCAATTTTTGCACCCAGGTCCATGTCTCGTGGCCCTCTATCAGAATCCAGAGTTTTGAGAAGATTGGAGAAACTTAAATTTTCACCCCACGAAAAAAAACATAAGGGGTAACACTGTCATTTTTTTTTCTGGTCAAAATTTTGAGTTTCAATATTTCAGCTCTGGAAGGGTCTAGAGCCTCAATGTTTGCACCCAGGTCCATATCTCGTGGCCCTCTATCAGAATCCAAAGTTTTGAGAAGATTGGAGAAACTTAATTTTTCACCCCCCGAAAAAAAAACATAAGGGGTAACACTGTCATTTTTTTTTTTCTGGTCAAAATTTTGAGTTTCAATATATTTTAGCTCTGGAAGGGTCTAGAGCCTCAATTTTTGCACCCAGGTCCATGTCTCGTGGCCCTCTATCAAAATCCAGAGTTTTGAGAAGATTGGAGAAACTTAATTTTTCACCCCCTGAAAAAAAACATAAGGGGTAACACTGTCATTTTTTTTTTCTGGTAAAAGTTTTGAGTTTCAATATTTCAGCTCTGGAAGGGTCTAGAGCCTCAATTTTTGCACCCAGGTCCATGTCTCGTTGCCCTCTATCAGAATCCAGAGTTTTGAGAAGATTGGAGAAACTTAATTTTTCACCCCCCGAAAAAAAAAACATAAGGGGTAACACTGTCATTTTTTTTTTCTGGTCAAAATTTTGAGTTTCAATATTTCAGCTCTGGAAGGGTCTAGAGCCTCAATTTTTGCACCCAGGTCCATGTCTCGTGGCCCTCTATCAGAATCCAGAGTTTTGAGAAGATTGGAGAAACTTAATTTTTCACCCCCCGAAAAAAAACATAAGGGGTAACACTGTCATTTTTTTTTCTGGTCAAAATTTTGAGTTTCAATATTTCAGCTCTGGAAGGGTCTAGAGCCTCAATTTTTGCACCCAGGTCCATGTCTCGTGGCCCTCTATCAGAATCCAGAGTTTTGAGAAGATTGGAGAAACTTAATTTTTCACCCCCCGAAAAAAAACATAAGGGGTAACACTGTCATTTTTTTTTTCTGGTCAAAATTTTGAGTTTCAATATTTCAGCTCTGGAAGGGTCTAGAGCCTCAATTTTTGCACCCAGGTCCATGTCTCGTGGCCCTCTATCAGAATCCAGAGTTTTGAGAAGATTGGAGAAACTTAATTTTTCACCCCCCGAAAAAAAACATAAGGGGTAACACTGTAATTTTTTTTTCTGGTCAAAATTTTGAGTTTCAATATTTCAGCTCTGGAAGGGTCTAGAGCCTCAATTTTTGCACCCAGGTCAATGTCTCGTGGCCCTCTATCAGAATCCAGAGTTTTGAGAAGATTGGAGAAACTTAATTTTTCACCCCCCGAAAAAAAAACATAAGGGGTAACACTGTCATTTTTTTTTTCTGGTCAAAATTTTGAGTTTCAATATTTCAGCTCTGGAAGGGTCTAGAGCCTCAATTTTTGCACCCAGGTCCATGTCTCGTGGCCCTCTATCAGAATCCAGAATTTTGAGAAGATTGGAGAAACTTAATTTTTCACCCCCCGAAAAAAAACATAAGGGGTAACACTGTCATTTTTTTTTCTGGTCAAAATTTTGAGTTTCAATATTTCAGCTCTGGAAGGGTCTAGAGCCTCAATTTTTGCACCCAGGTCCATGTCTCGTGGCCCTCTATTAGAATCCAGAGTTTTGAGAAGATTGGAGAAACTTAATTTTTCACCCCCCGGAAAAAAAACATAAGGGGTAACACTGTCATTTTTTTTTTCTGGTCAAAATTTTGAGTTTCAATATTTCAGCTCTGGAAGGGTCTAGAGCCTCAATTTTTGCACCCAGGTCCATGTCTCGTGGCCCTCTATCAGAATCCAGAGTTTTGAGAAGATTGGAGAAACTTAATTTTTCACCCCCCGAAAAAAAACATAAGGGGTAACACTGTCATTTTTTTTTTCTGGTCAAAATTTTGAGTTTCAATATTTCACCTCTGGAAGGGTCTAGAGCCTCAATTTTTGCACCCAAGTCCATGTCTCGTGGCCCTCTATCAGAATCCAGAGTTTTGAGAAGATTGGAGAAACTTAATTTTTCACCCCCCGAAAAAAAAAACATAAGGGGTAACACTGTCATTTTTTTTTCTGGTCAAAATTTTGAGTTTCAATATTTCAGCTCTGGAAGGGTCTAGAGCCTCAATTTTTGCACCCAGGTCCATGTCTCGTGGCCCTCTATCAGAATCCAGAGTTTTGAGAAGATTGGAGAAACTTAATTTTTCACCCCCCGAAAAAATCATAAGGGGTAACACTGTCATTTTTTTTTCTGGTCAAAATTTTGAGTTTCAATATTTCAGCTCTGGAAGGGTCTAGAGCCTCAATTTTTGCACCCAGGTCCATGTCTCGTGGCCCTCTATCAGAATCCAGAGTTTTGAGAAGATTGGAGAAACTTAATTTTTCACCCCCCGAAAAAAAACATAAGGGGTAACACTGTCATTTTTTTTTTCTGGTCAAAATTTTGAGTTTCAATATTTCAGCTCTGGAAGGGTCTAGAGCCTCAATTTTTGCACCCAGGTCAATGTCTCGTGGCCCTCTATCAGAATCCAGAGTTTTGAGAAGATTGGAGAAACTTAATTTTTCACCCCCCGAAAAAAAAACATAAGGGGTAACACTGTCATTTTTTTTTTCTGGTCAAAATTTTGAGTTTCAATATTTCAGCTCTGGAAGGGTCTAGAGCCTCAATTTTTGCACCCAGGTCCATGTCTCGTGGCCCTCTATCAGAATCCAGAATTTTGAGAAGATTGGAGAAACTTAATTTTTCACCCCCCGAAAAAAACATAAGGGGTAACACTGTCATTTTTTTTTCTGGTCAAAATTTTGAGTTTCAATATTTCAGCTCTGGAAGGGTCTAGAGCCTCAATTTTTGCACCCAGGTCCATGTCTCGTGGCCCTCTATTAGAATCCAGAGTTTTGAGAAGATTGGAGAAACTTAATTTTTCACCCCCCGAAAAAAAACATAAGGGGTAACACTGTCATTTTTTTTTTCTGGTCAAAATTTTGAGTTTCAATATTTCAGCTCTGGAAGGGTCTAGAGCCTCAATTTTTGCACCCAGGTCCATGTCTCGTGGCCCTCTATCAGAATCCAGAGTTTTGAGAAGATTGGAGAAACTTAATTTTTCACCCCCCGAAAAAAAACATAAGGGGTAACACTGTCATTTTTTTTTTCTGGTCAAAATTTTGAGTTTCAATATTTCAGCTCTGGAAGGGTCTAGAGCCTCAATTTTTGCACCCAGGTCCATGTCTCGTGGCCCTCTATCAGAATCCAGAGTTTTGAGAAGATTGGA
This sequence comes from Cyprinella venusta, assembly GCA_038021265.1. Classification (NCBI taxonomy): domain Eukaryota; kingdom Metazoa; phylum Chordata; class Actinopteri; order Cypriniformes; family Leuciscidae; genus Cyprinella; species Cyprinella venusta. The sequence continues at coordinate 19,628,305 of CM075877.1, forward strand.
GAAACTTAATTTTTCACCCCCCGAAAAAAAAACATAAGGGGTAACACTGTCATTTTTTTTTTCTGGTCAAAAATTTGAGTTTCAATATTTCAGCTCTGGAAGGGTCTAGAGCCTCAATTTTTGCACCCAGGTCCATGTCTCGTGGCCCTCTATCAGAATCCAGAGTTTTGAGAAGATTGGAGAAACTTAATTTTTCACCCCCCGAAAAAAAACATAAGGGGTAACACTGTCATTTTTTTTTCTGGTCAAAATTTTGAGTTTCAATATTTCAGCTCTGGAAGGGTCTAGAGCCTCAATTTTTGCACCCAGGTCCATGTCTCGTGGCCCTCTATCAGAATCCAGAGTTTTGAGAAGATTGGAGAAACTTAATTTTTCACCCCCCGAAAAAAAACATAAGGGGTAACACTGTCATTTTTTTTTCTGGTCAAAATTTTGAGTTTCAATATTTCAGCTCTGGAAGGGTCTAGAGCCTCAATTTTTGCACCCAGGTCCATGTCTCGTGGCCCTCTATCAGAATCCAGAGTTTTGAGAAGATTGGAGAAACTTAATTTTTCACCCCCCGAAAAAAAACATAAGGGGTAACACTGTCATTTTTTTTTCTGGTCAAAATTTTGAGTTTCAATATTTCAGCTCTGGAAGGGTCTATAGCCTCAATTTTTGCACCCAGGTCCATGTCTCGTGGCCCTCTATCAGAATCCAGAGTTTTGAGAAGATTGGAAAAACTTAATTTTTCACCCCCCGAAAAAAAAACATAAGGGGTAACACTGTCATTTTTTTTTCTGGTCAAAATTTTGAGTTTCAATATTTCAGCTCTGGAAGGGTCTAGAGCCTCAATTTTTGCACCCAGGTCCATGTCTCGTGGCCCTCTATCAGAATCCAGAGTTTTGAGAAGATTGGAGAAACTTAATTTTTCACCCCCCGAAAAAAAACATAAGGGGTAACACTGTCATTTTTTTTTCTGGTCAAAATTTTGAGTTTCAATATTTCAGCTCTGGAAGGGTCTAGAGCCTCAATTTTTGCACCCAGGTCCATGTCTCGTGGCCCTCTATCAAAATCCAGAGTTTTGAGACGATTGGAGAAACTTAATTTTTCACCACCTGAAAAAAAACATAAGGGGTAACACTGTCATTTTTTTTTCTGGTCAAAATTTTGAGTTTCAATATTTCAGCTCTGGAAGGGTCTAGAGCCTCAATTTTTGCACCCAGGTCCATGTCTCGTGGCCCTCTATCAGAATCCAGAGTTTTGAGAAGATTGGAGAAACTTAATTTTTCACCCCCCGAAAAAAAACATAAGGGGTAACACTGTCATTTTTTTTTTCTGGTCAAAATTTTGAGTTTCAATATTTCAGCTCTGGAAGGGTCTAGAGCCTCAATTTTTGCACCCAGGTCCATGTCTCGTGGCCCTCTATTAGAATCCAGAGTTTTGAGAAGATTGGAGAAACTTAATTTTTCACCCCCCGAAAAAAAACATAAGGGGTAACACTGTCATTTTTTTTTTCTGGTCAAAATTTTGAGTTTCAATATTTCAGCTCTGGAAGGGTCTAGAGTCTCAATTTTTGCACCCAGGTCCATGTCTCATGGGCCTCTATCAGAATCCAGAGTTTGGAGAAGATTGGAGAAACTTAATTTTTCACCCCCCGAAAAAAAACATAAGGGATAACACTGTCATTTTTTTTTCTGGTCAAAATTTTGAGTTTCAATATTTCAGCTCTGGAAGGGTCTAGAGCCTCAAATTTTGCACCCAGGTCCATGTCTCGTGGCCCTCTATCAGAATCCAGAGTTTTGAGAAGATTGGAGAAACTTAATTTTTCACCCCCCGAAAAAAAAAACATAAGGGGTAACACTGTCATTTTTTTTCTGGTCAAAATTTTGAGTTTCAATATTTCAGCTCTGGAAGGGTCTAGAGCCTCAATATTTGCACCCAGGTCCATGTCTCGTGGCCCTCTATCAGAATCCAGAGTTTTGAGAAGATTGGAGAAACTTAATTTTTCACCCCCCGAAAAAAAACATAAGGGGTAACACTGTCATTTTTTTTCTGGTCAAAATTTTGAGTTTCAATATTTCAGCTCTGGAAGGGTCTAGAGCCTCAATTTTTGCAACCAGGTCCATGTCTCGTGGCCCTCTATCAGAATCCAGAGTTTTGAGAAGATTGGAGAAACTTAATTTTTCACCCCCCGAAAAAAAACATAAGGGGTAACACTGTCATTTTTTTTTTTCTGGTCAAAATTTTGAGTTTCAATACTTCAGCTCTGGAAGGGTCTAGAGCCTCAATTTTTGCACCCAGGTCCATGTCTCGTGGCCCTCTATCAGAATCCAGAGTTTTGAGAAGATTGGAGAAACTTAATTTTTCACCCCCCGAAAAAAAACATAAGGGGTAACACTGTCATTTTTTTTTCTGGTTAAAATTTCGAGTTTCAATATTTCAGCTCTGGAAGGGTCTAGAGCCTCAATTTTTGCACCCAGGTCCATGTCTCGTGGCCCTCTATCAGAATCCAGAGTTTTGAGAAGATTGGAGAAACTTAATTTTTCACCCCCCGAAAAAAAACATAAGGGGTAACACTGTCATTTTTTTTTTTCTGGTCAAAAATTTGAGTTTCAATATTTCAGCTCTGGAAGGGTCTAGAGCCTCAATTTTTGCACCCAAGTCCATGTCTCGTGGCCCTCTATCAGAATCCAGAGTTTTGAGAAGATTGGAGAAACTTAATTTTTCACCCCCCGAAAAAAAACATAAGGGGTAACACTGTCATTTTTTTTTCTGGTCAAAATTTTGAGTTTCAATATTTCACCTCTGGAAGGGTCTAGAGCCTCAATTTTTGCACCCAGGTCCATGTCTCGTGGCCCTCTATCAGAATCCAGAGTTTTGAGAAGATTGGAGAAACTTAATTTTTCACCCCCCGAAAAAAAAACATAAGGGGTAACACTGTCATTTTTTTTTTCTGGTCAAAATTTTGAGTTTCAATATTTCAGCTCTGGAAGGGTCTAGAGCCTCAATTTTTGCACCCAGGTCCATGTCTCGTGGCCCTCTATCAGAATCCAGAGTTTTGAGAAGATTGGAGAAACTTAATTTTTCACCCCCCGAAAAAAAAAACATAAGGGGTAACACTGTCATTTTTTTTTCTGGTCAAAATTTTGAGTTTCAATATTTCAGCTCTGGAAGGGTCTAGAGCCTCAATTTTTGCACCCAGGTCCATGTCTCGTGGCCCTCTATCAGAATCCAGAGTTTTGAGAAGATTGGAGAAACTTAATTTTTCACCCCCCGAAAAAAAAACATAAGGGGTAACACTGTCATTTTTTTTTCTGGTCAAAATTTTGAGTTTCAATATTTCAGCTCTGGAAGGGTCTAGAGCCTCAATTTTTGCACCCAGGTCCATGTCTCGTGGCCCTCTATCAGAATCCAGAGTTTTGAGAAGATTGGAGAAACTTAATTTTTCACCCCCCGAAAAAAAACATAAGGGGTAACACTGTCATTTTTTTTTCTGGTCAAAATTTTGAGTTTCAATATTTCAGCTCTGGAAGGGTCTAGAGCCTCAATTTTTGCACCCAGGTCCATGTCTCGTGGCCCTCTATCAGAATCCAGAGTTTTGAGAAGATTGGAGAAACTTAATTTTTAACCCCCCGAAAAAAAACATAAGGGGTAACACTGTCATTTTTTTTTCTGGTCAAAATTTTGAGTTTCAATATTTCAGCTCTGGAAGGGTCTAGAGCCGAAATTTTTGCACCCAGGTCCATGTCTCGTGGCCCTCTATCAGAATCCAGAGTTTTGAGAAGATTGGAGAAACTTAATTTTTCACCCCACGAAAAAAAACATAAGGGGTAACACTATCATTTTTTTTTTCTGGTCAAAATTTTGAGTTTCAATATTTCAGCTCTGGAAGGGTCTAGAGCCTCAAATTTTGCACCCAGGTCCATATCTCGTGGCCCTCTATCAGAATCCAGAGTTTTGAGAAGATTGGAGAAACTTAATTTTTCACCCCCCGAAAAAAAACATAAGGGGTAACACTGTCATTTTTTTTTCTGGTCAAAATTTTGAGTTTCAATATTTCAGCTCTGGAAGGGTCTAGAGCCTCAAATTTTGCACCCAGGTCCATGTCTCGTGGCCCTCTATCAGAATCCAGAGTTTTGAGAAGATTGGAGAAACTTAATTTTTCACCCCCCGAAAAAAAAACATAAGGGGTAACAGTGTCATTTTTTTTTTTTTCAAAATTTTGAGTTTCAATATTTCAGCTCTGGAAGGGTCTAGAGCCTCAATTTTTGCACCCAGGTCCATGTCTCGTGGCCCTCTATCAGAATCCAGAGTTTTGAGAAGATTGGAGAAACTTAATTTTTCACCCCCCGAAAAAAAAACATAAGGGGTAACACTGTCATTTTTTTTTCTGGTCAAAATTTTGAGTTTCAATATATTTTAGCTCTGGAAGGGTCTAGAGCCTCAATTTTTGCACCCAGGTCCATGTCTCGTGGCCCTCTATCAAAATCCAGAGTTTTGAGAAGATTGGAGAAACTTAATTTTTCACCCCCTGAAAAAAAAACATAAGGGGTAACACTGTCATTTTTTTTTTCTGGTCAAAATTTTGAGTTTCAATACTTCAGCTCTGGAAGGGTCTAGAGCCTCAATTTTTGCACCCAGGTCCATGTCTCGTGGCCCTCTATCAGAATCCAGAGTTTTGAGAAGATTGGAGAAACTTAATTTTTCACCCCCCGAAAAAAAACATAAGGGGTAACACTGTCATTTTTTTTTCTGGTCAAAATTTCGAGTTTCAATATTTCAGCTCTGGAAGGGTCTAGAGCCTCAATTTTTGCACCCAGGTCCATGTCTCGTGGCCCTCTATCAGAATCCAGAGTTTTGAGAAGATTGGAGAAACTTAATTTTTCACCCCCCGAAAAAAAACATAAGGGGTAACACTGTCATTTTTTTTTTCTGGTCAAAATTTTGAGTTTCAATATTTCACCTCTGGAAGGGTCTAGAGCCTCAATTTTTGCACCCAGGTCCATGTCTCGTGGCCCTCTATCAGAATCCAGAGTTTTGAGAAGATTGGAGAAACTTAATTTTTCACCCCCCGAAAAAAAAACATAAGGGGTAACACTGTCATTTTTTTTTCTGGTCAAAATTTTGAGTTTCAATATTTCAGCTCTGGAAGGGTCTAGAGCCTCAATTTTTGCACCCAGGTCCATGTCTCGTGGCCCTCTATCAGAATCCAGAGTTTTGAGAAGATTGGAGAAACTTAATTTTTCACCCCCCGAAAAAAAAAACATAAGGGGTAACACTGTCATTTTTTTTTTCTGGTCAAAATTTTGAGTTTCAATATTTCAGCTCTGGAAGGGTCTAGAGCCTCAATTTTTGCACCCAGGTCCATGTCTCGTGGCCCTCTATCAGAATCCAGAGTTTTGAGAAGATTGGAGAAACTTAATTTTTCACCCCCCGAAAAAAAAACATAAGGGGTAACACTGTCATTTTTTTTCTGGTCAAAATTTTGAGTTTCAATATTTCAGCTCTGGAAGGGTCTAGAGCCTCAATTTTTGCACCCAGGTCCATGTCTCGTGGCCCTCTATCAGAATCCAGAGTTTTGAGAAGATTGGAGAAACTTAATTTTTCACCCCCCGAAAAAAACATAAGGCGTAACACTGTCATTTTTTTTTCTGGTCAAAATTTTGAGTTTCAATATTTCACCTCTGGAAGGGTCTAGAGCCTCAATTTTTGCACCCAGGTCCATGTCTCGTGGCCCTCTATCAGAATCCAGAGTTTTGAGAAGATTGGAGAAACTTAATTTTTAACCCCCCGAAAAAAAACATAAGGGGTAACGCTGTCATTTTTTTTTCTGGTCAAAATTTTGAGTTTCAATATTTCAGCTCTGGAAGGGTCTAGAGCCGAAATTTTTGCACCCAGGTCCATGTCTCGTGGCCCTCTATCAGAATCCAGAGTTTTGAGAAGATTGGAGAAACTTAATTTTTCACCCCACGAAAAAAAACATAAGGGGTAACACTGTCATTTTTTTTCTGGTCAAAATTTTGAGTTTCAATATTTCAGCTCTGGAAGGGTCTAGAGCCTCAATTTTTGCACCCAGGTCCATATCTCGTGGCCCTCTATCAGAATCCAGAGTTTTGAGAAGATTGGAGAAACTTAATTTTTCACCCCCCGAAAAAAAACATAAGGGGTAACACTGTCATTTTTTTTTCTGGTCAAAATTTTGAGTTTCAATATTTCATCTCTGGAAGGGTCTAGAGCCTCAATTTTTGCACCCAGGTCCATTTCCCGTGGCCCTCTATCAGAATCCAGAGTTTTGAGAAGATTGGAGAAACTTAATTTTTCACCCCCCGAAAAAAAACGTAAGGGGTAACACTGTCATTTTTTTTTTCTGGTCAAAATTTGGAGTTTCAATATCTCAGCTCTGGAAGGGTCTAGAGCCTCAATTTTTGCACCCAGGTCCATATCTTGTGGCCCTCTATCAGAATCCAGAGTTTTGAGAAGATTGGAGAGACTTAATTTTTCACCCCCCGAAAAAAAACATAAGGGGTAACACTGTCATTTTTTTCTGGTCTAAATTTTGAGATTCAATATTTCAGCTCTGGAAGGGTCTAGAGCCTCAATTTTTGCACCCAGGTCCATGTCTCGTGGCCCTCTATCAGAATCCAGAGTTTTGAGAAGATTGGAGAGACTTAATTTTTCACCCCCCGAAAAAAAACATAAGGGGTAACACTGTCATTTTTTTCTGGTCAAAATTTTGAGTTTCAATATTTCAACTCTGGAAGGGTCTAGAGCCTCAATTGTTGCACCCAGGTCCATGTCTCGTGGCCAACTACCAGAATCCAGAGTTTTGAGAAGATTGGAGAAACTTAATTTTTCACCCCCTGAAAAAAAAACGTAAGGGGTAACACTGTCATTTTTTTTTTCTGGTCAAAATTTTGAGTTTCAATATTTCAGCTCTGGAAGGGTCTAGAGCCTCAATTTTTGCACCCAGGTCCATGTCTCGTGGCCCTCTATCAGAATCCAGAGTTTTGAGAAGATTGGAGAAACTTAATTTTTCATCCCCCCCAAAAAAACGTAAGGGGTAACACTGTAATTTTTTTTCCTGGTCAAAATTTTGAGTTTCAATATTTCAGCTCTGGAAGGGTCTAGAGCCTCAATTTTTGCACCCAGGTCCATGTCTCGTGGCCCTCTATCAGAATCCAGAGTTTTGAGAAGATTGGAGAAACTTAATTTTTCACCCCCCGAAAAAAAAAAACATAAGGGGTAACACTGTCATTTTTTTTTCTGGTCAAAATTTTGAGTTTCAATATTTCAGCTCTGGAAGGGTCTAGAGCCTCAAATTTTGCACCCAGGTCCATGTCTCGTGGCCCTCTATCAGAATCCAGAGTTTTGAGAAGATTGGAGAAACTTAATTTTTCACCCCCCGAAAAAAAAACATAAGGGGTAACAGTGTCATTTTTTTTCTGGTCAAAATTTTGAGTTTCAATATTTCAGCTCTGGAAGGGTCTAGAGCCTCAATTTTTGCACCCAGGTCCATGTCTCGTGGCCCTCTATCAGAATCCAGAGTTTTGAGAAGATTGGAGAAACTTAATTTTTCACCCCCCGAAAAAAAAACATAAGGGGTAACACTGTCATTTTTTTTTCTGGTCAAAATTTTGAGTTTCAATATATTTTAGCTCTGGAAGGGTCTAGAGCCTCAATTTTTGCACCCAGGTCCATGTCTCGTGGCCCTCTATCAAAATCCAGAGTTTTGAGAAGATTGGAGAAACTTAATTTTTCACCCCCTGAAAAAAAAACATAAGGGGTAACACTGTCATTTTTTTTTTCTGGTAAAAGTTTTGAGTTTCAATATTTCAGCTCTGGAAGGGTCTAGAGCCTCAATTTTTGCACCCAGGTCCATGTCTCGTGGCCCTCTATCAGAATCCAGAGTTTTGAGAAGATTGGAGAAACTTAATTTTTCACCCCCCGAAAAAAAAAAACATAAGGGGTAACACTGTCATTTTTTTTCTGGTCAAAATTTTGAGTTTCAATATTTCAGCTCTGGAAGGGTCTAGAGCCTCAATATTTGCACCCAGGTCCATGTCTCGTGGCCCTCTATCAGAATCCAGAGTTTTGAGAAGATTGGAGAAACTTAATTTTTCACCCCCCGAAAAAAAACATAAGGGGTAACACTGTCATTTTTTTTCTGGTCAAAATTTTGAGTTTCAATATTTCAGCTCTGGAATGGTCTAGAGCCTCAATTTTTGCACCCAGGTCCATGTCTCGTGGCCCTCTATCAGAATCCAGAGTTTTGAGAAGATTGGAGAAACTTAATTTTTCACCCCCCGAAAAAAAACATAAGGGGTAACACTGTCATTTTTTTTTTCTGGTCAAAATTTTGAGTTTCAATACTTCAGCTCTGGAAGGGTCTAGAGCCTCAATTTTTGCACCCAGGTCCATGTCTCGTGGCCCTCTATCAGAATCCAGAGTTTTGAGAAGATTGGAGAAACTTAATTTTTCACCCCCCGAAAAAAAACATAAGGGGTAACACTGTCATTTTTTTTTCTGGTCAAAATTTCGAGTTTCAATATTTCAGCTCTGGAAGGGTCTAGAGCCTCAATTTTTGCACCCAGGTCCATGTCTCGTGGCCCTCTATCAGAATCCAGAGTTTTGAGAAGATTGGAGAAACTTAATTTTTCACCCCCCGAAAAAAAACATAAGGGGTAACACTGTCATTTTTTTTTTCTGGTCAAAATTTTGAGTTTCAATATTTCACCTCTGGAAGGGTCTAGAGCCTCAATTTTTGCACCCAGGTCCATGTCTCGTGGCCCTCTATCAGAATCCAGAGTTTTGAGAAGATTGGAGAAACTTAATTTTTCACCCCCCGAAAAAAAAACATAAGGGGTAACACTGTCATTTTTTTTTCTGGTCAAAATTTTGAGTTTCAATATTTCAGCTCTGGAAGGGTCTAGAGCCTCAATTTTTGCACCCAGGTCCATGTCTCGTGGCCCTCTATCAGAATCCAGAGTTTTGAGAAGATTGGAGAAACTTAATTTTTCACCCCCCGAAAAAAAAAACATAAGGGGTAACACTGTCATTTTTTTTTTCTGGTCAAAATTTTGAGTTTCAATATTTCAGCTCTGGAAGGGTCTAGAGCCTCAATTTTTGCACCCAGGTCCATGTCTCGTGGCCCTCTATCAGAATCCAGAGTTTTGAGAAGATTGGAGAAACTTAATTTTTCACCCCCCGAAAAAAAAACATAAGGGGTAACACTGTCATTTTTTTTCTGGTCAAAATTTTGAGTTTCAATATTTCAGCTCTGGAAGGGTCTAGAGCCTCAATTTTTGCACCCAGGTCCATGTCTCGTGGCCCTCTATCAGAATCCAGAGTTTTGAGAAGATTGGAGAAACTTAATTTTTCACCCCCCGAAAAAAACATAAGGCGTAACACTGTCATTTTTTTTTCTGGTCAAAATTTTGAGTTTCAATATTTCACCTCTGGAAGGGTCTAGAGCCTCAATTTTTGCACCCAGGTCCATGTCTCGTGGCCCTCTATCAGAATCCAGAGTTTTGAGAAGATTGGAGAAACTTAATTTTTAACCCCCCGAAAAAAAACATAAGGGGTAACGCTGTCATTTTTTTTTCTGGTCAAAATTTTGAGTTTCAATATTTCAGCTCTGGAAGGGTCTAGAGCCGAAATTTTTGCACCCAGGTCCATGTCTCGTGGCCCTCTATCAGAATCCAGAGTTTTGAGAAGATTGGAGAAACTTAATTTTTCACCCCACGAAAAAAAACATAAGGGGTAACACTGTCATTTTTTTTCTGGTCAAAATTTTGAGTTTCAATATTTCAGCTCTGGAAGGGTCTAGAGCCTCAATTTTTGCACCCAGGTCCATATCTCGTGGCCCTCTATCAGAATCCAGAGTTTTGAGAAGATTGGAGAAACTTAATTTTTCACCCCCCGAAAAAAAACATAAGGGGTAACACTGTCATTTTTTTTTCTGGTCAAAATTTTGAGTTTCAATATTTCATCTCTGGAAGGGTCTAGAGCCTCAATTTTTGCACCCAGGTCCATTTCCCGTGGCCCTCTATCAGAATCCAGAGTTTTGAGAAGATTGGAGAAACTTAATTTTTCACCCCCCGAAAAAAAACGTAAGGGGTAACACTGTCATTTTTTTTTTCTGGTCAAAATTTGGAGTTTCAATATCTCAGCTCTGGAAGGGTCTAGAGCCTCAATTTTTGCACCCAGGTCCATATCTTGTGGCCCTCTATCAGAATCCAGAGTTTTGAGAAGATTGGAGAGACTTAATTTTTCACCCCCCGAAAAAAAACATAAGGGGTAACACTGTCATTTTTTTCTGGTCTAAATTTTGAGATTCAATATTTCAGCTCTGGAAGGGTCTAGAGCCTCAATTTTTGCACCCAGGTCCATGTCTCGTGGCCCTCTATCAGAATCCAGAGTTTTGAGAAGATTGGAGAGACTTAATTTTTCACCCCCCGAAAAAAAACATAAGGGGTAACACTGTCATTTTTTTCTGGTCAAAATTTTGAGTTTCAATATTTCAACTCTGGAAGGGTCTAGAGCCTCAATTGTTGCACCCAGGTCCATGTCTCGTGGCCAACTACCAGAATCCAGAGTTTTGAGAAGATTGGAGAAACTTAATTTTTCACCCCCTGAAAAAAAAACGTAAGGGGTAACACTGTCATTTTTTTTTTCTGGTCAAAATTTTGAGTTTCAATATTTCAGCTCTGGAAGGGTCTAGAGCCTCAATTTTTGCACCCAGGTCCATGTCTCGTGGCCCTCTATCAGAATCCAGAGTTTTGAGAAGATTGGAGAAACTTAATTTTTCATCCCCCCCAAAAAAACGTAAGGGGTAACACTGTAATTTTTTTTCCTGGTCAAAATTTTGAGTTTCAATATTTCAGCTCTGGAAGGGTCTAGAGCCTCAATTTTTGCACCCAGGTCCATGTCTCGTGGCCCTCTATCAGAATCCAGAGTTTTGAGAAGATTGGAGAAACTTAATTTTTCACCCCCCGAAAAAAAACATAAGGGGTAACACTGTCATTTTTTTTCTGGTCAAAATTTTGAGTTTCAATATTTCAGCTCTGGAAGGATCTAGAGCCTCAATTTTTGCACCCAGGTCCATGTCTCGTGGCCCTCTATCAGAATCCAGAGTTTTGAAAAGATTGGAGAAACTTAATTTTTCACCCCCCGAAAAAAAACATAAGGGGTAACACTGTCATTTTTTTTCTGGTCAAAATTTTGAGTTTCAATATTTCAGCTCTGGAAGGGTCTAGAGCCTCAATTTTTGCACCCAGGTCCATGTCTCGTGGGCCTCTATCAGAATCCAGAGTTTTGAGAAGATTGGAGAAACTTAATTTTTCACCCCCCGAAAAAAAACATAAGGGGTAACACTGTCATTTTTTTTTTCTGGTCAAAATTTTGAGTTTCAATATTTCAGCTCTGGAAGGGTCTAGAGCCTCAATTTTTGCACCCAGGTCCATGTCTCGTGGCCCTCTATCAGAATCCAGAGTTTTGAGAAGATTGGAGAAACTTAATTTTTCACCCCCCGAAAAAAACATAAGGGGTAACACTGTCATTTTTTTTCTGGTCAAAATTTTGAGTTTCAATATTTCAGCTCTGGAAGGGTCTAGAGCCTCAATTTTTGCACCCAGGTCCATGTCTCGTGGCCCTCTATCAGAATCCAGAGTTTTGAGAAGATTGGAGAAACTTAATTTTTCACCCCCCGAAAAAAAACAAAAGGGGTAACACTGTAATTTTTTTTCTGGTCAAAATTTTGAGTTTCAAAATTTCAGCTCTGGAAGGGTCTAGAGCCTCAATTTTTGCACCCAGGTCCATGTCTCGTGGCCCTCTATCAGAATCCAGAGTTTTGAGAAGATTGGAGAAACTTAATTTTTCACCCCCCAAAAAAAAACATAAGGGGTAACACTGTCATTTTTTTTTCTGGTCAAAATTTTGAGTTTCAATATTTCAGCTCTGGAAGGGTCTAGAGCCTCAATTTTTGCACCCAGGTCCATGTCTCGTGGCCCTCTATCAGAATCCAGAGTTTTGAGAAGATTGGAGAAACTTAATTTTTCACCCCCCGAAAAAAAACATAAGGGGTAACACTGTCATTTTTTTTCTGGTCAAAATTTTGAGTTTCAATATTTCAGCTCTGGAAGGGTCTAGAGCCTCAATTTTTGCACCCAGGTCCATGTCTCGTGGCCCTCTATCAGAATCCAGAGTTTTGAGAAGATTGGAGAAACTTAATTTTTCACCCCCCGAAAAAAAACATAAGGGGTAACACTGTCATTTTTTTTTCTGGTCAAAATTTTGAGTTTCAATATTTCAGCTCTGGAAGGGTCTAGAGCCTCAATTTTTGCACCCAGGTCCATGTCCCGTGGCCCTCTATCAGAATCCAGAGTTTTGAGAAGATTGGAGAAACTTAATTTTTCACCCCCCGAAAAAAAACATAAGGGGTAACACTGTCATTTTTTTTTCTGGTCAAAATTTTGAGTTTCAATATTTCAGCTCTGGAAGGGTCTAGAGCCTCAATTTTTGCACACAGGTCCATGTCTCGTGGCCCTCTATCAGAATCCAGAGTTTTGAGAAGATTGGAGAAACTTAATTTTTCACCCCTCGAAAAAAAACATAAGGGGTAACACTGTCATTTTTTTTCTGGTCAAAATTTTGGGTTTCAATATTTCAGCTCTGGAAGGGTCTAGAGCCTCAATTTTTGCACCCAGGTCCATGTCTCGTGGCCCTCTATCAGAATCCAGAGTTTTGAGAAGATTGGAGAAACTTAATTTTTCACCCCCGAAAAAAAAACATAAGGGGTAACACTGTCATTTTTTTTTCTGGTCAAAATTTTGAGTTTCAATATTTCAGCTCTGGAAGGGTCTAGAGCCTCAATTTTTGCACCCAGGTCCATGTCTCGTGGCCCTATCAGAATCCAGAGTTTTGAGAAGATTGGAGAAACTTAATTTTTCACCCCCCGAAAAAAAAACATAAGGGGTAACACTGTCATTTTTTTTTTGGTCAAAATTTTGAGTTTCAATATTTCAGCTCTGGAAGGGTCTAGAGCCTCAATTTTTGCACCCAGGTCCATGTCTCGTGGCCCTCTATCAGAATCCAGAGTTTTGAGAAGATTGGAGAAACTTAATTTTTCACCCCCCGAAAAAAAACATAAGGGGTAACACTGTCATTTTTTTTTTCTGGTCAAAATTTTTAGTTTTAATATTTCAGCTCTGGAAGGGTCTAGAGCCTCAATTTTTGCACCCAGGTCCATGTCTCGTGGCCCTCTATCAGAATCCAGAGTTTTGAGAAGATTGGAGAAACTTAATTTTTCACCCCCCCTCCCCCCCGAAAAAAAACGTAAGGGGTAACACTGTCATTTTTTTTTTTTTTCTGGTCAAAATTTGGAGTTTCAATATCTCAGCTCTGGAAGGGTCTAGAGCTTCAATTTTTGCACCCAGGTCCATATCTCGTGGCCCTCTATCAGAATCCAGAGTTTTGAGAAGATTGGAGAGACTTAATTTTTCACCCCCCGAAAAAAAACATAAGGGGTAACACTGTCATTTTTTTCTGGTCTAAATTTTGAGTTTCAATATTTCAGCTCTGGAAGGGTCTAGAGCCTCAATTTTTGCACCCAGGTCCATGTCTCGTGGCCCTCTATCAGAATCCAGAGTTCTGAGAAGATTGGATAAACTTAATTTTTCACCCCCCGAAAAAAAACCTAAGGGGTAACACTGTCATTTTTTTTTCTGGTCAAAATTTTGAGTTTCAATATTTCAACTCTGGAAGGGTCTAGAGCCTCAATTTTTGCACCCAGGTCCATGTCTCGTGGCCAACTACCAGAATCCAGAGTTTTGAGAAGATTGGAGAAACTTAATTTTTCACCCCCTGAAAAAAAACGTAAGGGGTAACACTGTCATTTTTTTTCTGGTCAAAATTTTGAGTTTCAATATTTCAGCTCTGGAAGGGTCTAGAGCCTTAATTTTTGCAACCAGGTCCATGTCTCGTGGCCCTCTATCAGAATCCAGAGTTTTGAGAAAATTGGAGAAACTTAATTTTTCACCCCCCGAAAAAAAAAACGTAAGGGGTAACACTGTCATTTTTTTTTCCTGGTCAAAATTTTGAGTTTCAATATCTCAGCTCTGGAAGGGTCTAGAGCCTCAATTTTTGCACCCAGGTCAATGTTTTTTGGCCCTCGATCAGAATCCAGAGTTTTGAGAAAATTGGAGAAACTTAATTTTTCACCCCCCGAAAAAAAACGTAAGGGGTAACACTGTCATTTTTTTCTGGTCAAAATTTTGAGTTTCAATATTTCAGCTCTGGAAGGGTCTAGAGCCTCAATTTTTGCACCCAGGTCCATGTCTCGTTGCCCTCTATCAGAATCCAGAGTTTTGAGAAGATTGGAGAAACTTAATTTTTCACCCCCCGAAAAAAAACGTAAGGGGTAATACTGTCATTTTTTTTCCTGGTCAAAATTTTGAGATTCAATATCTCAGCTCTGGAAGGGTCTAGAGCCTCAATTTTTGCACCCAGGTCCATGTCTCGTGGCCCTCTATCAGAATCCAGAGTTTTGAGAAGATTGGAGAAACTTAATTTTTCACCCCCCGAAAAAAAACCTAAGGGGTAACACTGTCATTTTTTTTCTGGTCAAAATTTTGAGTTTCAATATTTTAGCTCGGGAAGGGTCTAGAGCCTCAATTTTTGCACCCAGGTCCATGTCTCGTGGCCCTCTATCTAGTCTCAGCCTCAGACGTCACGCCCACGGAACGTTGGCTAAACGTCTGATGCATATGGTACACTTAACTGGAAACACTTCAGCAATGTCGAAGTCATCATCTGATTGGTTGAATTTTATTGGATTTCCGGGGGGCGTCAGTGTCGCGTTTATTTTCAGTCCGCCGGGAAACAAAGCGCAGACGTGTGACATAATTTACATTCGCAACCTGACTCATGTGAGTATTCAATGTGTGGCGGCTCACTCACAGCAACAGCTGGCTGATTTGAATGAGACGACCCGGTTAATGGGGAGCGCTTTATGAACATTTTGTGACGCACCAGCAACGCTGTGTGTCTGTTAAGAGTGAGCACTCGTGAGCGGGCACGTGATTTACACACATAACGTGATTTATACGTGGTTGAACTGGCTGTGTGACAAAGCGGGCATAAGATGGACATTAGCGCGAGTTCGTGGGCGAAATTAATAACGCAGAGCGTTGTTAACCAATTGATCCATATAAGGCGCTCCGGTGACTGCTGCTGACTTGTTGCACGCCGGTATGTTGTTGTGGGGACATTTCCGCGCACCGAAACGTGACGCTGAACGAAACGAACTGTAATTGGTTGTTTGACATGTCGGTCAAACGGCCTCATGGGCGGGCCTTGGCCAAAGAAAGCTGCTATGAATTCCAGACCTTCAGCCGTCAGTCTGAAGGTCTGGCTACGCGCGACTACCCTCTATCAGAAAACAGAGTTTTGAGAAGATTGGAGAAACTTAATTTTTCACCCCCTGAAAAAAAAACCTAAGGGGTAACACTGTCATTTTTTTTCTGGTCAAAATTTTGAGTTTCAATATTTCAGCTCTGGAAGGGTCTAGAGCCTCAATTTTTGCACCCAGGTCCATGTCTTGTGGCCCTCTATCAGAATCCAGAGTTTTGAGAAGATTGGAGAAACTTAATTTTTCAGCCCCCGAAAAAAAACATAAGGGGTAACACTGTCGTTTTTTTTTTTCTGGTCAAAATTTTGAGTTTCAATATTTCAGCTCTGGAAGGGTCTAGAGCCTCAATTTTTGCACCCAGGTCCATGTCTCGTGGCCCTCTATCAGAATCCAGAGTTTTGAGAAGATTGGAGAAACTTAATTTTTCACCCCCCGAAAAAAAACGTAATGGGTAACACTGTCATTTTTTTTTTCCTTGTCAAAATTTTGAGTTTCAATATCTCAGCTCTGGAAGGGTCTAGAGCCTCAATTTTTGCACCCAGGTCCATGTCACGTGGCCCTCTATCAGAATCCAGAGTTTTGAGAAGATTGGAGAAACTTAATTTTTCAGCCCCCGAAAAAAAACATAAGGGGTAACACTGTCGTTTTTTTTTTCTGGTCAAAATTTTGAGTTTCAATATTTCAGCTCTGGAAGGGTCTAGAGCCTCAATTTTTGCACCCAGGTCCATGTCTCGTGGCCCTCTATCAGAATCAAGAGTTTTGAGAAGATTGGAGAAACTTAATTTTTCACCCCCCAAAAAAAAACGTAATGGGTAACACTGTCATTTTTTTTTTCCTTGTCAAAATTTTGAGTTTCAATATCTCAGCTCTGGAAGGGTCTAGAGCCTCAATTTTTGCACCCAGGTCCATGTCACGTGGCCCTCTATCAGAATCCAGAGTTTTGAGAAGATTGGGGAAACTTAATTTTTTGCCAAAAAAATAAAAAAACATAAGGGGTAACACTGTCATTTTTTTTTCTGGACAAAATTTTGAGTTTCGATATCTCACCTCTGGAAGGGTCTAGAGCCTCCATTTTTGCACTCAGGTCTAAGTGTCATGGCCCTCTATCAGAATCAAGAGTTTTGAGAAGATTGGGGAAACTTAATTTTTCGCCAAAAAAATAAAAAAACATAAGGGGTAACACTGCTGTTTTTTTTTCTGGTCAAAATTTTGAGTTTCGATATCTCAGCTCTGGAAGGGTCTAGAGCCTCCATTTTTGCACTCAGGTCTTAGTCTCATGGCCCTCTATCAGAATCCAGAGTTTTGAAAAGATTGGGGAAACTTAATTTTTCGCCAAAAAAAATAAAAAAACATAAGGGGTAGCACTGTCGTTTTTTTCTGGAGAAAAAATTTGAGTTTCGATATCTCAGCTCTGGAAGGGTCTAGAGCCTCCATTTTTGCACTCAGGTCTAAGTGTCATGGCCCTCTATCAGAATCCAGAGTTTTGAGAAGATTGGGGAAACTTAATTTTTCACCAAAAAAATAAAAAACATAAGGGGTAACACTGTCGTTTTTTTTTTCTAGACAAAATTTTGAGTTTCGATATCTCAGCTCTGGAAGGGTCTAGACCCTCCATTTTTGCACTCAGGTCTAAGTGTCATGGCCCTCTATCAGAATCCAGAGTTTTGAGAATATTGGGGAAACTTAATTTTTCTCCAAAAAATAAAAAAAGAAACGTAAGGGGTAACACTGTCGTTTTTTTTTTTCTGGTCAAATTTTTGAGTTTCGATATCTTAGCTCTGGAAGGGTCTAGAGCCTCCATTTTTGCACTCAATAGATTGCAGGTGGGATTCTGTCCAATTGCAGCGTACCTCCACTTTTTGTTGCGTACCGCTACTTCCCGCATATAGCCGGTACTCATGACAGCTGTTTAACCCCTTCTTTACTGCACACATATGCATGCCCGACCCGCCCGCCCGCCTCACCCTTTTCGGCGAGGCCCGGGGCGCCGTCGGCCAGTCCCCCCAAAATTTCGGGGGGCCGGCACGCTCGTCCGCCAACCCACGTCCATTTGCCCAAGGACGGAATGAACCTTTTTTTGGGCCTTGGACTAGCTAGAGTTACTGGAAATAGAAATACAGTGACTTGCTGGCAACCGTCCTGCCAGTACGGTAAAAATACAAGAAAATACAGGATGCAAAAAGGAAATGACTCTAACATGAATGCAATGATTGATTCCTAGGTTTAATTTGTTATGAATAAACAAATGTGCAATATAAAGGAAAAAACCTTACGACCTTATAGCATTAAAACGGAAGATGTAATGTTATATTGTTCAAGTTTTTGTTCTAAAAAAGAAAGATGCACACAGAAAATGACTCTAATATGGCCAGATTGATTGATTCGAATATATTTAGTTTGTTACAAACAATTTGCAATCTGTAAAAAAAAAAACTCAAGTACACCTGTTTTGACCTGATGTCCATTGGAATGGACAAAAAAAAAATCAAAATGAAAGCAATTGTGTGTGTGTATATATATATATATATATATATATATATATATATATATATATATATATATATATATATATATATATATATATATATATATTCATTTGTTTTTTTTTATAGAAAACTTATGAGCTGGGAAAATGTACTTTTATATTTTTCAGAAACTTGAAACATAATTCAGGTCTGGGGGGGTTAAATCGGGCTTAAAATCCTGTAGTGTGAACTTGGCTTAATCAGATTTGAGGGACAAGTTTACAGTTTATGAAAAGTTTAGACTTACAACCAGGGTTAGGTGCTTCAGGGTTAGGTGCTTCACCTTTCTTATTCACCTATCATTTCCTTTTGAGTTTAGGAATACGTTATGGGTATAGGTTTAGGGGAAGGGATATGGTTAAGACTAAATATTTAGGAGTGCTGTTCCAGGATTTACAAAATATGTTGACCCCGCAACACCGACTAACTCGACAAATTTAGGACATGCATCAGATACTCCCCTGATGTTGACAAGTCATATAAAACAGCTCTCTATTGAAAATGAATGGGATCATGTCTCTTGAGACGTGAGCAGGGCTTGAGGCAGCAGCATCGATCTTGCGGCATTAAATGGCTTCAAAAAGACAATAAAAAACACACAAAAAAATGTTTTTGCTAAAAAAGGGGGGCGGGTTATACAGATCTGTATCACCTTGCTTGTCTAATCAAATTAAAGAACAGTAACTGTCTGTTATAATATAGCAAACCTGGTTCAAACTATAATGGACATCCACGCACACAGCGAATAAATGTTAGCTCTTTTTAAAATTCTTTGCTTAGCTCTGTTTAGTGACCTTATGTGAGATTAAATCTATTTACTCAGAAGCTGAGGCAATGATTTCTCGTTCGATAAACGTGGATACTCTAAGCAGCGAGCATGATTTATCAAAGGCTGCATCTGCTATCTGACAGAAATGACAGATAACCCTACGGACAACTGTTTACATCTGTAGCGAGAAAGGGATCATTGGAGATGTTGCTTGCACAGAATCAGCAGAGCAAAGATTGTTATCACTTTGAGTGATATCAACAGAGTAATTACAAAAAAAGAAGGAAAGAAAATGACAGCTCTCAATAGGAAAAAAAACGGTTATAGAAAGCACTGGTAAGATTCATTTGAACACTGGGAAGGACACAATTACATCTGTCACTCAAACCCCATTAATAAAAAGCATTTCTGCTCCTTGATGTCCCACTTTCTTGAAGAAACAGGTCCACCCTATCTATGGAGAGTGTTGTTGGGGTATAGAGGACCATTTCAAAAAGGATATGTCACTTACTTATATTTTCCATGATAATATCTGAACCGAGTTTCAGCTTTTCTTGGCTGCACCCAGCCAGATTCATCTGTCAACTTCTCTGCAAGTTTTATTTCCATATTTTCATTAGCTTGTTACAGTTGTCCTAGCCACTGAATGATTGCAGTGCTCCGTCTGGGGAGGATGGGGAGTTTATGCTGAGGCGATCACTCATCTTTGGCACAGAGTCCTGAAACACTCACTTTTTGGGTTAATTCCTTTAGGTCAAACACATCACATCTGTCAAAGGTTTCCGAAATGATCTGAGTACAAAAGTAGCAAAAAATATTACCATCTTCTCAAATTTTAGATATGAGAGCTGTGTAATTAACTGTGAAAGTTAAGCCCACTCTGTATAATGATGTTCTTTGACTCATCACAGGCTCAGGGCCACAAAGGTAAGCTTGTCTCATCTTTCTTCTAGAGTTCTTAATACTATACAATAAAATAAAATATCCTAACAGGTCACAATGTGATGTGGTTCACCATTTTGCTGAAGTTTTCAAGAGTCTGTCAGATTATAAAAGGGAGAGAAAGAAAAACAATTGACTTTGCTTTGCCTTACCTGTCAAAACAAGAGAAAGAATGAGAGATTTTCTTCCTTCCTCTATCTCCTTCCTAGCTTGGTGACAGCTCTATAAATCATTATGAAATAATTGTGTGTTTTTAATTAAATGTGAGGGGGTTGCTATCAGTATGCTGGGCTTTGGCGCAGACGTTTTGTCTGCTTTTAAGGATGTGAGTGTAAGACTCATCTGTGCTCCAGTGCACAGGGTGGGGGCAGTAACTCAGGCCTGGGGGGACAGCTATAGGCAGACTGGTGTAAATACTGGCCCCTGGCTCGAGGAGAAGGACCTTGGTGATGGCAGTGCCGTAATTGAATGCTCTGTGTATTGTGTTATTACTGCAGTGTCATATTTCATGCATGGCTGTGGCACTGGAGTGCACTGGAGTGGGGTTGACGTCCTTATCGGGGGAAAGTCGTCTCGATGGAAGTGGGGAAGCAAGAGTGTGAGCAGACCAATCTGTGCCCCTTTCTCCATCTTTCAGTCAAATCTAAATCAGCTCATACATGTTCAGGAGCATGGTCATCTATCAGGGAATTCTTTCCAGGTAGTGATGATGAACCTGGGTACTGTGCTTTTTTTAAAGTAAGTAGATGATAAAATATCCTTCTGATAAAACATTGGATGTGTGCCTCGCAATTGCGAGACACGCATCCTACATGATAAGTGTACTTTAGGATGACAAACATACACGTACTAGAATAGAGCACTGTGGGTTTTCCATTACTGACAGATTTCAGTGGTCCAGTTAAGCAGAAAAGACAGGTGAAGGACTGTTTTCGCTCTTTTTTGTCTATTCGTGCTGGCAAGTTATTCCATCAAGTGTTACCTTGAAAGTGCTGGGTCTCTTTTGTACCTTTTGAGTATGTGATAAAATACAAAGGAGAGAATCCAGGGCCCGTATTCATAAAGATTCCAAGAATCCTCTCAGAAAACTCTTAATTTAGCTTAAAAACTTTTATGTAGGAGTCTTAGCTTAAGAGTGATTCGGAACTGATCTGAGAGCAACTCTGAGTAAGGAAAAGATAAAAACTTTCATCTTAGTGAGGAGGCGGGGTTGACCCCGTTGCTATGTATGACTAAATGAACTAGGACACAATAAGAGGTTTGAAAGTGCTGTAATTGTTTGTGTGATCACTGCTTACAGAAGGTTGTGACAGACCCAAATCACTGCTGCGTTATTGCATTTTCCCATTTGCCAAATATCTTAATCTAGTGATCCTTTTCATTTCTGGCGTTATGGTATTGTGCTGTGTCGGAGATATTAGCGTGTCTCTAATAAGATAAGTCACAAACATGATCGCTGCACGATCTCATAACGTCTTATTATACACTGTCAGAGAAAAAGGTACAAAACTGTCACTGGGGCGGTACCTTTTCAAAAAGGTACACTTTTGTACCTAAAGGGTGCATATTGGGACCATAATTGTACAAATATGTACCATGAAGGTACCAAAGGTACTGCCCCAGTGACAGCTTTCGTACCTTTTTTTTCCAAGAGTGTAGAGTCTATATAGTCTTATTAACTCACAGTCATCTATTGCAACACATTTCTTCTCCCTCTTCATCTTTCTGCCATTTTCTCCTGTGCTGAAGAAACTCTTAAGCCTCTTAAAAGTCCTCATCCATACTCCTAACAATTTTGACCTTAAGACCTCTTTTAAGGGTTAAGATTCTTTCTGAATTACTTTTTTTTTTACTAGGATTTTTTCTTTAATTTCAAGAGTAAACACCCACATTTCTGAGAATTTTCTTAGAATTTTGTCACTAGGAGCTACTATTTACATTACGATTCTTTGTGAATACGGGCCCAGGTCTTTTCAGTGGGTCTGGGATATATATATATATATATATATATATATATATATATATATATATATATATATGAACAGTATCTGCAAAGCTGCAGCACTGAAAGTTCAGTGCAAGCAGAGATATCGTCTTTTAAAAATCAGAAAGTATATTGCCTACAAAAACGACTCGATTGGGACTACAGCTGGGTTATGGTACGTCACTAACCCACACATTTGCATCAACCCCTCCCTCAGAATATGCAGAAAATGGCATGCGCATATTTCTGAGTGTTTTGTTCACGCAGCTGTCAGGTCTTCTGTGTTTCAGGCTTCCCATGGACGCTATACTTCCTCAACATGGATACAATTTATGTTTGATTATATTCCTGAAAGTGACGATCGTAATCTAGCTCTCTGTGCTGCACATTTTACGGAAGACAGCTTCCAGAATCTCTACGAGTTCAACACCAGATTCAACAAGAAACTGTTACTAAAACATGAAGCAGATCCAACTTTAAAACAAGAGGCAGCAGTGTTGGGCCACAATCTGTAAGAAGGCTAAGACTTCATCATTTTAAATGTATTTGCATGTATAATTCCAGACGTAGCCTTGTGTTTTATTTTTTTCAAATGCCAGCGCTGGCTTTATAGCCACTACTAGTTAGCCTATGCTATTTTGTGTCTACGACAAACGCGTACAAACATTATGGACCTGAATTTTCTATAAGTGCTAATGTTTTAAACATATTTTTCATGTATATATGCTTTAGACGTTATTTTCGATTTGATCAAGAACGTAAACATGCCACAGCTGTTTCAGTATGACATTAGTAGCCAGTCAGTTGCTATTGTTGCCAGTCAGATGCTATTCTGTAAAACAAACGTGTATAAAGTTAAAGAGAGCGCGGCTTACAATAAAGTTGGGGTTTATGAAAAATAAGACTTTAACCCCTTAACTGTCACTTGCCTATATACAGGCAATCTAACTTTACTTCACTATATTACTGTTAAATCCTAATCAAGTCATGACAAACTATATATCGTTGGAAAGGTCTAAGGCTCCTAAATAGATTCTTAAGCGCTGTTTTTTCTTACAAATTATGAATGAACCGAAATATGTGAATTTATGACAAGAGTGCGCCTCAAAAAAATCGACGTCATTACAGGAGTTTCTGACCTTTGTCACAAAAAGTCGACGCACACACTTTTAATGATTGAAACTTTGGTTTTTAGTGCTAAAAGTTCATAAAAAAACATAATTAGCATTTGTCAATAAAAAAGATAAAATTATATTTTAAAACGTAAGGTAAGAAGTCCTCTAAAAAGTATAATATATTACATATATGAATATACTGTATAATATATATATATATATATATATATATATATATATATATTATATCACATATTTTAGTAGTTATCATAAATTAGGTATCATTTGAAAGCTTACGAACTCAGAATTCATCCTGTGAAAACCGTTTTGAAATTGGACGTTGCGTTACCATAGAAATAGTATTTTTTTTATTAGCCCCTCCCTTTTGGGCATCATATTTCATAATTTATTATCAAAACCTTTTCTAATCTTGACAAAACATATATTGTCAGAAAGGTCTGAGTCTCAAGGTTCCATATTTAGTGACATATATGATATTTGGACAGAAATGTATTAATTTGTTATGGCAGAACGCATACAATTAAAATCAATGGAATTCAATGGCACCCGGTGGCTATTTTTGGTATAACGCTTAAACAAAATCTTATGGGAACTTCAATTTTTGAGATATCAACTTTAAATTTGGAACACAACTTGGTTAGATATATAGCTTTCATTTTATAGTAATTTTATAGTAAAACCTATTTTGTAAAATGTTTATTTCATATAAAAAAACATATTAATAAAGTATATTTGATTTTCTGTAAATTATAACTTTCATAACTTTTACATACTTTAATTTTTTGAAGTGCTTTCACTTCAGTAATAATCTGCTGATTGTTTTCTTTAAAACAAGACCAAACTTGGGTGTATGTTCCAAAGCATTCTGGAATTACAACCATTTAAGTTTGTATAGTGTATTTTAATGTCAATTATCAAAAAATGGGGGCTGACAGGTAAAGGGTTAAAAAAAAGAAAAACCATGAATACATGTTATATTGCACCCCATAAACACAATCATGCAAAAAAAGCAGTCAACCCCCCTTTAAATAATCCAGCCATGGCACTTCGAACCCTGCAGTTTCCCATATGAGAATTAATTTCTTAAAATTAAAAGCATGGAGGTTTCTGAAAACTATTTAAGTGACCACTTGCTCCAAAAAATGTTACTCCAAAATGTATGTGAAAAATATTTGTCTGATTTTATACGATGATGTGATAAGCTTTTCCAATAGGAGATTTTAAGTCTTACCAAGTAAATAAAAGCTGTACTGCATGCCTGTTGCCTAGATAGAAAATAGCTGCCTGGGGCCATTGCCAAGATGGCTGCCAATTGAAGAAACTTAAAGGCTGCATCGTGAGTGGACTGAAATTAATGATTCATTTGTGTGATTTAAAGTGATAGTTTACAAAATAATAATTCTGTCATTTACTCAACCTCAATTGTTCCAAGTTGTGCTGTTATTTATTGATTCATTATTCAGTGGAACGCAAAGGGATTTTCTTTTCTAGTTCATAGTCATCACATCTGTCATTTTTATCAAATTACTTATTTAAAAATACAGTGCAGGATTATATATGATTATTAGAATATGCACTCAAAAAATGCTGGGTTGTTTCTGTAAACAAATTGCTGGGTTGATTGTGCTGGGTCAAAATGCTGGGTTTTTGGGGCACTGTAAACACATTATTGGGTTGCTCATGCTGGGTAAAATGGTTTGTAAGGGGGTAATTCACAAATAAACAGCTGGTTGGGTTATTTTGACCCAGCAACTGGTTTATTCTTTGCGGAACTTTCTGGATTCTTCACTTCTGACTCGAGGAGGACGTCACTCGGAACAGGCAGTGTTTTATGGTAAGTTAATATGAATGTTTACCAATATTTTTAATAATTTCATTGTTCAGCATACAGTCTTTGATATGGAAGTGTGAGGGCCCATATGAAAAAAAAAACTGCATGGTTCATATACAGCAACCATATATCTTCTTTGCTTAAATTGGCCAAAATTACCTTACGTGTTTCATGTAAGACCAATACATGTCCTATAAAAAAAGTTGTACATGACAAAAGTATGCAATTGTGTATAGTATTTGTAGAAAAAACACAATATTCATACAAATCATTTAAAGTTCTTATATTGAATTATATGAATTTTACATGACAAACATATGCAATGGTATATGGTTTTATTAGAAAATAACTTAAATTCATATACAAATCATTTAAAGTTCTTATATTGAATCATATGCTAGTCAAATTAAAGTCATATAGGGTTTATACACATTTTGTGTCATTATTTTTTTACTCGTTATAAAAAGTGTGTCATACAGATTTCATGTTTAGATGACCAACATCATATGAAGTTTGCTAATTTAGAAATTGTACAGTGTAGAATTCTGTTCATTGAAAGTAAAAAAAGCCAAAATACAAACTAGTGGTTTTAACAAACTATTTATTTTATTAACAAACAAGCCCCTTTACATCATTGGTTAACCTTCAAAATAAACAATGAATGCACAATATAGGCATTTCTGTCAAATGGTCTGTCATACTTCAAATCCTGAACAGTGAATGTAAGTCCAGTGTCAGTGAAGTTGATTCAGTACCTTCGACTCAGCAACAGGACAGCAGTGCTCGACTCAACAACATTCAGCAAATGAAGAACAGTTCAAGGGTACAAGATGATCAGTCGCAGGGTACGAGTGGATCAGTTGTGTCCAGTTGCTAGAGTTTCATAGAGCAGGAACGGCTGTGCAGATCCAACTTTTTCAAAAAATCCTGGAGTGCTGGTTAGACAACACAACACAAAACCAGATTGGTCACAATTAATACAATTTGTGTTTTATAAATACAGCAAATTTATGGTGGAAAAAGTTCAATCATCTTATACTTTAGTTTGAGTCACAAAAGAAACTATTTTGGTTAGATTAAGACTAGAATTTACTGATTTTCAAGTAAATTAAAGACTTCATCCAAAAATCTTAATTCTGTCATTATTCACCCACATGTTGTTCCAAACCAGAGTTTTGCTCATCTTGCTACACTTAACGAAGTTATGTTTAATGAAATCTATGAGATTTCTGTCCCTCCATTGACAGCCTATTCAACTATCCAAAGCCACGGAAAGGAAGTCAAGTCAAAACCACTTCCTTAGTGGTAAACTTGAGGAACGCCCATCAAAGTACAAATGTGGGGAGGCGTCGCGACAGTCCTGTCGCAAAAGTGGATCTATACCGTCAGTCAATGCAAAGACACGTAACACACATAAAAATCCTGTTGAAAAATTTTAACTTTGCCGTCAATTTGCGCAATGCTAAAAAAAAATGAGCCTGCCTGCGATGCACGAATGGATTCAAAGTGTTCAAGCCTATACATGTGAACGCAGCATAATGATGTACCTTTATTCTAGTGATCTCAAACTCAATTCCTGGAGGGCCACAGCTCTGCACAGTTTAGCTCCAACTCACACCTGTAAGGAAGTTTCTCGTAATCCTGAAGGCCTTGATTAGCTCAATGGATCTGGATCAGGCGTGTTTGATTAGGTTTGGAGCAAAACTGTGCAGACTTGTGGCCCACCAGGAATTGAGTTTGAGATCACTGCTTTACCTTTCTGGGGCTTGAAAGTAGTTGCATAGAACGTCAATGGAGGGCAGGAAGCTCTCAGATTTCATTAAAAATATCTTTATTTGTGTTGTGAAGATGAAAGAAATTCTTACATGTTTGGAACAACATGAGGGTGAGTAATTAATTACAGACATAAATTTAGACACCCACCTTAAGAAATCTCCCTAATAGTCAGCCGCAGGAAGAATCTGTGTTCCCTTCTTGTGGCTCTGATGTTGGACAGGTGATAGGCAGATATTTCCCAGTCAGTGGAGTCTAAAATTAAACAGCAAGAAAACATCTATATGTCAAGTCATGAAAACAATTGGTTTGAAAACTAATTTTAAGTAAAAAAAATAAAAATTACATTTGTAAAGTTATTTGACTGAAGAAATTCAAAATGATTGTTATGAAACACAGAAAATCTTAGTTATACCAAATAGCAACAAAGCTATGATTTTTTTTTTTTTTTGTGCCCATGATTCCCTCATGTTATCTGTTAAATCTTACCATCACCAAGTTCTAGTCTGTACAGTCTTTAAACAACAAGCCTGGATAGCCTTAGCCACTCTGTGCATCATAAATGCTCCTAGAAAACACAAAGCTAAATCAATAACTTGCATTTAAACATGAAAGCATAACCACCCAACATCAAAAGTTATTCTAATAAGTACATTTTGCATAAATACTTAATCTGAAAGAATTAATTACCCATTCTAAGAAAATTGGTCCTCCAAAAAAGGAAATAAAGTGACAATTTCACGTGCATTGTTGATCTGCAGTCTGTTGTTCTTCTATTTTTCAGTAAACTTACAGTAGCTAGGTGTGCTAGTAAACAAGAGTAAAAGATAGTTTGAGGATAAATACCTAGGCTACTTTTAATATTTGCACATCATAATATTGTCATAAACAATATAAAACACGTAGGCCTATTGTAATGAGTTAAAACACTTACTATTTGCTTTTTTTTTTTTTTTTTTTTTTTTTTTTTTTTTTTTTTGCTAAAAGCACTCGTAACGTATTTATTCTGTAAAACATTTAATAGTTCAGCTAGACGGTTAGATTTTTTTTTTTTGACAAAATGGCGCGTCAGTTGTAAACCAGCAGCCTTATTGAAAGAAATACGCAGTTTAAATATTAATTTCATCACGTAAATATCGTATTTATTCCGTACGTTTAGTAATTAAACGTGAGGAAAGCCTTTTGAATGAAACCGTACATAGGCTTATGTACTGCATAGGCTGCATAGGCTGTTTAGTCATAAGCATAGGCTGTTTAGTCCCGGGCTCGCACGTAAAAACTGCGGGGGAAAAGTCTATTGAGTTGTGTGTGAAAAGTCTGCTGGCACGCGTTAAAGAAATTGTCGTCAGAAGAAGCAACGGGGGTAAGTTCCAGCACAACCAGTGCGTTTCCCGAAAACATCGTTGGCCAACTCGCAAGTTGGTCGCAATTTCCATTGTAATCTATTGGTAACGACGGAACTTGCGATCATAGTTGGCTAACGATGCTTTCGGGAAACACACCCGGTTGTTTCTTCTGTAATGTCGATGAACGGATCGTTATTGCAAAAACGTTGTAGGGGAATTGTATGACCTGCAATCTTTACAAACGGCGACTGGAGGCAAGGATAAATATATCGATTTCATATGTTCTCGTCCCGAAAACCCATTAACGTTACAAGTTGTTAAGACCCGAGGTAGGCATAAGTTACCAGATATAGCCTAGTATTAAGGCAGTGGTCATGGACAGCGCAGTCTCATCCCAATTCGTCATATAACTGACGTTTTGGGACGTCTTTTGACCATTCGTCAATATACGACTTTTTAGGGCCCCCTTAAACGTCGGTAGATGACGTTATGGGATCCTAACTCTACCCCATACCTAAACCTAACCCTAAACCCAACTCGTCACCTAACTGACGTTAAAGGTAAAGCGTCAGTTGTATGACGACCCGGGATCGTCATCTACCGACGTTTAAGGGGGCCCTAAAAAGTCGCATATTGACGAATGGTCAAAAGAGGTCCCAAAACGTCAGTTATATGACGAATTGGGATGAGACTGTGTTATCATGGACCAAGTATGCGCGATGTTTGAGGCCAAATAATCGTTTTTGTTATATTCACAATGCGCCATTTTAAACACCAGGGCAGAAAAGTCAGAAATGCTATACTTTAAAAATATGAATTTGTTATAAACAGCCTACTATTTAAATGTTAATGCAACTTTGCTCATTTTGTTTAGCTGCTAAAGGGGAGACAGCTTTGAAGGTCCTGCAAACTCTGCTTCCCCATCCATCTAACGTTATGGAGAGGAGGAGATCGGCTTCAGACTCACCACAGAGGCACAGCAGAGGTCCTTGTAAGTTTTGCTTTAGTGTTTCTACTTCAATAAGGGTTGAAGTTTAATATGCTTGATAACTATGAAAGTAATTTAGGTTTAGAATATTTAAAGGTGCAATCTCTGTTTGCAACATAACAAATTTTAAAAAATAGATTTTTGTTAATATTTATTAAAGCTGCAGTCCATAACTTTTTTGTGTTCAAAATTTTTCAAAAAATGTTTATAATGAGTTTAGACTGCTTGTCTGTTTAGATGTGTAAAAAGACATTTTGTTTGTTTTTCACATTTGGCCATATTTGGTAATGTTTGCAATAAAAAATATAAATACTTTCACAAAAAAAGTTTAACTTGCATGTCAGTTATATTGCAACACTCTTAGTGATTGTGTGTAATCAACAGGTGGGGACCAACATGACCAGGAGCATCAGGGATGTGACGAGGGGAACACATCAGACTGTTGCCATTCCAGGCCACGCCATCGAGACTGAGTCTTTGCCGGAGGCTGGTGATCTTTGTTTCAATGTCTTATTTTGTTTTTCATGTTAAATACACAAAGCAGTGTATCAAATTAATGGAAAAGAGTCATCCTCTGTCAAATTTGAGGAAAACCCTGTGATATTTAGTCACATTTTATGTTTTTTTGTAGCTATTCTTAATAAATCAACACATCTTAATAAATGAAATCATAATCATATAAGAGTTCATAGTTGCTTAATGACTTTTAAAGATGCATTGTGTTATATTTAGGAGGATCTGTTAACAGAAATGCAATATTATATACATAACTATGTTTTCAGTGGTGTATAAAGACCTTACTTAATGAACCGTTATGGTTGTTTTTTTTTTACCTTAGAATGAGTATACATTGTATAATTGTATTAATTGTTTACAAAAAATATTAAAGAGATGTATTAAAAATGTAAAAAAATAAATGAATAAATAAATAAAAATAAATGATTCAAATCACAGTGGCCTCTGGTTTATAGTATTACAGAGAAAATCAATTTTTTTACATTAGTAATATAAAAAATATTTGTTACTAATTTTAATCAGGCAATGATAGAGGAAATAACCCAGCACACGAGTAAGACAACCCAGCAAGATGGTCAATTTCACCCACTGGTTGGGTCAAATGAATGACCCAACATTATGGGTTAAATGGAGAAACTCAGCACTTGGGTCAAACCAACCCAGCGTGTGTTCTGTCCTATAGTGACCCAGCGGCGTGGTTAAGGTTGGGTTATTTTTTAACCCTGCATTTTTTAGAGTGTGCCATTCAAAAATTTGTGATTGGTAAGATTTTTTAATGTTTTTGAAAGAAATGTCTTATGCTTACGCAGGGTAAGACATTTCTTTTTTCCACTGTATTTTTTATTTATTTAATAAAAAATACAGTGGAAAAAAACAGTAATATTGTGAATTTTATTACACTTTAAAATAATTGTGTTCTGTTTGAAAATATTTAAAAATGTAAGATTTTAGTATCATTATTCCAGTCTTCAGTGTCATGTGATCCTAAAATTCTAATATGTTGATTTGCTGCTCAAGAAACATTTATGAGTATCATCAATTGTCCAGAAAGGAAATAAAGACATCATCAACAAAAACTATGACTTTATTAAACAGTGTATTGTTTTCCGGTTCTGTCCGCAGTGACGCTGTTGATGTAAGACACTGCTGATGTGTTCTCAGTAACCAGTAACCAGACAACACGTCAACTGTGTCTTACGTCACCAGCGTCACTGCCGACTCATGAACGCAGAACAGGAAAAGAATGCAATGTTTAATCAAGTAGTAGTTTTTGTTATTTTCTGACCAAAATGAATTTTCGATGGTTCAAAACATTCTAACTAACCCACTGATGTCACATGGACTACTTTGATGATGTCTTTATTTACTTTCTGGACAAGGACAGTATACCATATATACACATTTTCAATGGAGGCACAGAAAGCTCTCTGACTAAATCTAAAATATCTTAAACTGTGTTCTGGAGGTCTTACGGGCTTGGGACGACATGAGGGTGAGTCATTAATGACATAATTTTCATTTTTGGGTGAACTAACCCTTTAACTGACAGCAGCCTAATATTCTTGCTGCTGTCTATGTATTTAATGGTAATCAAACAACAAAAGACAAAGAACAATCACATTTGCTCTTCACTGAATAACTTTTGTAAGTTTTCTAAGGATTAATCTATGTTTCATGGCTGGTTTAAAAATAATAATAATAATTAATTAAGTCACCAGACATTGGTGGGTGTGGCAAAAAGTTTTATGCCCTAGAAATGTCTTGCTCTCTGGAGCGTAATATCCAGCCAGTTATATTCCGCTAAATGTGTTGCTATTGAAGATAACCCTTATGATAGGATGGCTTTACCTTGGATAGTAAAAAGCAAAATGCAATTTAAAACTTCCAGCTAAACATGTAAGCTTGAAGGAGCCACATCCTATGACCTTGAGTATTGTGAATACTTAAACAGTGAGATTTTCCACCCGGAACCACAGTTACCAATCTCATTTCAAGACGGGCTGTACCATGCCAATGGCCTTGCAATCATAAACACGGCTGGATGTCGATGACATTGTCTGTCTTCCATATGATGTCCCATCTCCAAAAGCTGCTTAAAATAGACCTATTACACCACCAAAGAAAATAAAAGAATACAGTTCATGTTCACAAGATGGCCTACCGGCAGGGGCTCTGTACAGTTGCGCTGTTGTCCTTTGATGAGATGGCCCTATCACTGCAGTTGGACGATTTCCAACCAGAGGACAGAATGTCAAGCTTTCCCATCAAATCACATGCTTCCAGTATTGGGGAGTGGTGATGATGCACTAGCTCAAAAGCAACACAAGAGTGTTTACATTGCGATTGGTTCCACATTCCAGATGGTTTCATAATTATCAGAATGAACATGTTTAAATCCTTATGGAATGTAATCATCTTACACAATGCAATTAGTCTACGGGTCGTGTTTGTATTTTCAGTAGGTTTTTTAATGCTATGTTACTGGCGCCATGCTGCGTAGAACACATCATGAACGCATATCTCGTGATCTCTGCAGCGTGGAAATAGACACAAAGAGCTGGCTTCTTTTCTCTGCAGGGCAAAGAAAAAGCTTATCACTCAGACGGAAGCATGAAAGGGATAGCTAAACCAGGACACCAAGTACAACACATCATCTTCTTATTGCTTGTCATTTCTTCCATCCTCCTTCTCTTTTCATCTTTATTATTAGCACTCCTTCCAATTTGAAGTAGTTCTCTTTTTATCCTCTCATCCCTCCTGCTGTACCTGACAGGTAAATTGGGGGAGTTTGCCTGAGGCTCGACCAAAGCTTACAGAAGACACGGGTAGGTGTTTTGGTGAAGATAGCATGCTTTATTAAAGCCATGGCAGTGATGCCATCAGCATATAATTGATAACTGATTAAAATAGATATAGCATATAGATATTTTCATATTAAGAGTTAAAAAACTAATTTGTACAAAATTTTACAAGAACCTTCTTCCTTCAGTGCCCAAATCTTCAGTGCCCAAATATGCTAAATAGTGGACATCTAAATCGTTTTTATTTTTAAATTTTTTTTGGAATGGTACATCACTAAAGTTTCATTTGTTATAATTTGAGTTTTGTCAGTGTTACTACTTTTACAGTAATTATTATTCCAGGGCAATGTTATTTCCTACCTATAGTAATGCATATTGATTGCATTATAAGTAATCCATTATGAATGAACATGAATAAACAATAGACAATGGTGTATTAAATTGCCATTATGGAATAAATGTTATGCTGTCATATTCAATTCAAATTTATTTGTATAGTGCTTTTTACAATACATATTGTTTCAAAGTCTCATCCCAAGACGTCATATAACTGACGTCTTGGGACGTCTTTTGACCATACGTCAATATCCGCCTTTTTAGGGCCCCCTTAAACATCGGTAGATGACGTTATCGGATCCTAACTCTACCCAGACCTAAAACTACCCCGTCACCTAACTGACGTTTAAGGTAAAGCGTCAGTTGTATGACGGCCCGAGATTGTCATCTACTGACGTTTAAGGGGGCCCTAAAAAGGCGGATATTGACGTATGGTCAAAAGATGTCCCAAGACGTCAGTTATTTGACTTCATGGGATGAGACTGTGTTATTTCAAAGCAGCTTTACAGAAAGTGCATTTCAGAAATGAACATAAAAAATACAGTTAGCTGATCATGTATTAATTTAGGGCATAACATATCGCACTGAGTCGTCTCTTCACAGGCATTTAGTCATCTCATCGCTGGTGTTGGGACATTTGAAGCATCTGTGAGAGGCTGGATACAAACTGAAGCTGACGAACACCATTTACCTTGGGACTAACGTCCCGATATAACAGCAGAAAAGCAGATGGGAAATAATTAGCTTAGCCGCTGTTCATAATATTAATGCATTCGATCTGATTCAACAGTAGTATAAAAGGTAAGCATTATGTGAATGCTTGGCAAAAGAGTCTTTAATCTAGTTTTAAACTAGGACACCGAGTCTGAGCCTTGAAAAATATCAGGAAGGCTATTCCTGAGTTTAGGAGCTAAATATTTGAACACCCTCCCTCTTTTAGCGGACTTGGATATTCTAGAAATGACCATAAGCCTCTAATTTAATTATCTTAAAGAACGCAATGGATTGTAGGGCGATAGAAGGTCCATTAAAAACACAGGAGCGAGACCATTTAGGGCTTTATAGTAATACTAGTAGTAAGACTTTGTAATTGATATGGAACTTAATAGGTAACCAGGGTAGAGATGAAAAAATTGGTGTTACATGATCATATTTTCTTGAAATAGTAAGAACTCTAGCAGCAGCAGTTTGTACTAACTGTAGCTTGTTTATTGAGTATGCAGGACAACCGGCTAATAAAGCATTACAGTAATCTAGCCTCGAGGTCATGAATGCATGAACTAACTTTTCTGCATTTTCAGAAACTCAATATAGATGAGTTGTTGTTTTCATTTGGTCGTGATGGAATATTTAAGTGTCATCAACATAACAGTGGAAATCAATTCAACATTTTCTTATAATATTACCAAGTGGCAGCATATATATTGGGAATAGCAGAGGGACAAAAACCGATCCTTGCGGCACTCCGTAGTCTACTGACGTTATTTTTTCCCCATTTAAACAGACAAAATGGTAACGTTCTGATAAGTACGATCCAAAACAGCTTAATGCCTTTCCCTGAACACCAGTGTAGTTTTGTAGTCTGTCCAAGAGTATTTTATGATCTATAGTGTCGAACGCAGCGTTAAGATAGAGTAGGACTAGTATTGAGATACAGCCTTGGTCAGAGGTTAAAAGTAAATCATTTGTAATTTTAACTAGCACAGTTTCTGTGCTATGATGCGGTCTGAATCCTGACTGAAATTTATCATAGATACAATTTTCTTGCAAGAAAGAGCACAATTGAGCAGACGTAACTTTTTCTAGTATTTTAGACATAAATGGAAGATTTGAAATTGGTCAGTAGTTTGCTAGGTTATTTGGATCTAATTGTGGTTTCTTAATGAGAGGTTTTATTATTTACCAGCTTGAATAATCTTGGAACATGACCTAAAAATAAAGACGAGTAAATAATAGAGAGAGGCTCTTCCACTACAGGTAACACTTCGTTCAGTAGTTTAGTGGGTATTGGATCTAATAAACATGTTGTTGGTTTAGATGATAAGTTTATTTAGCTCTTTCTGTCATATAGTTGTAAAGCGGTGTAGTTGTTCTTGAGGCTGAATCAAAAGACATCATAAAAGATTGTACATTTACAGTTGTGTTTCTGATGCTTTCTATTTTCTCAGTGAAGAAATTCATAAAAGCATTACTACTACACTGTAACAGAATATTTTACTCTGGTGATGTCTGTTTATTTGTTAGTCTAGCCACGATGTTAAATAAAAACCTTGGATTACTTTGGATATTTTTCATTAAATTGCGGAGATGCTCAGCCCTGGCTGTTTTTAGAGCCTTTTATAACGTGACATACTGTCTTTCCACACGATTCTAAAGACCTCTAAATTAGTTTGTTCCCATTTACGCTCTCAGTTACAAGTTTCTCTCTTGATAACATGCATAGTACTGTTGTACCATGGTGCTTTAGTTTTCTCTCTGACTTTTTTTAATCTAATTCGTGCAACAATTTCTAATGTACTAGAGAAAATGGGGCTCAAATTGCTAGTCATTTCCTCTAGTTCATATGTTTTGTTTGGGTTCACTGAGCAGCTGAGATAGATCAGGTAAGCTATTTGAGAATCTGGTTGGAAGGATTGTTCTGCCTGGTCTATAACGGTGCAACATGACAAAGTTGCCATGTAATGATGAGTGACATAATCCAACCCGGTCTCATCCCAATTCGTCATATAACTGACGTTTTGGGACGTCTTTTGACCATTCGTCAATATACGACTTTTTAGGGCCCCCTTAAACGTCGGTAGATGACGTTATGGGATCCTAACTCTACCCTAGACCTAAACCTAACCCTAAACCCAACTCGTCACCTAACTGACGTTAAAGGTAAAGCGTCAGTTGTATGACGACCCGGGATCGCCATCTACCGACGTTTAAGGGGGCCCTAAGAAGTCGTATATTGACGAATGGTCAAAAGACGTCCCAAAACGTCAGTTATATGACGAATTGGGATGAGACTGTGTTACATAATCACTTTGCAGTACAATATCTATATTGGTTGGATTGGTTCCATATGAAATATTAAATCTATTATATGATTTAGACGATGAGTGGGACCACTGACGTTTTGCTTGACCCAAAAGGGGTTTAATAAATCTGTAAACGCAGCCCCTAACGCATCATTTTTGTTATCTACGTGTATATTAAAATCTCCAACAATTATTACTTTATCTACATTGACCAATAGATCCGAGAGAAAGTATGCAAACTCTTTTAGGAAATCAGCATAGGGCCCTGGAGGTCTACAGTTGCCAAGGCTAAAGATAATAGGGATTTCTTTCTTACATCTAAGAGCATAACATTTAGCAAAAGCACTTCAAACGAATGACACCTGTGACCTGAGTAACATTTAGAAAATCTTCATAGATTGTTGCAACACCACCGCCACGACCGATCAGACGGCCTCATGCTTATAACAGTATCCTGGTGGAGTTGACTCATTTAGACTGAAATAATCATTTGGTTTAAGCCAAGTTTCAGTAAGGCAAAGTACATCGAAACTATTATCTGAGACCATTTCATTTACAATAACCGCCTTAGGTGTGAGCAATCTAATGTTTAGAAGACCTAGTTTTATAAATTGTTTTTGTTCACTGATATTGAGATGTTCTGGTTTAATTTCAATTATATTTTTTCTAGATCCTATAGTGGATTTATTGTTTGGCCTCACTAAACGAGGAATAGACACAGTTTCTATATAATGTTCTACACTACACCAAAGACTTTGATTTGGACTTTGACTTACTAGTCATATGGTGTGAAGCATCTTGGTGATGTTCTGCTCTCCGATTCTGCTGGGGTGCAGGCCATCAGCACGGTAGAGCCTAGGTCACTCCCAGAACAGATTCCTATTATTTACAAAGAGCAGTTTCTGTTCATTACACCATGACATTAACCATTAATTTAGTGCAAATAATCTACTGAACCTTTCCAGTCCTTGCCGGTACGAGGGTAGCGGTCCAGACATGATGATCGTTGCTTCAGGCGATGTGCTGCGTACCGTCTCGATCAGGCTCCTGTAGTCCTTCTTCAGAACCTCCGTCTGCCGCAGCCAGATGTCGTTCACTCACGCGTGTAGCACAACAGCTCCGATACACTCGTCACTGTTCAGAGTCTGGGAACTTGTGCAGCGACATCTAGAACACGAGCAGTGAGTGCGCACTTTACCTGAGGTAGCACAGACATGACGGACGATGGAACTGCCGATGATCACGGCATCCTCACGTTCCAACTCTCGAAGAGGGGAGAAGTGGTTCCGGGTGGAGATCTCGAAGACCGGGAGGGGCGGAGAGGGTCTTGCTCTGGTCTTGGCTCGTGTCTTCCACTGTGGAATCACCCAGGGTCCATGGTGTTGTGTCGGTGCCGGAGTGAATGAAGCCAGTGATGATTGCGTCCTGGGTGCTTGCATCCTGTGCAAAGAAACATACAGAGTAGAGGAGGTCCGAGTCAAAAAGTTACAAACCACTGACCTGTGAGCAACGGTGCATGATGTTTCAAGAGCTGATCGCCGATCTCGCAGCTCAACTTGCCTCTCTAGTAGATCACGAATCTGCTTCTCCACGGACTCCAGCTCCAACTGTACCGAATGCAGCTCAATTGTGTCCTCACCTACACTCAGAGGTAACATTAGACACACATCCAATATATTCGCCATTATATCAGATGAACATTAAATTAGTGGTGATACTACCAATATCACCGCTAATTTAGGACTTAATGTAATTTAATACTGGATAGAACCCGTATCCTTTCAGTGAAATGTAAATGAGACGATCGATAGGCGAGAGGCCACGCGTGCAATGCTAGCGGGCTTGAGGTTAGTAGGCTATCGGAAATTCAGAAAATTGGATGTAAGTAGCGAAATCAAAGCAATCCGATTGTTTTTTATAAGGAATACGATAAGTTCACATGCTGTAGAAATAGAAAGTGCGTGTTAATAAATGAGTGGTAAAGAAGAAAATCAAGGATTTATGAATCAATTCAACAGAGCTCCAAACACAAACCGCGCATGTGCATAAGGTTCTGTTTTTATAAGTGCATTAGGTTATATTGTCTTATAAGCAATGCATTACCAAAATATGTGCAATGTGTTAGCAAACATTACTGTTCACAGCTACATTTTTGTGCTATTTTTATGATATATCAGGTCATCATAATTTACCCTTAGCCACCAAGGAGAAAGCTTTATTACATTTTTTGGTCTCCGTGAGTGGATTGTATTTTCAAACAGACCTAATAAAAATGGCAAAACATTGAGGGAGAGAGTTCCATTGATTTCTAAATCTTCATTCAGGTGTTTCACAGGTCAGAAAGTGACCTCTTCTATTTCCGCTGGCGATGGCACAGCTGAGCCTCTGGGCTGTCTGTCTACCCGAGCACTGACCCCAGAGAAGACTGCAGAGCCCTGACATTTCTCTGGATGGAATATGAATGGCAGGGTGCCAGGAAACTGTTCTAGATTATAATACCTGCACATGTGTGGATTGAAGATGGAGCCTGTTGACTGAGACTACTCATATATGGACGTACTGTACCTCAATATGTTAAATATACACAAAAATGAAAGTTCTGTTATCATCATATACCTAGAGAAGAAATTAAGTTGTACGCTATGGTTTGGTGCAACATGAGGGTGAATTATTGATGTCATCTTTTTTTGTGTGTGTAAACTGTTCCTTTCAGATAAAATTTAACATTTGGCATCTAAGAGTTGCTCCAGTAAGTTAATCTTTTTGATTTTTTTTCTCTGCATTCGGCTAGTACTTATAATAGTTTGGGAATTTTGCCAGTTCTGTCAAATAACTGCTTCCCCAGTCATGTTATCTGTTCAGTCCACACAATGATATGCATGACTGTGTGCTACATTTGAATAAATGCTCTCACATTCTGTAGCACAGGGGCCAGCCAGTCAAACAGATGAGAGAGGCTGTTCTCATGCACGGAGTGTACCTGGCAGACTGGCATGTGGGACACCTCTACCGTCGCAGGTGATTGACTGAGGAACTACATTGACATTTTGAAAGGAGCTTGACGGATGAGAGGCCCAGACGGTCTTCACCTACCATCACAAAATAAATTGGGCTTCCTATCAGCTGTAACCTTTAGAGTGTGTATTTACCTGCGCTTGTGTGTGTTTCCTTGAAAACATCCAATAAAAACCATTCAAGGCACACCGGGGTGTTAAACGACAGAATCACAAGAAATGTGTGCAGGTCTAACATGCAAAACATAAACAGTGTATTCGTAGGCAGAATTTTGAGGCATAATATATGCACTCCTTGTTCCAAATAGTATGCAACTTAATTATGCTGCTTCCTAGTAACTGCTTTTTGGCCAAATTCCAGGGAAAGAGAAGGCAATGACAGAATGCATTGCAACAAGACAATCAAATATGGCCAAATAAGAGAAATGTTGATTATAAATACGTGAGAAACATATATGGATTGTCTGCACTTTAATGGAGTCTTTGAATCCCAATGATATAACTGTTTCTACTTCAAACCGATATTGTTTTAATTGTGGCTATAAAAAGAAAATGGACTTTAGTGATTTCAAACCATTTTAGGCAGGTTTCAATAAAGTGTTTTTCTTTCTAAGACAACACAGAGAAATGACAGGAAGTGGAGAGAGGAACAGGATGAGGAGGGGTCCGCGAGCCAGGACTCCAGCCGCTTCCTCGATACATGTCAGAGTGCTGCCCATGAGGGTATTGGCTCAGACAATTACATCATATATAACAGGTGAAGTAAAAATACA
Source organism: Cyprinella venusta (assembly GCA_038021265.1). Taxonomy (NCBI): domain Eukaryota; kingdom Metazoa; phylum Chordata; class Actinopteri; order Cypriniformes; family Leuciscidae; genus Cyprinella; species Cyprinella venusta. Next base: position 19,667,450 of record CM075877.1, read on the forward strand.
TTAAATTTATGCTGTGCATATATTAAACAGTATATTCTCAATTTTAGGGATATGCTCTTCTCTAAAGTTCTGTCTTAGCTAACCAACAAGCTATGGACATTGAATTACTTTCATGGGATTCAAACATAGTTCAAACATAACCTCAGAGGACATGTGCAAAAACAGTTGCTTTGTTGAGATATTTTCGAGGTTGAAACACGGACTCAGCAATTGCATGAGAGATGACACATTTCAGTAAGTTGGTCCAATTATATTTTTCAACATAGCCTCTGTTGTTCATTCACAATTTTTTTTTCTATGATATAACTAGTAATGAAGAGGAAGAGACAATCATTTCTTATGTGCGACATGAATCAGTGATGTAGTTTTGATGTTTTACCTCATAATTATGACCTAGTATCTCATAATTACAACTTTTTGAGTCATCATTTTTATTCGCATGATTTATTTATTTTACTTATGTGGAAAAAGTGATAATGTGTTCTCAAGCCAACAGTACACTTTGACAGAAATTCTCGAGTCAAGAGTCGGTTCCAACAAACGGTTGTAACAGTTCTCAAGTTACCAGTACACTAAACTGAGAACATGACACAGAGAGATCCACATTGCCAAATAACATTCAGTCAAGACATGCAGCCTAAATCATTTCAAAATAGGTTGTATCAGATCATGAAACCTGTTTCCGTCTCACTTTTGCATGCCGAAGACCCAGGATGTTGTATTTGTTATGTCTCACCCGATGGGAGACTTTGTTGATTTGTTTCTGTCTATCCCCTTGCAGAACATACTCAGAATGGTATATCTGTTATTTCTCACTCGATGGGAGATTCAGAACTTTGTTGATCTATTTCTGTGAAGGAACTGAGAGGGAATCAGAAAAAAAAACTCATTTAAAACTGTGAAAAAAGCCAAAGTCCTTGTCAACATAATTGGGCACTATCCAGTCTGAGCTAACAAACAAATTTCACAGCTTTAAAACAACGGACGATTGTAAGTTATGGTCCTAACTTAAGAACGAACACTTAAGATGTCAGGTTTAACAAAACCTATTGGTTTAGAGATGGCACAGCTTGAGTCCCACAAGAAAGACACAAAGGATTGTTTGACCCCCAAGACAGAGACCTAAAACAGAACTTATTCTTTTTTAAATACTTTTGAGTGTCATCTTAAAGGACAAGTTCGGTATTTTACAATTAAAGCCCTATTTTAAGATTGTTTCTGATGAAATAGAATGGTTAAGATTGTTTTTTAGACAGATGCTGCATGCTATCCCGAGAATTTTCGGATTCTGTGGTTGCACCACCACACCTCTACAATGGTAACATAGGTGCACAGGAACAATCCTTCATAAAATGCAAAAACTTTAGTTTACAAAGACTTGAAACTCACCGAGAGGTCTGGGGTGTTCACTGATACGATCACACAAAAATCGCTGCAAAAGATGCTTTCCAACAGGTTTTATCGAGTTTTTGAACAACTCCATTGACTTGTTGAATCAATGCCATGTAGAATTGAGGCAGTTCTGAAGGGGAAAGGGGGTCAAACACATTATTAGCATGGTGTTCCTAATAAACCTTTAGGTGAGTGTATACTTTAATTTACCAAAAAGTATTGATAACCTACTTTAAAACACTGCAAAATTTACAATTTAACCAAAAAAAAAATGCATGCCATATGTTGCATGCTATTGTATACACAAAGAGAGTTTTGGAACAAAGCTAATGACACCAGCATAAGCCTCAGAGCATCATTTCAGGTAAACAGATTTTTCCATATTGACAAAGCCGACTTGTGTGCACTTGTATTCAGTGTGAAGTGAAGCTATGAAGCCAGGGTAAATGGCGCATTGTTCATCACAGTAGAGAAGGCAGGCAACAGCTCAATCTCTCTGACTGCCCTCATCGCTCTGTTGCGTGTCATCGGGCAGTGGGTGATGTCAGAGTAGCTGTCATTTGTTTTGGCCCGTCATAATCATTTCCTGACTTCATGTTTCTTTTCCACTGTGTCACTCTCACTCACCATGATCATTAGTCATAGAGCCAATCATGCATTATCCTCATGCCATCAATCAAAGCCAGTCCCACCCTCTCCGTACCAGCCGGTAGTGTGACAACCGCTCTAATGCATCATGCAAGGGTTCCTGGGAGCAATACGACAGGGGGGGAAAAACAGATGAGGCGAATAAGTGCGATTTTGTGCAAGTGCTTTTAAAATATGTGCAGGTTAGGACGTGTGGCTCAGCAGGAAGGTTTGAATGTTAATGAATACTTTGACAGTTTTGGCTTGTGTTGTGAGAGCATGTGTGTATGTGTGTCTGTCACAACATGATATTTTATTCATTCATTTCCTTCAATAAATAGGAGTGTCAGTGCTACTTATATGTTGGCATCCTTGAATGGAAATGAGGAGACGGGTGTAAAAAAGAAGCTTTTTGTCCATCCCATTTTTTTTTTTTTTTTTTTTTTTTTTGTGTTTTGTTTTGTTTTGTTTTCATTTATTAATTTTAAGTTTTGGAAGGTTATGCCAGATCTGAATGGTCTTTTTTCTCCTGGTGACAGAGAGAATTCCTGAGTGAAATTCAGCTCCTTCTTGATTCCACAGGGAGTTTTGTGCTTGCGCAGATTAAAAAGAGAGACAGAGTAAAGAATGAATCATTTAGAAAGGAAAGGTGCGAGGTTTCTAGTGGCTGACAGCTGTGCTTTGAAGTCCACCTCTCTGCAGAGGGTTGAGTGTGTCTTGGTGGGGATGTTCTGCAGTTGTTTGTTTGGATAAAAGGGCCGTGGGCCTCAAACGCATGAGAAACACAGGAGGAAGACATCAGTCGTGATGGAACCGTACATTGGACGTAAAGTTCTAGAATACTGTCCCTTAGATATAAACCAGTATTCTCTGTCCTCGATGCTGCCAGATATTTTGAGAATAAAGTACAGGGACAAACTTGCTATGAGAATATAATGATGCAGTTGCATAAGATACACACACTTTAAAATTCAAAAGAGACTATCAGAGTTGGTAACAGTAACACATTCAGTTAATTGAATTTAACAATGTAATTTTAACACAGCTTAACACATTTAGACATTTAAAATGTTTACACTTTTGCAAGAGGCAGATAGGAAGAGCACAGATGTTTTAACACGTGCTACATATTTTAATTGACCAAATTCAATTCAAATTTTAAATACTCTTAGGGAAAAAAATGTTTTGCTATTCTCTGCTAAATTCTAAATTCTCTGCTGAAAAGGTTCTGTAAGTCAAATCACCTTTATTTATATAGCACTTTTTAGATTGTTTCAATACAGCTGTAAAATGGTAACTGGAAAATAATGCAACAATTTGTTTGGGCTGTACAGCAGCGCTCTAGAAAAAATAGTTCATTGTCAAGCTTAAGTAAGTTAAGTGTTGATTATTTTCCATTGTAAAAATCATTAGTTTTTAATTTAGTTCATTTATCTTTACAGCAGCTCTAAGGAGAAATCTCCTAAATTAATCATTGCAAAATACTTTCATGTTTAACAGGTTATTTATTTATTTTTGTAGTAGAGATAACGTATGTTTATGAGCCGTTTAATTCATAAAACTTTTGAATGAACAAAATTAATGAATACGTGAAATGATCCAATGATACTAAAAAGATCTATGAAGCATCTGGCAGAACCCTTTAACATTCTGTATTGAACCTTTTCTTCTAAAAGTGTATAGAGGCCTTATCAGCATCCTACCATTGTTGGTAAAGCATAAAATAAGACACTCACACTGTTCTAATAACAGGCCATGACGCTGAATACAGAGATACAGGTCTGAATGAAGTAGAGGACAGAAGAGGAGGCAGGAGACTCAGATAACCCGAGGAAGAGATGGGGAAACAGATTACAAGTAACATGTGAGAAGTACCAAAAATGCACATGTCACTATGACCTGACTGGAAAAACTGGAAGAACTAGAAGAGAGGGAAACTGAGAAAATAAATGAATGAATGAAAATAAATTTTTCCTAAATAACGCTGCTTGGTTGTTACTGTATTTAGTCTCTCCCGATAGAGCCCCTTTCCTTTTGCTTCACCTTCATTTATTAAAAATGCAAACAAATATCTAGCTGCTCTCTTTCTCTGTCGCTATTTCTCTTGGTCTCATGGTCGAAGTAACCATGACAATGGATCGCGTATCCTTCCAAGATGGTGAATGATACGCGTGATGTCACATGCTCATTCTCAATAGCAACATTTCAAGATGACTGCCATATCATCCAGCATAAATGACTCATTTTAAAATTATACAATGACAAACATGCATTATTATATGTTTGCTGTTTTTCTTTGTATACACATATATATATATATATATATATATATATATATATATATATATATATATATATATATATATATGAAGAGTTCAGATGCAAAAGCCTCTAAATGCCATTTGAAATTTTCTTCTAAAATGACCATTTTTATCAAGCTTGTATATTTAAGTTCAGTAATTTCACTTAAATGACAATTAATAGGTAATCTTCATTGCCATTTGAGTGAAATTACTGAACTTAAATACACAAGCTTGATAAAAATGATCATTTTAGAAGAAAATTTCAAATGGCACTTAGAGGCTTTTGCATCTGAACTCTTCATATATATATATATATATATATATATATATATGGATCATTTGACCTAGCCTTGCTAACAAAATCAGTGAAGCTTAAGACCAAACAGAGAACACATTTTCTCCATTGAGTGGGTACACAAACACCTGGGTTTGCCTTGAGAACACACAAGAGTGATTGAATTGGAAAGATGATGCTGTCAATGTCTTGTTTCCGTAGCATTCCCCACACATAATAGTCATGAAACCCCACATTTCTATTTTTAAGAATGGGGGGTGTTAAAAGCCCGACTCTGTACTTCCCTAAAAGAGAATTTTAGATTCTTCTCTCCAGAGACAATTCTTTGAGAGAGACTTTTTGTGTTACTTCTGTGCGAGAGGACAGATTTTGCACAGCAAACTTCAACAGAGACAGCAACTAACAACTCAGACAACGCTCTCCAGCTCACTCTCTCCATTAGAAGTAGAGGAGAACAGAGTCTTGAGTGAAACTTCAAGGGGGCAATTCAATGTGAGACTCTGACATGGCAGACCATAAATTCAGCAAGAAACCTCACCGACTCATTGTTACACCCCAAACACCTCAGACATAAATAGCCGACAGGGAGAGTTTATGAACGTCTAGCTGAATTTACAGCCAGGAAAGTTAGTGTGAAATAATGGTGTGATTTGCTGACTCATCTTAGTAGAAAAAATAAAATTAGTAAGCCTATACCCTCCTCAGGGAGAGGGGTGAAATGACATCAGTCCAAAAAGGAAACAATAAGAGAGAGAGAGAGAGAAACAACAAACTTTTTGAATAAAGGTGGAAACAAAGAAACACACAGATGTATCCCAGCAGTGTGACAGACTGTGGACAGCATCCTATGGAGTTCAAAACCGAGCTGCCAGGTGTGTACCAAGACATTTAGCAGTTAAAATAATAATTCCCTGTTCACAAAAGCAAATACTTGCATCACAAATTCTATCTGACAAGAACTCTGGAAGTCATGAAATATTGAACACTTCATGTTTGCGGTTGCCTTGACCCCACCTAACCTTCCACATAGATTTATATGATTTATGTATTCATTCAAGTCAGCTGCTGTGGATGCAATCTTGAGGTGCTTTTTAACCCCTCGTGTTTCACAGAGAAAGGCTTTTTCAGCAGATCCCTTTCCCCATGGCTAGTTTAAAGCTGTAAAAATTGATTGCTGTTCATTATTGCAGAAGGTCACCATTTGGCCGATAAGTGTTGATGAGGTTTTCACCCCTGGTCATTGATCTCAATGGCGTTAAAGCTGCCCCTGTAAATTTACGCACATCTTCAGTTGGCTTTGTCAAGACGAACAACCATCCATGCATGACGTATAATTAAAACACACAGAAATTTACGAAGGCAGTCATGTATGCTGATGTTTGCTCTGAATCAAGGACAAAACCCATGTGGCCTTACTTAAAATAACTTTGTTTAACATCCAAACAAGCAGGTGCTTGAAAATCTTTTAAGTCCTTCAGTCTCATATTTAAGTCATTTACTATAATGAAATCCAAACACAGAGATGTAATGACGTTGTTGTTGTTTTTGTTGTTGTTGTTGTTGTTTTTTAAATTTTATTTCAAATTCAACTCAGCCCAGTTAGTATTCATTAAATGATACAGAATTGTTCTTCTCTGATCAAACAGGATTATCTGAAGTGCAGTCAAAGAGTAGCACAAGCCTCCTTCAGGCAGAGGTAATGACTATGAAGGACTTGTGTAATGAAATAAAGGACATAGCAGAAACATTCAGCCATGACTTGGATGCTCAAAGCCTCATCTGAATTCATAACGCTGTCGTTATGTCACTAATACATAGCTCAAACGATGCAGAGAAATGAGACTGGCTGATGCTGATAAATACTATGTAGACAACAATAACATTTTCTAAATCTATAGGACATTTGGGTCCAAGCATCTGGGACTATTTGTTTGTTTTACAAACTTAGCCAATACAATATTTGGGTATATATATATATATATATATATATATATATATATATATATATATATATATATATATATATATATATATATATATATCTGTTATGTTCAAACCAAATATTGCAATTTATATTATAAACATTTTAAGGAAGAATTTAATAGCTAAAGTAATACTTTAAATTAAGAACATTTAACCAATAAATTAAAAAAAAACACTACATTTATATTTATTAATACAAATATTACCTTACATTATATCATATATATCTATATATATATATATATAGACCATTTCAAAAGATGTAAACAACACTGGCCCAGAAGCACTTCCTGTTTCAGTTTTTTAACATTACATAAAAGCTGGGATAAAATACAACCAACAGAACATTTAAAACTGAATCAAAAATTAAACAAACATCTTTAAAAAGTTTTCTTTACATGTGAAATAAAGAAATCAGTTACAAACTGAAACAGGAAGTGCTTCTGGACCAGTGTTGTTTACATCTTTTGAAATGGTCTATATATATATATATATATATATATATATATATATATATATATAAAAAACTAGTTGCTTAATATAAGGATATTGGCTGTTTATTAGTGCTTCTAAAACACGTATGTAGAATCTCTCCGTATTCTACATACCTTAACCCGACCCTAAATTGAACAACTATATTAGTAACTATTAATAAGCAGTAAAAAGGAGTGTATAAAGGCAAAAGTTGTAGTTAATCGTTTGTTTGTTAATAGTGAGATATAGGGTTAGGGTTATAAAATGCATATATATATACTGTATATATATATGGTAACGCTTTACAATAAGGTTCATTAGTTAACTACATTAGTTAACATGTACTAAGAATGAACAATACTTCTTCAGCATTTATTAATCTTAGTTAATATTAATTCCAACATTTATTAATACGTTATTAAAATCAAAGGTTGTATTAGTTAACATTAGTTAATGCACTGTGAACTAACATGAACACACAATGAACAGCTGTATTTATATTAACTAACATTAACAAAGATTAACAAACACTGTAACTAATGCATTGCTCATCGTTAGTTCATGTTAGTTAATGCATTTACTAATATTAACTAATGAACCTTATTGTAAAGTGTTACCATATATATTATATGCATTTTATGAAAACTGGAAAAGAAAAATATACATGCATTTCAGAATTGTAATTTTGGCTATATGTGTACAGAATGCCCTCAGGCTGCATGGACTACATTATGCAAAACTGTTTTTTTTTTTTTTTTTTTTTGGTTAAAGTTTTTTGGTATCTTTATTGTTAATAACAATCTACAGTTGGTGAGGCTAAGAAAAGAGCTATTGGAGCCACTTTATATTAGGTGTCTTTAACTAGCTAGTAACATTTCATTAAATAATTCGATACAATGCACTTTGTTGTGTAAATATATATTTTTACATTACTTATATTTAAAAAACAAACAAAGAGAAATACCTGCATGTAATAACTTCAATTTTCGCAATATTTCGTAATACAACATGCTGACCTACATACATAACAACTTTTTGTGTGTGTGTGTGTTAAACACCTAATATAAAGTAGGGCCGAGCTATCTAACAGGTACTGTAGAATGAAATGTCCTACAGTGCCCTGCTTATGTATCTCACAATAACTGAGAATATGAGGAAACTTAACAATTAAGAGGAGAAATAGTTGACGCATTACCAGAAAATCTTCCTTACGGCATCATTTTAAAATGAATCCACTTCCATGGAAGAAAGTGGCACTGACACTCTGACTTGACAAAATGTCAGTGTGTTTTCCACAGGAGAGCATGCTACTTTGTCCTCTCTTCTCAAAGCTTAACGCATGGTTTGCTCCTGGATGTGGAATGTTAATGAGGTTGATGTGTTTGATTGAGGTGAGATGGGAGAGAGAGGGGAAAGAGGGACAGCGAAAGAGAGGACTGCCAGAGCGTGAAGGAGTATGTCGCTCATAAGAATTTACCGCTCCCCCCTTTCATAATACAATAATAGAGCCGGGGAAAAAAAGAACTAGCTTTGTTTGACTTCACCAGTCCAAGACATAACATGTTTTGCTGCATGTCATCTGCTGATGTCAACAACTGTCGAAACAACTGTTGTTAGAAAGTTTTACTCCAAGGATTTTCCTGCTTCTTCACCACCAGTGCATGCCAATACATAACCACATCCCTACCTGTGTATGACTTTTTTAGATATGAAGAAAAGCAATCTTGTGTTTTCCATGACTCATAGCCTGGATGGCATCATAGTCATTATTTTCATTTTAAAGTCCCCGTGAAATCAAAATTGATAATTCAATAGTTTTTTTTTTGTTTGTTTTTTGTTTTTTAATATTTCAACGTGTTTCTCTGCACATGAAATCACACCAATAGCAAACAAAACAAGGATCCAACCATCCAATCAATTGCTAATGGGCAAAATCACGTCCCGCCTTTGTTTGTTTGTTTTTGGCTGGTTTGAGAAGCCGTTTCACTCGGATACATCACAATAGGGAAGAATACGACGCTTCCGTTTCATGCCGACTTTAAAAAGATGTGTTAAAGGGGCACTTGGCAACTTTTTCAACTTAATAAAACCTTTTAGAAATCATTTCAATGGTTTAATAACCTGGGTAAGGTTGCACCAGCCGTTCGTAAATTCTTTTTAAATTGTAACGTAAAGTCCACTCTAGAGGCTTCGTAACTACTAGCTAGTTTTTAACCAACTCTGTACTTTATTCAGTTGCGCCATTTGTTTGTAAGGTAGAACTTAGCTATTAGGTCTATGGCTAGAGTTGCCAAGTGCCCCTTTAATGAGAGATTTTCACATATTTGTAGTGCTATGTAACAGTAGATGAATTAAAAACACAGAAGACTCGTGCTGTGTACCTTTACTAACCTCCTCAAAATTGAAAAGCCAACAGATACAGCAGTACATTACCATGCTGCTTTTTGGACAAGATCCACTATGTTCAGACATGCTTGAGGGGGGAAAAGTTATAAAATCCTTCATTATCCCAAAGCTCCCTTACACCTGAGCCCTTGGCGCTTTTTTGCTCCTGCCAATGAAAGAGTGTGAAGAGAATCAGGAAGCTGTCAGAGCGTATCTTATCATGTCTCCACAGAAAGCCACAATATGTCTCTGCTGATGGTCTTGAAAACAGAATGAGATCTGCAAGGTTTTTCTTCAAAACCGCAGAAAGGTCCGGACAATATCAGAGGATGTATATGTGTGCGCACAAATTAAATAACCTGCGTTTTCTTTAATTTGCATTTATCTGTTGTTCCAAGCAGATGTTTTTGCAGAAATATGTAGGTCTTTTTTTCAGCCCCATTATCAGATGCTACATCTTTCGGGGCTACAGAATCCACGGAACCGAGAACAAAATTGAAGATCTCATCAGCAAGGAAGCACATCACTAGGAATGCAGAATGCCGTAGCCTACGCTGTGTGTAGGCAGATAGCACAAGGCTCCAGGCAGATAGGCATCAGGCTATGAACATACAGATCACAGCTTGCAGCTGGCTCAAAGCTAAGTACAGCATCTAGTGACTGTCTGAGAGGGCAGATGCTGAAAGCTCATTTCATGCATATAGATGGTTTAGGGTTTATTTACACACACAAAACATATATATAGCAACATATCTTAGTGGAAAACGCAATAAGAAACCGTGGTTTGCTAAACAAAACATATTACGACAGTTTTTGGAGAACAGTTGCACAACAAATGTAGGTTGACATGAATAGGTTAGAACATCATTGCCATGAGCTACTACACAGAAGGGTGATGTTAGGCTGGGTTGTCTGTCTCTTTTATGGTTCTCTCCTGCCCCCTGCTGATGTGTTGTGTTAATGACATTGCAAAACAAACAATGTCAAGTTCAATTTGCAGCACTGGTGATGATACGCAAAGTTTAACATGTATTTTACTTCAGCATTATTATTATTAATCATTTTTTTTGTCTCGTTTTATTTATCTTGAAATCTATTTATTTTGTACTCTATTTTTGTTCACCCTTTTCTTATATTAAACAAACTTTAATCTTGTATTAAATGTAAATATAACTAATTTTATAATTCAATATTTGTAATTATAATAATTGCTTCCTGTGCACTGTGTTGTGTAGCCTATTCACCTGGGCTTGATAAGACAGGAAGTCTTCTGAATGCCTATCCCACCTAGCTATTTTTAGCACCTTCACCATCCTTATCATCAAGGTAAAATAAGAATGTTGCTGAGAGGGCTTAATTACGTATTTCAAACAGATGCAGCGACACGGACTCATTTCCCTCGTTCACTCACTCTCGCTTTTGGGACTCTGTAGTAATGAAACAGGAATTGACCTAAATATTCACTTTGCTTCACTATCGTTTCTAATTATTGCGGTGTTACAAAGCTGTGTGCGTTCAAAAGCATCTAAGGCTTCAGCTGTATTGTGGGAATTATATCTTAAATTAAAAAGTTCATAGTCATTATTTAACTGGGGTTCAATAGAATCCACATAAAAAAAATCCAACATTATTTTATAGTATTTTTTTTAAGTCAGCTGAATGTTCAGGCCAAAAAAAAACCCCATTAAGTAAAACCTCCCTTCCCATACTAACTACTCCTCAAGGTTATCCATTCATTCAAACTGTTTTATAGAGCTCCCTAACATAGCTGTATTCATACCATGGTTCTCACAGCACTTTTTAAAGGTGCAATGTGCAAAAATGTATTAACAGAAATGCAATAAGACATCCATAACTATGTGTTCAGTGTATAAAGAAGTTACTAAATAAACTTTAATGTTTTTATTACATTAGAATGAGACATTTATGAAAGCAATAAGGTAGAGGCTGTGTTGTATCGTGAATAAGTAACGGCTTTGCGTCGTGCCTGGCTGTAACCCCTTCTGCCGTTACTTATTCACGATACAGCACTTGCCTTTAAAAAAATATTAAAGTAAAATAAAATGTGTATTAGTGCAACTTTCATGAAGTAAAATCACTAAAAGCCTTCCTTCCGCTAAAAGATAGTCCCTGACAGTGAACAGCAACAACGTTCCAATGTGTAATATGCATGAAAGCTCAAATAAAAACAACACAGTGATAAATAACCGTTGGGTGAAGCGGTCACAGCCGTGTTTTATCATGAATAAAGCACAGCTATTGACAAATCAGAATCAAGGATTGGAACTAACCGTTTTATAGAGTGCCGAAGTTATGACATCACTTTTGTAGGCCAAAACGAGGAAGTTAGCATTGAGTGAGCATTTTAGCACTTCCCGTTCCCTCGCCCTAAAGTCTATGGGTTCTTTTTAATGTGTTTTTGCTAAATCGCCCAAAATAAGGTCTGTGGTTAACAAAGCCTCTAAATATTTTCACGTTTTGATCAAAACATACCATTTATAACCTGCTTGTTTCTTTATATAGGCTTCAAAATGTATACATTTTGGATTAAGTTGTAACGTTTGACAAGTCAAAATCCCTTTTCAAGGATACGTTAAAAAATATGGATATATGGAAAGCAATCGGTCATATCCTGGGAATAAAAGGAGAGAAGTATTCACAATGAGATATTATGCAGTTTAGCATAGTGTTACAAAATTACATCAGGTAGGCTATCCAGCGCTAGTTGACAACATTGCTGAAGTTGCAGTGAAAAAGGCATTGTAGAGACAAAGGTTTTGACTAGGCAAGGTTTTTATCCCATCATTGACTTCGTCAGATAAATCCACTGTTAGATAGTACACTAGACTTGCTAGATTCACTGTTTAGATGCGATCCCAACTCCTCTCGTCTTTTAAGGATATTGTGTACCCAAAAGCGCCTGTTTTTTCTTTTGCTATTTTTTTTTGTAACGTAAAGCAGCAGCAATCATCCATTTTCGCTACTTCGCGCCCGTGCGTGCTTAGAATAAAAAAGACCATTATCAGTTGTTGGTGTGGACGCATGTAGTTATTTTTATTGTTATCTTTATCGTGCTTAGTGTGAACAGGCCTTAGGGTCACAACTCTTTGTTGAACAGAGATCTTATTTTTTGCAGTTTTCCAAAAATCTATGGGGAAAATGCATAGCATAATGAGGAACAGATTTGATTTAAGTGACTTGAATGTAACATTGTTGTCAGTTCCAGATAAGCTGGTCTAAGTATTTCAGAACCTGTGTCTACTGGGATCTACTGGGATTTTCAAGAACAACCATCTCAGGTTTATATCCAGTGAGTGAAAATGCCTTGTTGGTGGCAGAGGTCAGAGGGATTACGGCTAGGCTGGTTCTAGCTGATAGAAAGGCAAAGTTCAAATAGACACTCATTACAACGGAGGTCTGCAGAAGAACATCTGAACGCACAACATGTTGAAGCTCGAAGCAGAAGGACTACAGCAGCAGATCATCACACCATTGTCACTCCTGTCATCTAAGAACAGGAAACTGAGGGTACAATTCATACAGGCTCACCTAATTTGGACAGTAAAAGATTGGAATACCCTGCTTGGTCTGATGAGTTCAGGCTGGTGGTGGGGTGGGGGGATGGGGGGGGGGGGTATTTTCCTGGCACACTTTCTACCAAATCTGCAGCAACCAAGCAATATGGACCAAAATGTTTCCAGCATCTTGTTTAATCTATGCCATGACGAATTAAGGCAAAAGGGGGTTCAACCTGGTACTAGTAAAAGTGCATGTCCGTGAGTGTATATAAAGTGAATAATCTGTCACTTTAAATTCCACTTACAACTCCTAAAACACAATTTTGATTTGGTTAATACAATAATATTATCTAATTTAATTAAATATGTGGTTATAAAAATATACAGGCATTAAAACTGGCTCCTGGCTCCACAGGAGGTATGGGAGGGGGACATGGCCCACCCTGGAAACCCACTCTGAGAGTCCAGTGGCCCACTTTAAATCCAAAACCAGGCAACAGTCACACCAATATCCATCCCATAATGCCTATAACAATGTCACTACAGTGAATTTATGGCAATCCAAGTTGTACTGTACATTTTAACAAGGTTACAACATTATTTGATGCATTTTTCATGTTCATTACTGTAATATAAAGAGATTATGTGTGTGTGTGGTCCTGCTAAACCCTATGCCATGACCTGTACAAAAAAGGCAATATCCAAAATCCTTGGCATTGTGGGAACATTTTTGTTCCCCATGAGGAAGAAAAGCTCACACATCATACAAGTTGATGTTCTTTGAAAATGTATAAACTTTTCTGTGATTGGTATAGGTAGTGTAAGGGCATAGAATATATAAAAATCATAATGTCTATGGAATGTCCCCATAAACCATGAAGACCCAAAATGTGTGCGTGTTTGGTGTGTCTGAACACACAGTTCACTACTATCAAACTTACTCATGTCAGACTCAAACAAAGTTTCTAAGACTAAACAGCTCCGGTCATTCCCTGAGGGAGACCTGCACTCACAAACCAACTAGTGCCGGCTATAATTCATTTAATGTGCTTCCCTTACATGTCAATCTGATTGCACAAAGGGGATTTGTGCACAAGCAAATAGAATAGAGAAGGAAAATAGATCGCAAGTAGTTTGCTCTTGGATTGCCAAAAAATTAACAATGGTAACTTCACAATGAATATTGCCACAGGAAGTTTTGTATGTAGCTTTTCTAGGACTTTTGGAGCTCAGTACAGATGGGAGGACCGCATTCACGTTCTGAAGAAATGAGGTTCGGAGGGGAGGAATGAACGAAACATTTGTTTGTTATCAGAGGACCTCTCTGCCAAGGTCTCCCTTGGCTCTGGCTGTAGAGCTTCTGACCAACACGCCTCTAAGAAAGAGATCAGCCTCTCCGCGGCTTCAGCTTCACTTGAACAGACCATTACAACCAGAAAACAGCACACACATAGACTCCTTACCAAGACCAATCTGAGCGGCCCAGCCCAGCACTGACCTGAACATCAGAGGAGACCTGCAGCTGCTTCAGGACGCTACACTATAGAGGCCTCAGTTCACAAACACTGTAAAAACTCTTCCACCTCAAAGAGAAGATGATAAAGAGAATGGTCTGGTGGATGATGCTCCGCTTTAGTCTTGGCTGGTCCATGCCACACACAGAAGGCATGTTTGCTGGATCTCATTTCTGCGCATTTAATGGTACAACTGGCTGTTTCTTCTGTCTGGGCAACAAGGTCCATGAGATGCCAAGAAATATACCGAAAAATACCACATTTGTGTGAGTATAAACAAACACGCACACAAATGCACATTAAAATGCATGTATAGTTACATACAACCAGATCTAGAATTTCAGGTATTAAATAGCTAAGGACACGAAGTTCCACATTGAAAAGCATTTCAATTTGACATTCACTTAAAATATTTTGTTGCCACATAGTTGTTTTGGATGTTGAAGCTACGTGTTATTGTTAGCTAAAACAAGATTTATTTTTATTTTTTTTTAATAAATATGGAAAACTGCAACGGAAATGAGCATTGTAACTGAAATAAACAAAGTATAAGTTCTAAAATAATAAAAAACTAAAATAAAAACTGATAAGAAATGACAAAAGCTCATATCAACTGTACAACATTAAAACTATAAAAATAAGAGATGATTTAAAAATGACTGAAAGCTATAATATCGTAAATACCTAAATAAAATTGTAATGTTAAATACAATCATTATCATCTAATTTCATTACACATTGAATTCATTTTTAATTTACTATGCTTAATTTACTATTACTTAATGCTACTTTTCAAACTTTTATTTTAAATAAAATGATGATGAAATAAATAATCACTTAAATTAACATATAATGAAAGTAACGACAAAAGATTGACTGCCCTAGAAAAAACATAACCTGAGAATCTCAATGACATTATTGTTCCAGAGCTTGTTGTTGTGGTTTTGGAGAAAATACATGTTTCTGTTGTGAGACACAGAATAATTTTTTTTTTTTTTTTTTTTGTAATCTCAAGGCTATTGACCCTCAAATGAATTCTCAAGACTGATATACAGGGGAGTGTGTGTGTTTTTTTATCTCAAATGTATTGCATGAATCATTTGTTATTTTAGTCAACTCATTTCAGCCAGTCAAAGAGACAGAGAGGTAAACATGAAGATGAATCTATATATGACTCCTCAAGCAGGTTAATCATTGTATTTCTGTTCCGGTATAAGGCTGCCCAGCTGAATGTAGATGCTCTGCTTGATCACACATTTCAAACAAATGCCTGTCTACGCTTTGGGTTCATTAATTTCCTTTATGGAAAGAGCACCACACGTTTGTCAGCTTGTGTTTCTCACCGTGCCATTTGGCACCACAGGAATGAACCGTTCTGTGCTTTCCAGATGTTTTCTCTCTTTATAATGGCAAAGATCAAGGCAAATGTCTTTAAAACATCAGATTCATCTCATTGATATACTATAGTAGTTTTTGTCAAAATCTTGAATTAAATTTTATATACATATAAAATATAATTTTATATTTTTACTTTCGGCTATATATTATTATTATTATTATTATTTTTATTTTTTTGGATTTTATTTCACTTAAATGTTAAATTTGTATCCTGATTTTTCTGTCATGCATGATGAGATCTTAAAGCTGCAGTGTGTATTTTCTGTACCACTAACTGCACCAAACGAAATCACAAAATGATCAAAAATGATGGCTTCCACTGCTGGTTAGCCATACAAATAAACCCTCCCAGAGTTCAGTCAGAGACATAATAAGTAAAAATAACATGAATCAAAACAGTCAAATGATATAACAAAGATATAGTGATTTTTCTGATCTCCACATCTCTTTTTGGACACCATTTGCTTTAAAAGGCACTAAGTGTGCTTTGTGTAATTGTGCTGGATCCAAAAGACTATCCACAGGAACAACATGGCAATGTGCAAAAATAATTACACAAAAAGCTTGACAGTAAATAGATCATTTGCAGTTGTCTGTAAATAAGCTACTGGTAAATGTTTCTATTTCTCATAACATGTCACATCTTAAATGACCTAGTTTCTGACTCATTCTGTTCATACTAACTTTCATGAGGATACAGCTCATATAATTCACAAATACACTTGGAAAGAGTTTTAAAGAGCACACACACATTCTGATACTCTAAATTTGAGGCGGCGTGATCTCATGAGAAAATTTGTGAATTCATACACTGATTCGTACAGACACATTTAGCCATTTTTTGAAAAAACAAAACAAAAAATAACTAAGCATCAAGGTCCGAATTCATGTAAATTACCATGGTCAATAATAAATTACCGAACAATAATGTAAAAAAGTTAAGAACTGCCATGAGAATGTGATTTCAGCCAGACTGCAAGATTTCATAGTGCACTCTCCATTCAAGTAAATTGCAGCTATGATAGAATATATCCCCATTGCCTATAGAAACAGCTGCCTAGATGTCTTACCAAAATGGCTGCGGAGATAATTAAATTAGATTGAAAATAAATGAGTGGATACAAAAACGGTCATATCTGATATCCCAACTTTTGTATCTGATGCTCACAAAACATTCACATCTGAATAGACTGTGATATTTATAACTATTATTAATGAATTATTGGATGGTGAATCATCTCTCTATTTAATTTTACGCAGGAGATCAAACTGACTCAGATCAGCGTGATTCACCGAGCAGCCCTGTCTGAACTACATGAGCTGAGAGAATGTGAGTGTAGAGTGAAGGATACAGAGATGTTTACTACTAAACATGGAAGTGCAGATTCAGCAAGAATGCACATGGAGATTAGAAAGCATTCAAACCAGAGAAATTGCTACTGAATTGCCCATAACTCTTTCTGCTTTTGCTTAGTTTAGCAAAAGCGCATATAAACACATGATATTTAGTCTTGATTGAATATGTTTAGACTTTAATATGGAACATGATGTTTAACAGGGACCCAAACACAGGAGATATGTATCACAGGAAAATACAGCAAAACCTTAGTGAGATAAATTGACAAATGGGATTCTTATTGTCAAATGATTCTATTTTATTTCTCAAATCATTATTGTGAAGTGATTCGAAGTCCCCCATATGGACTTCAATAGATGTGAATAGTGAACATGCACTTGGCAATTAAGATTTTGTATCAATTTGATGTTTGCAATAAGCTTTTATACATTCATATTAACGTCTCATAATAATATCTGTCGCTTTTATGATTATTATTCTCCTCTTCAGAGTGGTGTCCGAGAATGGTGCTCTTGAGCGAATTGAAGCCTTTGCCTTCTCCAACCTGACGAACTACAGGAAATGTATATTGCTGCCACTGCGTGTTGAAATAACGGTCCAGTCACATTCTTGTTGACACATTGGAATCAAATATTGTAGTAAATATTATGAAACACATAATAACCTATCTATCCACCTATCTGACAGAACTATTACAAAATCCAAAAACCTTGTA